>OU343221.1:50065355-50294314 GCA_910596185.1 Chrysanthemum makinoi | reverse complement strand
GATCCATATATCAAATAAAGAGCAACCTACATCAAGGTTAGTTTTATGCGACAAAAATTATGAGAAATATATGAAAAAGAAAAAGGCATAACAATGTTAGCCTATTTTCTCTACTTTTTATCGAAGCAAAAATGCTTGTTGAAAAGTGAGAATGATGCTAAATGCGTGCATGCTCCCCTTATTGATTTCTTCCCTTTGTTTTGGCGTCGGTATGATTAAAAACCTAAAAACAAATATTAGTGCAAAACTATATTACGTCATTGGGCCGAGTAAGTGATATACAACAAAGTGTGTATAAGATGCATTCAGTAAATTCTTGTGAGCTCCTTGCTCTAGGTAGATCAAGATGAACCTTCAAAATAAATATTAGTATAATAGAAGCTTTGTCTTTAGTCAAATATGTCATATACAACAAGAAGTGTATATCACGATGCAATATAGTGCTTAAAGGATATTCCTCCTTGTTCGGGGGTGTCAAGAAGCACCTAAAATAAGAAAAATAATTGATGCAAACTTCATCATTAGATAAGTAAGTTATATACTGTCAGTGTATATGATGATGAACCTACAATGAAAAACATTAGTGCAATATATTTCATATTTTTCACAAAGAAAAATAAGATGTATATATGTGATAAATGATATAATCAAAAGATCTCTCATGAAGTGTAGTCTCTAATACAATCATAGAGTGAGAATATAATATGATAAAGCCTACAAAATAGTTCATAGAAAGAAGATATGGGTCTCCCTTTGGTGTGCCACTTAGTGGTGCTAGTGTTGGTGTTTACTAGTAGGATTCATGTGGTGATGGTAGATGACTCGAGATTTACAAAAGTAAGTTTTTGCTAATCCATGGTGGTGATGATTAGTGAAAGTGGTGATAGAAATTGGTGGTGATTGGTAGGAAGCTATTAAGGAGTTAAACTTCGTATGTATATAAATATAAAAATATGGATTCATCAATCCTTTAGATCGTAATCAGTGACCAAAGCTAAGAGGAAAAAAAATATGAATGGACATTGCATTTTAATGATGCATAAGAGTTATGATTTGAATGATTTATTGAGCTAACAACCTATTGTTTTGAGCAAGTTCTCATATGCTTCAACCCCGAGTAGTCAATAATCGTTCTATCTAAGAATATTATAATGAAATACCAAAAATATAAAGTGATAACATGAATAAATTCTTTCATTGATTGACCTGAATTATAAAAGATGACCTATTCTACGTGACAATGGGAAAGGTAGTATTAGCATGGTTTTGACCGTCATGGATGATTATCACATTGAAAGAAGTGAAGGCAATTATGAAAATACTAATAATGATAATGAGTACCTATATGAGGATGACATCATTTGAGAGTTGGATAGACCAACGTGTTGAAAAGGTGTTGGGAATGGCGGTTTTGATTAATATATCGTTTTGCAGCGACAATGACATGCATGATATCTTTTGAAGGATAAGAACCTATGATGGTGTTCTAGATAGTGAAGTTGTAAGGTGCTAGTTTAAGGAAAATCCTATATGTGGAGATGAAGACGTTTTGTAAAAACACATGATGCGTTTTCACTTGATGAGGTATTGGTGCAAACTTGTGATAAAAAGTTAAAAAGGTTGAACTAGTTGTGGTTTTATGAAGTAGGTTTTAGCTAAGTGGTACTTACCTATATGTTGGTATTTTAGAGTCTAAGAGACATAAATTTTGACAAAAGACAATTATGTGAATGGATTTCTCTCCCCTTAATTGGTGGACATCCAACATAATGTGTAATGTATCAAATAAGGAATGACAACAAAGTATTTAGGAGGTTATTCGGGTTAGCGAAGAGGTGAGCTTAGTGATATTTTTTTTTTGGATGATGGTTAGCATACAATGAACTTCATCCTTAAAGTCCGCATTACCTCTTCTCGATTATCTGAGATGATCGTATGATGATGAGGCATGTGGTTTCCTAATAGGAAGTGAAGTGGATTAGAGTATTGTTATAACTAAATAATGATGGAGATGATTTTTGGAAAGCGGAAGCAAAAATGAGATTTGGAAAGAGGTCGGTTGAAAGACAAAAGATGTTAACATGATAGAAATCAAATGATAACATATTATATAAGAAAAAACAACACATTGCACTTAGTAGACAAGAAATCACCACACAAGATAGCATCAAAACAATCATATTATGCAAGAATCGACTTTATTCAAGACATTTCATTTATAGAGATTGTTTGTCGTTAGACTTAGACACTTAAGCATACTTGGATATACAATAATCTATGTGATTAATTTGTAAGATAAAAGGCTTCTAAAAGTTTGTCATGCCAAAGCACTTTGGCAGTTATATGTGCTGCGTAGCAAACAAATAGTGTGACAAAACAAGAAACAAGATGAAAAAATCATGCAAGCCATGTTTAAGACATAACAATTTGGAGCATGTATCATTTTAGATAATTACTACACATAGATATAACGAATGCCAACTAATAACTTTCAAACACAAATATATCATATCAAAATTATCACGTATCAAAATGGCATATTATTAAAATGTTAATCATGCTAAAAATAATTCAAAAGTAAGTATCATGCAAATAAAGTTTAGGTTTAAGCGTTTAGTAGCATGAAACAAGAATACAAGCATTATAAAGATAAAACCGTACTAAGGTTTACACATTTGACTAGTTATCAAACACTAAGATAATGTCAAATCAACTTATCGTATCAAACAAGAACATGTAATCAACACATGTAAGTGCAATGCAAGTGGTTTTTAAAAGAAAAGTCATATATACTACTTGTTTGATTAGTATTCCTAAAGTAGAGCAAACTATCAATGTTTTAACATTTACTTTAGGAAAGTATAGGAAAACCAGTTTTTCAAGTTGGAGAATGAATATGAGATTATTACTAGCGGTGCTCAATTAGGCTAACCGACCATTTTTCAGGTGATTCCACATACCCGACTTCTATCGGGAAGCAATTCAGTTAGGTCAAATTGAGTTTCTAGTGCAATAGGTTCTCCGGTAGTCATTCTCATGTTAGAAAGATGGGAACTCTACTTTTTGCCTATTAAAAGTGCATAAAGATGATAGTTTACCAATACTTGGCTTAATGTGACACAACTATTATGCAATATAACTAAGGTGATGAAGATGTCATGTTATACACATGAATTTTAACAATGGTGTGTTGATAAACAATATGTTTTAATCTTGTGTTTAGAATCTAAGGTTGTTCAAATTACATAGCTAATTGTATGATCTAATGGATGACATCTTTTCGTTGAAGTGTATACTGTAAAAGTGATTTGATTATCTAAGACTAGGGAATGGAATATGTTAAATTAAGAATGTTCTCGAAAGCTCTTTGAACTTTTATTTGACTTAAGAATCTTGTTAGGTCACTAGTTTTACAACACAAGCTTACTAGAAAGAGACAAAGAAGAAGAGGATGAACAAGACACAAACCAAACACTATGCGTAGATATATTAGAACGGTTATGAATATGCAAGTGAAAGAGAGAATGAATTGAACAACCAACCCTCAAATGAGGGTTTACAAGATTATTTATAGGAGGAAAGCTAGGGCAACACTCCTAGTTCCCATCCTTTCTTATGTGGGCTTGGGCCTAAGCTTATGGGCCTTCTACATAAGCTTGACCTTAAACAAACATAAAGGCCATAATAAAGCTACCTATTACATATGAAATATAAATACTTGAAATACTTGTTTAGGAGTGATTCCAACAATCTCCCCCTCAAGTATATATGAATGTAAGGTGAAAGCGTTGATGTAATAGTAGCAGTGGCGTCTTGACATTCTTCTTTCTAGTGAGAGAATTTCCTTGATCGAACAATCTCGGTGTAGAGAGATAGTTATCTTTGAACGGTTATGCTTTGACGTCATCTTTAACTTTGTTCTTTGATCATTGTTCTTTGTGGTGAAATTGATAGTATGTTGTTTATGCGCATCGATGCCTTTTCAGTGCCTTATTTGCTCCGGTGTCTCCACGTCATTCTTCAACATAATCACACGCTCTTTGACGTTGGAAATCAATCCTGATGAAGTTTTGTAAGTCTTTGACTTTGTAGATTCTTTGATTGATGAAGAATCATTACATTGTTGTGTTGCATTGAATAGAACTTCCATTAGTGATGATGTTGGCGTGAGCATGAGAAGAATCAGCACGATCATCCCGCTCGGGAGCTTCCATAAGAAGAAAACATTTCAAGCGGTTAGTAATAAGCGGTTTCCGGCACTTACAAGTTTGAACTTTGGAGCCAACAACATAGTGTGAGGACACAACTCTAATTCTTACAAAGGCCGTTCTGGCCTGAGTCCCACAAGTGAGATAGCGATGTACGAAGTACATCTACGAGTTGAATAGTGAGGTACACCGAAGCATCACCTCCGATGGCCCGTTTGAGACACACCGCGTAATCCACGAGGGAGTTACCGTGACCTGGCAGCGAGCATTTGATGTTGACCACTGGCGGGAGTTTCCATTCAATCAGCGAGGATCATAGATGTGAACCTCTCATAAATGTTCTCGACAGTTGCTAAGATCAGTGAAGGACTCGATATGAACCACTGATGATCTTATTAGTTGATCATCAAGTGATTAAATGTCAAGTGTTCCTAAGAGATCTTTTGATGAATCTCGTGGCTCTAGACTCAATAGTGCGTTTTGGTTTTCTGGAGCGGAGACTAGGGAGAGGGTCTCCTTCTTCAATACCAGCAATCTCTAGGAGAAAGCGGATAGTTTACGTAGGGTTCCCTGTGAGAATGAAACAAGCTACTGTTGAGAGAAACTTGAGTGGATAAGAAGGTTTAGTGCATCGTCCGGGTCCATGGCGACTTTTAATCTTCAATAAGTCACTAAGTGACAACGGTAGCATATGAATTGAACGTTATGCGCCTAAGTTGAATAATCACGGAGGCATTTCTTTTCACCCTTTACTTTACATTTCTTTTTGATTCTTCAACTCCTTCTTTCTCAGATTCTCATTTTCTCCTTTTTATAATCATTCCTAAGGACTTCTAACACTAACTAATGGTAGTGTCCTTGGGTAGATCCCTCCGACTCTGGCGGATCATAGGACGGTTATTCCTAACCTTAGTCACCTTATAACTCCATGACTAACCTATGTTTGCCATTAAAACCTTGTATGATAAAATATCTCTCCAAGGGTTTGTTAATGAAAAACATGTTTGAACCATTGTGAGAGATGATGTTTTGCATAAATACTCCCCTCCACATGTGCTTAATAGTTTTAATGGTTAAATGCGCGTGAGGAAAGAAGCGCGCACTTTTGAATTGATCCACTTGAAGATAGACAATCCCCCGCGAGACACGGTTACGTTGCATAGTTAAAGAGTTACATTGTCAGCTTTTAGGTGACAACTAGCTCTAATAACTACCTTGAAGGTGTAGACAAACCTTGGAAGGTTGTCAAACCGTCGAGTTCATGTCTATCAAAAGTTTCTCGAATGGTACATTCTACTCGGACAAGTCCTTTGCGAGACACGTTTACATCACTAGCGAACTAGCTTGAAATTATTACCCGTCGGGACAAGTCTTTTGAGTTACTAACAGTTTAGTACCGTCAATTAGTTGGTTAAGTCTGAGGTACACAGATTCATTTGCATTTTGTACAACATATTTCTTATCACACATTTTCTCCCCCTCAAAAATGGCATATAAAATGTTATTTTTGAAGCGTTTGAGAATAAATATGACCATTTCAGAGTGTTGCGGGAAGCGACCCTTATGAACAATTGGTGAACAAAGTTTTAATTTCAAATACTCCCCTCACTAGTGATATTGCGGTTGAGGTTTTGAAAAAATCATAAAGGAAAGTACTTGTTCTTTTGAGCAAAACCTTGAAAATTGAAAGGTTTGATAGGTTTTACTCAAAATAAGAAGCTTTCGCTCCTTTTATAAGGATTGTGGGCGGTACCACGGGGTCCTTTATTGACAATTACGGGTTGTACATTGTTATGTGTGCACAAGCCATAGACATATTTAATCACACATCCAAAATTATATGAAGGAAACAATTCAAGGGGTACCGGGAAGTGCGGTGATATTCCCGGAGTGCGCGCAGGCGTTGAAAGCGGTGATGTTTCTCACTGGTGGACCACCAACATAGCTCTCCAATGTGCAGGCGATCCCTTAGAACAGTTCATCAATCATGGTGATGATCCTTCTCACATCCCGCTTTCGAGAATTCCGGTGCTTAGGAGACCCAACTTTGGTATATCCTTCAACTTGTCGCCAATCCATCCCTAACGGCTTCAAGGTATGATCCCGATTTGTGGAGCTCACTACGCCATGCGATTTCTTTGAAGTTCACTATGGTAAACAACGCCGAAAGGTTTGCTGATGAGTGTATATTGAGAGGGCTGGTTGAGATCGGGAAGAGTAAGCGTTGGAGGTGAGGTTGACAGCGATAAGATTCAACGACCATCCGGATATCTTCAACACGTTCTTTGATCACGATCGTCTAATGAAGATGAGCTGACTTGATAAATTCACGTTGAACTTGATCGAGAATTGTCTCATCGACCTGTACTTTGGCAAGGTACATGTCTTCGATGTCGTTGAGGACAAGTTCTCAAAGTCGACCTCGGAGAATCCATAGTTCTGTTCATCTTGTCGTTTGACTATGATATTCTTTAAGAATGTGTAGTCCCACTTAGACTTGAGATCAATGTGTTTGATGGCCACGATGTCCTTAGAACTATACACTGCATGTTGAGACTTGAACGGGCAGCCGTAGTAGATTCTTGGCGTTCAGGCCAATGATGAATCCCATACAATGCATCTTGGTGCATATGCTTGCGTTGTCGGAAAACAAGTGATTTACCGCGTTCCTCGATAGCTATGCGGTTTGAGTAAATAGCGGGGAATGGAAGAGTCAATGATGTAGCGTATTTTGAACCATCGCTACCGTGTAAGAAAATCCAGTCTCTGTTAAAGAAGTGTCGGAAGGGAATCCGTGGTTCGTCTGTTTGGCCAATGGTTGGTAGGGGTTTGGTCCAATCGGTGTAGTATGGAGGGTTGTCCCTTTGTGTGAAGTCAATGTTTGCTTCGGGATTGAGCCAATCCATGTTGTTTGACATAGCTCGGCGATATTCTCAAGATGATATTGACCTCGAGGGCTTTTCAGACTCTTTTTAGAAGTTGAAAGCGCTTCATTCTTGATTCGCTTCAACTCAGATTCGTCATTTTCTTCACATGGAACTTTTCTTGCAAAAGTTTTGCGTGCTCCAATGTAGAACCGTCTACCAATTCTTGACCTTCATCGGGGTAGGGAGTTTGATTGACAAGTGTGGAGAACCATTCAAACTCTTCGGTTTTATCGTCATCTAGCCATGAGGACGACTCGAGTGAGTCGTCTTCTTCTTCTTTTGGAAGGCCTTGATGATGATCTTGGTTTACGCACTTGTTTGGGTGAGGTGGGTTGTTGTGGGGCTCAGGACCTTCATCGTCACCACCCGTATACTCAAAGTAATCACGTTTTATGAGTCGGGGGTGGTAACTTCGGAATCGTCAGGGTTTATCGAGTAAGACGAGGTGGAGGAGACTTTTGTTGAGAAGAAGAAGTCGTGGTGGAGGAGGTGGCATCGAGTAGATTTACAGATTATACGGCGTTTAGGTGCGAGTCCTTGTCCTTATCATCGTCATCTCTTGGTCGTTTGGGTTGATCGGTTGACTCCTTGCATGATGATCTGAGTTGAAAATCAAGTAGATTTTCGAAAAATTGCTTCATCCGTAAGCGTTCGGTCGCTTTGACATTTGTATCACAAGTTTAGCGATTAACTTCAGTTCAGAGAGATCGGCTTCTTTGGCCATTGTATTTTTAACCAATGCTACGATGTTAGGGGTGAGTTATGCGGAAAATACTTCTCTAGTCACCCGGGGCGATGTCGAGAAGAAACTTGTGAGTATGATCTCTTCTTTGTCTTCTCCAGTTCCTTTTGGACTTTAGGAGCGATATCACGAAGGTACTTGTTAGTGTATCCTTCGATCATTTCGTTCAGTTCCTCTTTACGATGTTTCTTCATGAACTTCTGAACAAATTCCCTTTCTTTCTCCATCTTGTCTTTCATCATTTAATCTTGAATACGAATCGACAAACCAATTCAGTTTTCGTAAAGTATGTCCTTCTTTCGACTTGTTGGGCGGCTTTCACAATCTTTTATGGGGCTAGAAATCCAAGATTTAGGTTGTTTCTTCAGTTTGGATGATGATCTAGTTGACTTTGTAGATGGTGGTGGTGATGAGTGAGATGAAGAGTCTGATGATGAGGAGACATGAGGAGACTTTGGGTCCTTAGGAGTTTCAGAGGTTTTCTCCTTTGAGTGTGTTGGACTGTCTAGAAGAAACTTTGTATAGTCATCCTCGTCATCTCTAGACTTTTCTTTCTCGGCTTCGGTTTCTCAAAATCATACTCAATAGTGTCCTCAATAGGCTTTGTTGTTGCACAAGTGGTGGCACGGATCCCTTATCGGGTCGATTAACCGCATCGGGATCTGGAGAGAGTGGCGGCACCACTTGATCCTCTGGGCCACCCATTTGATCTTTAGCAAATTCTTGACCTTATGAAGATGTGCAGCGATGTGAAACTTCTTCTGTATGATTGATCAGTTGCTCTTCATCTTCTTCAGAGCTTTCATCTTGTGGCACAAGTGCAGGAGTCTTTCCTTTTCCTTTATTAGTTTGAGGACTTGGAGGTTTTGATGCTGAGAGTTTTCATCCTGCGGTTTGAGTATGTGATCTCTTCATCGTGTGAGTAGCATCAGTCCTCGTCCACTGGCTGCTCTTCTTGGTTCGGTGAAAGTTAGGTGGCTTCTGAGAAGGAACTTTTTTTTAGTGGTAGGCTTCCGCTTTGGAATAGGTTTCTTCTTTGGAACATTCCTCGACTATCGAACTTGTGACACTTCCGGCACTTCCTTTTCGGTTCTCCTACGGGGGTTCGGAAGATTTTTCGTCGAGATGACCAACTTTGCCTTGTCATTTGCTTCGGATACCTTTTATGCGATTGAGCTTTCGACATCTTGAGTTAGAAGGAAATCGGCAGCAGGCCTCTGTTTCTTTGTAGGCGTTTCCTTGATTCGACGGATAGAATGGGTTCCATCAACATGTCGTGATTGTTGGGGTCATTGAGCCTCTTGGGAATGTCGGGATGAAGTCCAAGTGCTCTCTGGATCAACAATTTAGTATATCTGATGTAGGGAATCTTTGAGCCAAGTTTGTTGAGAAATGACATCATGTCATCCCAAATCGAGAGCCGATAGCGATGTGTTTCTTTTTGACCAATGCCCAGAGTATTTGCAGTTCCATGAGCTTAGGGTGCTCATAGCATTTGTCCACGACGAAGCAGACTTGGTGATAATCATGTAGAGTTCTCGGGGGTTGAGGAATACTCTTAAGCTCTACGTGAGAATGCTTGGTGATTACTTCTGTAGCCTCGTCATAACCGATATTGATTAAGAATTGGAGAGTGAGCTCTTGGCCGAGGTGTGGCATATAGTTTGGTTGGATCGACATCGGGAATTAGGAGAAACGACCCTTAAGTCTGCGGAGTGTAATGGTGACTTGTTTGTGATTGAGTCACCGTCACGGCGGTATGTCCTTTGACCCTTTCCATAGTGTTCGGAAGCTGTTGGATGTAGATCTCGAGGAGCAGTTGCGAGTGTGAAAGCATGTTACGATACGGATGAGTCCTCAGAATGTCAATAGCAATTAAACAAGAAGATTATGAGCAAGTGAGGGTGTCAAAGTCAACACGGAGATTATTCTTTCCTATCTTCATTGGATAGCCATGAGGATAGATATCGGCAATGGAGAGAACCGGTGCATCCATATTCATTTGTTCGACCATGTAGTGATGAAATAACATTAGCCAAAAGAACCAACATATCGAAAGACATAATGTTAGTCAACAAAAGATCTTATTGTCTAGTTATTGAATGTCGGTGTCAATGATGTTCACGAGTCCTAAGTCACTTGTATATTCAATAGTCAATGCGTCGTGAAATGTTTCGTGAGTTAGTTAACTTTAAGTTTTAAAGTTTATTTTATCACTTATTGTTAACAACATATCAACGATTCAGTTTATTAGTGACATTTTAGGATTCGTGATGATATGATTAGTTTATTTACAAGTTTGTACCCGTAACAATTCATAACGAAGGTATGATCTCGGCTTATCGCGTAGGTTTGATAAAGTATGCGTGAAGCGGGAGTGATATATGCGCGTGGCGTAAACTACGGCGTAGGTTCTTAACTGCGGCGTAAATTGCAGCGTAGGAAAAAGGGGACCTTATCGCGTAGAGTATATTAACCTTACAGCGTAAGGCTACTGCGTAAGTTGACCTTATCGTAGAGTCCTTTGTTCACGCATATCCTTCACGGATGCAGTAGTCCCATATGTAGAACCTTATGCGTAGACGCTAAGCGTAAGACAAATCTTACGCATAACAAGCTACGGCGTAGGTGATCCTTATGCGTGAATTAACAACAACCTTGATTACGAATATTACGTGTTGCAAGCACGAAATAAAGCATCATATCAACAAAGTTAAACACATAACATTCGTTTTATGACAAATCAAAACACATTTGGACAGTTTAGCGATTTGCGTATTAGAGCTGCATCTGGCGTGTAGTCTAAACCCTAAATCTCTGGCGTATGAGATCTAGCCATGGAATATGCACCAAAGTTTTTATGGTATATCATAGATGTTGTGAGAGCATGTAGACCAAGTTTTAACACTTTTTATGCGATTGAATCAAAAATACCCAATTTTTAGAACATTAAACCCTAATTCCTAATTATGAATCAATTAAGGTTTTACGGGTGGTTATAAGGCATGAATATTATCAATTCATCATCACATAAGCATAACACAACAATCTTTTTGACCAAAGCACTTCACATTCGAAAATCCCCAAATCAACACATAAACCTAGTTTTCAAAACCTTTAATTTGTGATTGGGTATGTTTAGGTGATGAAATTGTGTGTATATTGATGTATGAAACATTTTGACACAATGTTTATAACCACAAACACCATTCTTGATCAGTGTTCATACGCTATCGTAGAACACTAAATCAACATAGATCAAATCGACCGTTGGTTTTGTATAAGAATCAAAACCTATGTTTGTAAACTCGTTAAGATCATAAAACCACTTACAAATTGATGATCCAAAACACAAAAATCTTGAATGAATTAGATCTTAGTAGGATGTGTATAGGATTAGAATTAAATGTGAAGAGTAGGTTAGGTGGGGAGGTGTTTTAGTAAAATAACTTTAGCATTTAGACAGTTTTGGTCCCTCCACCTTTTCCTTTTTCAAACAAAGCCTTTTAACTTCCATTTGGGTTACCAATCAAAGATTTTTGGAAATAAGCATGACGACACTCCCCCTCGACTTGAGAAAATAATGAAAGGTTATTAATTTAAGTCAGTGTCTTTGAACGAAAATGTACCACCATTTGTAAAAGAGATCAACGAGATATGATAACATGCAAATTACGAGATGTTTTGAAGCGGTTAATAGATTATTTTCTCCCCTCAACACTTGATCGGAAAAATCTTGAATTTTGAAAGATTAAAGTGTTGTGGAAAAATGTACTTGCAATTTTGAAAGAAATATAGATTAGGAGAATATTTTTGTTGTTTTATCGGATTTTATATTTTTGTATTTTGTTTTGAAAAGATATTTACAGAAGATGTTTTGGTGTTTGGCGGTTTTAAGGCTGTTTTGAGAGGTCATCCACTTCCTCTTGAGTCAAACACCTCATACCAATTCGGTGGACCAACTCATTAAACCTAGCGGAAGGCAAGGCTTTGGTGAGCAGATCGCCAATTGGTATTCGAATTCCCACAAAGTATAGTTCAACGGTACCACTGTTCCACGTGGTCCTTGATGAAATGATAGCGTGATCGATGTGCTTTGATTTCGAGTCTGAACTGAGTTGCGCGAGTGGCAATGGCACTCCGATTGTCATGATATCGAGTTCTGTCAAATAAGTAACCATAGTCTTTGAGTTGTGTTCTCATCAGGATGACTTGAGCACAACAGCGGACATGGCTACATATTACGCCGGTTGATGGCGGTGTACAATCCACCTTCTTTGATTGCCAAGACACGGTTTATCACCGAGAAATTGTAGTGCTCTGAAGTACTTTCCTTGAGTCTAGGCATCTGCGTGATCGGCGTCTGAAAAGCGATTAGTTCAAAACCGAATCGCCGGATACGGATCCCCAAGTTAATGGTTCCCTTGATGTCGGGAGGATTCTTTTAGCCTCGAGAGAGGTGGGTTTGATTGAGTGCGGCGATAGCAGGAGCATAGATAGCGGCAAAACAATATCAGGTCACGCTAAATTTGGTTAGATATGAGGACAATGATACTTAGGTATTTGGTAGGGTCAACCAATTTCCCATGTAAATCAACATCTAATTTCTTGGTATGAGCCATTGGTGTGGCATAAGTGTCACAGGTTGTCATTCCAAATTTGTTTAACAGTTCAAGGGCATATTTGGGTGACTCAAGAAAATACCATGGGGTGATTGATGAACTTGCAGCCCTAGAAAGAACGTAAGTTCACCCATCATGGACATTTCAAAATTTTTCTTCATTAGTTTTGCAAAAGCGATTGAAAAATTACTTATTAATGAACAAAAATGATGTCATCACGTAAATTTGAACAATTAAGATGTGTTCCCCGTGATATTGTATAAAAAGAGTTGGGTCATCGAGCCTTTGGTGAAATTATTGGCAATGAGGAAAGATGATAGCTTATCGTACCATGCGCGAGGGGCTTGTTTGAGACCATAAAGAGCTTTGTTGGTTTGTAAACATGGTTGAGGCTTCGGGATCAGCGAATCCATCACGGTTGGTGACATAAACCGTTTCTTTAAGTTGTCCATTGAAGCCGTTTGACATCCATCGATGAAGCCGTCATATTCATATGAGCGTGAAGCGGATATCAGAACAGACCTCAAGGCGAGCAACGGAGCAAAGATTCTTCAAAGTCTATTCCCTCTTCGGCGATAACCCTTAGCAACTAGGCGTGACTTGTTTGGATGGCGTTCCTTGACATCAATTTGTTTTCCAAATCCATTTTAAACCAATGGCGTAGAGGCCTGTTGGTCTTTCAACGGTTCCCATACTTCAGGCGTTTGAATTGGTTGAGTTCTTCTGCATGGATTCAATCCAGTTGTCTTTTGTCATTCGCGTCTTTAATGTTTTAGGTTGATTGGCAGGCGGTGAGTGCATAAATGCAATGTTCACCGTCACGTGTGAAGGCGTTGTCGCGTAACGGTGGTTGATTTGGTTGCCAATAATGTTAGCGAAGGATGGTCTTTTGTCCATCTATGTGTGTAGAGGGTTGATGTTGGTATACATTGTGCGGATTCGAGGGTTCAAATGGTTTGTTGAAGATTCGCGACATCACGGTGCGGCGGTCTCATTAGCAAGCGGGTTGAAAACATTTGGATCAAAATCTGCGGGTGGGGGTATTTCATTGAGAATATCATCAATTGGTTCATCATTGTTGGACGGTGTGTGTTCAAGCGTGTTGGAGTCAAGCGGGTGTAGGTGCATCTTCGCGATAGTTGTTGTAGCGGGTGTATCGGTATAGGAATATTATCGGGTTGTCGCGGCGAAGCGAGGATACACGAACGCGTTCATCAATATAGATCGAGCGAGAGGAGCAAATAACCTTTCCATTTGTTGGCGAGTTGGCGAGGGCTTTCTTGGTGATGATGGGGTTGAGGAAGTTTAAGCGGTTGTGACGGGTTCTAAGGCTGTTATACTCGGAAGCCATTTCCGTGAGTTCATCGAAATGAGCATGAATCGTTTCCATTACCTCCTTGGTTCGGCGATTCCAGTTCGAAACCTTTAGAATTGTAACAGTATCCAATAAAGACTCCAATATCAGCTTTGGCTTTGAGCTTTCCAAAATCATCACGATCATTATTAGGATAGCAAAGGGATCCAAATACATGAAAGTGTTTGAGGTTCGGTTTATAGTTGTGGACAAGCTCGAAAGGTGTTTTGTTGTGGCGTTTTGTGATCATAGAGCGGTTTTGAGTATAGCATGCGATGAATCACTTTTGCCCATAAGTAATCACGGAAGTTTAGCATTGATTAACATTGTTCTTGCGGCTTCCACTAGCGTTAGGTTTAGATCTTTCAACAACTCCGTTTTGTTGGTTATGCGTGCAATAGATGTTTGATCTTTGAATTCCCACTTTCTCATAGAATTCACGAAGGGTTTTGTTAACAAATTGAGTTCCTTTATGCGTGCGATGATTTTGGCGATTGTTGCGAATTTGAACACGTATTTTTGTGAAAGGTGATGATCATTTGTGGAGCTTGGTCTTTGCTTTCTGAAAGTAGACCCAAGACCATCGTGAGTAGTCATCAACAATTACTAAGATGTAGCGTTTGCCATTGATCGTTTACATGCGCATCGGGCCACACAAATCCATGTGAAGAAGATGAAGCACATGCTATGAGTTGTGTTCCACCTTTGAAGGAAAATGAGCACGAGTGCTTTTCCCTTGTTCACAAGGTGAGCAAAGGTGATCTTTTGAATACCGGAATCGTGGGAGTCCTTCAACTAGTTTGTGTCGAGCAAGGTTGGTGATGGTTTGAAAGTTTAGATGTGAGAGGCGGCGGTGCCATAGCCAGGATTTTGTTGATGTTGCCTTAGAAAGTAAGCAAATGGGAGAGGAAGCAACCATGTCTTGCATAGAGATAGTGTAGAGACTAGAATTACGCGAGCGAGACATAAGGTCATTTCCTTGTAGATCACGAATGAAACAAGTTTTCTCCCGAAAAGCAACCTCCAAATCTCCATCACAAAATTGACCTCAAAAAGCAGTTGTGACCGAGGCCTTCCACATAGTAAACCACTGCGATTTCGATGTTCCCATTGACATAATCTCCGTAGCCCATGATAGGCTGCGAAGTGATCATTCGAACGGCTGGGTGCCAATGAACTTTGCAATAAAGTTTGATAACAATTTAAGATTGCGTCGTATGTCGGGAACATCATATCAACAATCAGAGAATGATCGTATCACGCATTACACCGGGGCGACACGGATGGAATAGAAGTAGATTGGAACCGAAATGTTAGAGGGTTCCATAGCGATATAGTGGATATACACACATCAATAGCTTTAGGTATCCACTTAAATCCTAGTGTGTATATATCCCATTTACGCCATCTATAACTACTATGTGCTTTAGTCTTAGTGAATTCACTAGGTGGTACTACATTCCTAGGAGGTGAAGCTGGAGCTACGAGGGACGGCAATCGCGTTTCTTAGAATCTAAAGATGGCGGTCTACCAAGCAGAGACTTAGAAAGATTAGTGGGCCTAGAGGTATTCCGGTTCTTAAGATTCCTTAAGCGAGAGATGATAGCTTTAGCAACACATTTATCATGACAATCAGAATTCATACTTTTACGACAAATATCACAAGATGCATTAGGTGAATATCAAAAGTACTTAGCGGTTTAGCATTCGTTACATCACTATTTCTATTACATTTGCTAGACGCAATATCTATAGTGGAGGCAACGTGTGTCTTATTCAGAGTCCTAGGGTGTTCTTCTACTTTAGTATTCTTGATTGATCTTTTCTTAGGTCGCTTCCTATTCTTGATTGAGTGCTCTAGGAACGTGAAGTCGGCGGGACGTTTGGAAAAGGCTCAACTATTCTGTTTGAATAGAAGGAAGCACGTTAGCTACTTGTGATTTGGCGGTAGAGATTCTAGGTGCATGAGTACTAAGTGTTACGGGGCTAATCTCTTAATGATTGTTGGCGGAAGTTGTTCATACTTTCCTAACATTCCTCTTAACTTGATGATAGTGTGAATCGATTTTGATTTTCGGACATCGAACATTTCGGCAAAATGCATAACTTATTTAGTGTGTGCAAGATAATGATCAAGTTCATTTGATGCTTCATCACGAGTCTTTTTGAGTAAATCAAATATGACACCATATTCCTTTTAACTTTTACAAGTTCTTGTTCATATTTTGAGATTTGACACTTGAAAGACACGTTTTGATCATCCGGTTGCTCAATTTTAGAATCAGAAGGTTTTGCACGCATGGCGGTTGATTTTGTGTTGAAAAACAAGTTGTTGATCATGAATATCTTTTTGACACCAATTAAGGCGGCGTATTGCATTTGAAAGTTCGTTTGACAATCGTTTATTTTCAACTGTTAAGGACTCGATCTGAAGCACATTATCAGTGTTCTCAACATTTACCACGAAACAACGATAATCGTAGAAAGATATTATCAAATGCATATGACAACGAATTCAATAACACAACATTTTGAACATCGGCCGAGATAACATCTTCCAATAGTCGATCAACATCTTTTCTCAAGAGTTTCTTTTTACGTTTAGTATTAGAAATAGATGTTTACGTTTTCTCAAAACGCGTTTTTCATGACCCCAAGTTCCTTATGAAAATCCTTTTCGAGCAATTGCACAACTTTTCAAGTTTTTAACATTAGGTAAAAGATTTTTCAGAAAAATGTCTCTTTGTTCTCGCGCCTGAGGCGATTGAAAATGTTCAACTTTGATTTCAGATCGATATTCTATCTCATGTTGTAAAATTTTGAGGTCGGCCATGAAAATGTCAAAATATCGAAGAATTTTTCGATTTTCGGGTTGTGAGTTTACTTCACTAATGGAAGGTAAAGGACCATAAGTTTGTGCAATAACTGCCGTTTGGGATTAACATTAGAAGACTCAGGTGTTTTGATGATAACCCTTGGTGTGTTAGAAGAATCCGTTGGTGTGACGAAAGTGACGGTTTTGAATAATTAAAAGGTTTGTTGTAAACAACAGTTTTTAATTTTGATCGACTCTCGTCTTCGGCATCTAATTCCTCTTGACGATGATATTCAACAACATTCATAACAGAATTATCAATTTTATATTGTGCCTTTGGAAACTTAGGATTTGGTTTGAATGCTTTGGTTGAAAGCTTAGGTTTGTGTCGCAAGATTCGGTCCATATCCATTTGGATTTGGTTTTAAAGTAAACTTTTCAATGGTCGTGACCACTTCGCCATGTTTGTAAAAAACAATTTTAAACTCTTTAAGTTTGTTTTGCAAGCCGATGATTTCTTCAAGATGATCATCTATTACGTTTAGTTGAATGCTTTTTGTATGCAGAGAACTGTTTTTGACAATTTAACAACTCGGCCTTAGCTTTTTGATTTTCCAAGGTGAGAGCGTTAATTTGCTTTTTATGTTCATGTTTCAGATTGTTCTATTTCGAGACAACAAAGCATTCTTGAGCGGCTAGATCACGCATCACAATCGTTCTAAATATTTTTTCGTTTTGATAAGATTTGGCAAAGGCTGCTTCAAAACCGTTTTCACGCTTTTCTTGAGTTTTGAAAAAGTTGAGTTGCTTTTGTAAACATTCAAAATCCTTTGTTAACAGTGCATTTTACTTTTCAAGTCACGATTAATTGCAACGACATTCTTCCACTATGGTTTGTTGGTCTTGTATTAAGCGAGCAAAATGCGGATGAGGCAAAAGTTAGGCGTGTTCAATGTGAGTCACAACATGATCATTACTGAGATCCTCAAGTATAACCACGGAGTCAATTTGATTATCAAGGAAACCGTTTGGTCATCTTGATCGTCAAATATAACTACGGGGTCTAGTTGAAAATCGTCGGAATGAGATGTGGACGACTCATTTTGAACATTCGAGCCTTGCGGATTCGGATGTTGGCGGAGATATGAGATCGAGATAAATATGGTTTGTTGGTGCACGAGACAAGCCATCGGTGTCATACATCGGGCATGTGTCACTCATGTGTAATGCTCTGCATATTAGCCATCAACATAACAAATGCATTGGCACGCAAGTCCTCCATATCATCATCACGAGTCGGCATTTGCCATAAAGCTCGTTCTTTGTGCGTGAGAGTTCCACCAGCTTCATCCTTAAGGGCCAAAAGAAGAGCCTCTTTGAAATAAGCCCTGCCCTTAGTCCTTGGCTTTGGGCATGCATTAGCCAGGTGTCCCTTCTCATTGCGGTTGTAGCATCGAAGACCATTCAACCGATTTTGAGCATTACCCTGTTCCACCACTTGAGCTCTGTTGTTATTCCTACCCGCGACATTAAACCCTTGACCACCGCCCATCGGCGACCATAATCACGATTCGAACTTCAACCGTCCATTGTTCACAACGGCTTGAGTCCGTGTGTTAGATGAGAGCGAATCGATTGTTGGATTTATTGGTATAACGGCCAAAAGCATTAGCAATCATCACAAATCCTTGTTGCAATGCTTTGAACGGATCGGTTTCCTCAATCGCTTCAGCGACATATGCTTGAGCATTGTTGTTGTATGGAACCAATTGATTTTGTTGAGGTTGTTTTTGTGAAGGTGTGTTTGAAGCATTTGGTTGAGTTCTTTGGTTGAGGAGAATAAGCATTTTGAGCATATAAGGCAAGTTGTTGATTTTACGGATGTGTTGGTGGAGCAATTTGAGCACGGAGAATCCTTTCCCGATCAACTTCCTTTTCATGAGGTTTCAAGTAATCGTACAACAATCCGTAGGTAGAATGATGCATGTTCTTCGCAGCTTGCGGAGAAAAATGACATACTTCTCCCATTCAGGACCAAGACTACTTAGGAACTTAGTATTCCTCTTGCAATTCTTGGCATGTGGATGTTGTGTTTATCCAAATCATTGATGATGTCGGAAAATCGGTGATGATAAGACTCTAGTGTCTCTCGAGGTTCAATCATGAAGTATTCATAAGCCAAGTAAATTTTGGATTCCAAATCTTCTTGATTGAGTACGGATCCTTCCATAAGAAGACGAATGTGATCCCACATTTTCTGCGATGTTTTTGAGCATCAACACGACGAAGAATTGGGTTTGGTAATCCTAAAAGGATGTATTCCATGGCAAGCTCATCAGCTTCATAGTGTAGAAGTTCTTGAGGATTCAAGTGCGCAGCATAGCAATGTTTGTTTTTTCATCTCTTGGTGGAATGGCATTTGGATCTCCGGGTACAATGATAGTAGGCATCTCAAATGGACCTTCCAAGATAACCTTCTTTAAGAACTTTCCATGTGGCTTCTTTAGATCACAAAACCTAAAGAACCTTATCACCCATTGATCGTAGTTTCTGGAAGTGAGCATTGGAGGTCTATCAAGTGATCCAACCTCATGAATTGATTGTTGGTTGCTTAAAGCTTCACACATCTTTGCAAACCAAGTGGGTTCCTTCATAGTGTTCCTTGATGGATGTTGATTGAATTCATTTGTGTATGGTTGAACTTGAAGACTTGGTGGTGGTTGAACCATTTGAGGTTGTGGATTTGCGGCAAGTTGTGGAGTATGTTGTTGATTAAATTGTTGTTGATAAATTGCTTGTTGTTGATTCCATTGTTGATGTTGTGGACTTAGTTGTTGTTGTCGTTGAGGATAAGTGTAAGGGAAATAGTTAGAGTATGGTGGTTGTGACATGTTGATAAACTTGTGTTGGTAAAATGGATCTTTGTAGTCGAATGAACCTTTGTTGATGAAGTGTCCTTAGGCGTAGAAATCACAATAACCAAGTAGCACTTATGCGTAAAACACCAAAGTTACTCGTAACAATTAAGAGTTACGCGTAGGTTTTAGCTACGCTGTAAGCGGAAAAAATCTAAAGTTATCGTAGACAACAAAGTTAGGCGTAGAAACTTAGGGTAGGATTTAGCTTATCGTAAGACAAGGCTTAGGCGAAAGAAAATCTTAGGCGTAGGATTTCGCGTAAAGTTGAACTTACGCGTAATTTTAGGGTTTTATCCCAAATGATCTTTTACACTATCACACTGCAAAAGATATCCAAAGTCGACGTATTTTCGGACTTATCCAAGTAAGAAAACACGGAATAAACCACGAAAATGAATATCAAACCAAGGAAACACTTACGCGTAGAAATAGGGTTTTCATACGCGTAGGTTTACTCATAAAAGTGATTTTGCCCAAATATGTTTCTAAACCAGTTTTGTGTGATGAAATAGCTTCAATAACACCAAAAGACACAAAAGTGTGGAACTTGATGGACCAAAGCCTCTAAAGCAGGTTATGCGTAGAAGATGATACACCGTTCAAAAACAAGCTTAAAAGCGTATATTCGCATAAAGTTTCAAACTGTTTGCCAAAAACTTAAACTTTAACACTTAATAACCTTGAAAGTACAAGAATCTTGGATTGTAAATGTAAAATGAAAGCTTTAAGCGTATGAAAGATTGAATCACGAAACCTTCGCGTAATACCATAAAACTTCAAAAACAAAACGAGTTCACCCAACTATTTGGCGATTGATACCCTTTGTTAGGTCACTAGTTGTACAAACACAAGTTATAGAGAAAGAGATGAAGGCGGATGAACAAGTAAATCACACACCACGTAAATAATATCACGGTTTAGGCAAAGAGTATGAATGAGAGAAAAACTTGAACAACCAACCCTCAAGTGAGGGTTATTACATAGTTTATATAGGCAAGGAGCTAGGGCAACACTCCTCCCTCCTATTCCTTATGGGGCTTGGGCCTAAGCTTATGGGCCTTCTACATAAGCTTGACCTTAAACAAACATAAAGGCCATAATAAAGCTACCTATTACATATGAAATATAAATACTTGAAATCTTTTTTAGGAGTGATTCCAACATAGATGACTACTCGGATGGACTTGGGTTTTATTCAGTAAAGATCAAGCTCCACAGATGATTATCACCTTTCTCACGAAAATTCAAGTTAAAGCTCGGAACACCGTCAGGACAAATTCGAGCAGAACAAAGGCTGAATTTGTCAATCAAAATCTTCGTGAATATTATGAGAAAATTAGAATTGAGCATCAAACATCAATTACCGCGTACCCCATAACAAAACGGAGTTGTTGAAAGAAAACCGAGCATACACATTGGTGAAAATTGCGGAAACGATGTTAATCAATGCTAAACTTCGAGTTACTTGTGGGTGAAGCGATCTCACCGCATGCTACACTCAGAATCGCTCAATGATTACAAAACGCCATAACAAAAAACCTTTTGAACTTATCCACAACCGAAAACCGAATCTCAAACACTTTCATGTATTTGGATCCCTTTGCTACCCGAATAATGATCGTGATGATTTTGGAAACTCAAAGCCAAAGTGACATTGAGTCTTTATTGGATCTTGTGCTAATTCTAAAGTTCTGGGATCTGGAATGGTCATACAAAGCGAGGTTATGGAAACGATTCATGCAAATTTCGATGAAGCTTACTGAAATGGCTTCTGAGCATAACAGCTTGGAACCCGATCACAACCGTTTAAACTTCCCTCAAACCCCATCATCAGCTGAACCAAACCTCCGACACTGCGCCAACAAATGGAAAAGCTATTTGCTCCTCTGTTTAGTGATGATATTTGATGAATGTGCTCAGTGTGTATCCAATGTTTCGGGACTCCAACTGATCATATTCCTATGCCTGATACACCTGCTACAACAACTACTGTTGAAGAAGCACCACCAGTTGACTCTACTACAACAATTGAACAAACAACATCCAGCGATCATCTTTGAACTAGTGATGTTCGAACAATGAAGTACCCCCACCTCAGATTTTGATCAAATGCGTTCTTCAACCCGTTTGCTAATGAAACTGCTGCACCAGATGTTGCGGAATCATCTACAAGCCATTTGAATCCTCCCAATCTGCAGAATGTATATCAACATCAACCTTCCACACATCGTTGGACGAAAGACCATCCTCTAGAGAACATTATTGGTAACCCGAATCAACCCGATTAGTAACAAGACAAGCGTCTTCACCTGACGGTGAAATTGCATTTATGCTCTCACTGTCTGCCAATCTGAACCTAAAAACATCAAAGATGCAATGACAAAAGACAAGTGGATTGAATCCATGCAAAAGAACTCAATCGGTTTAAGCGTCTTGAGGTATGGGAATTGGTTGAAAGACCAACAGGGGTCTTCGTCATTGGTCTAAAATGGATTTGGAAAAACAAATTGAATCTTTGAAGGAACTGTAATCGAAATAAGTCACGTCACGGTGACTAAGGGTTATAGACAGGAAGAGGGTATTGACTTTGAAGAATCATTCGCTCCGGTTGCTTGTCTTGAGGGTGTTCAGATTTTTACGGCGTTAGCGGCTCACATGAACATCACGGGTCTTTCAAATGGATGTCAAAGCTGCCTTTCTCAATGGACAAGCGAAAAGCGGTCTATGTTAGCCAGCCAGCCAGAAGGATTCGTTGATCAAGAGTTCCCTAATCATGTCTACAAACTGAAGAAGGCTCTCTACTGTCTCAAACAAGCCCCTCGAGCGTGGTATGATAAGTTATCATCCTTTCTTATCGCCAATAATTTCAGTAAAGGTTGATGCGACCCTACAACTGTTCATACGATATCCAGGGGCACACATTTTAATCGTTCAAATTTATGTGGATGACATCATTTTGGGTCAACACACTTAAAATACTCAAACGCTTTTTCAAAACTAATGAAAAAACATTTTGAAATGTCCATGATGGGTGAACTTACATTCTTTCTAGGACTGCAAGTTCATCAATCACCCGTGGTATTTTTCTTGATCGAGTCCAAATATGCCCTTGAACTTTTAAACAAATTTAGAATGCAAACGCAGTGACACCTATGCACACCAATGGCACGTACCAAGAAAATATACGCTGATTTACATGGGAAATTGGTGGACCCTACCAAATACCATAGTATCATTGGGTCTCTCTTGTATCTAACAACCAGTAGACCTGACATTGTATTTTCAGTATATCTTTGCTCGATTATCGGTCAAGACCAACAAACCCACCTCTCGAGACTAAAAGAATCCTCGATACATAAAGAAACCATTAACTGGGGATCACGGTATCGAGAAGGATTCGGTTTTGAACTAATAAGCTTTTCAACTGATCCACCTTGAGGTTGCTTAGATTCTCGAGAAAAGTACTTCGGGAGCTCTACAATTTCTTGGTGATAAAAGTTGGTGTCATGGCAATCGAAGAAGCGGGGATTATACATATTTGTCCTCAACGAGGCGAGGAATAATAACCAGCCATGTCGTGTTGTGCTCAAGTCATTTGCATGAGAACACAACTCAAAGACTATGGTTCGTGTTGTGAGAATCCCATGTACTACGACAATCGAGTGCTATTCGCGATCTCGTGTAACTCTGTTCAACATTTGAAATCAAAGCACATCGATCTTCGATATCATTTCATCAAGGAGCATGTGGAGAAGGGTACCGTTGAATTATACTTTGTGGGTGTTGAATACCAACTGGCAGATCTTCTCACCAAAGCCTTAGCTCCTGCTAGGTTTAATGAGTTGGTTCACCAGTTGGTATGTGGTGTTTGACTCTAGAGGTGGAAGAACTTTAAAACATTCTTAAAAATCAGTCAAACACCAAAACCTCTTTTGTAAATATTTTCAAAAATATTTTTCTATCTATATTTCTTTTAACATGGCAAGTACAAATCTTCCGTCAACACACTAATCTTTCAAAATTCAATATTTTTTAGGTCAAGTGTTGGGGAGAAAATAAATATTTTTCGCTTCATAAAACCTTGTACTTGCATGTTACATTTCCTATTGTGTCTTTTGATTATGGTGGTCATTTTGGTTTCTTGACACTCATCGAATCAAATTTATAAAATTTCATTATTTCTTAAGTCAAGGGGAGTGTCGTCAAGTTTCTTTCCAAATATCTTTCGTTTGGTAACCAAAATGGAAGTTATGGGCGTTGGATGTAAATGTTTTAGGTGGAGGGACTGAATATGCCAAAAGTTCAAAGTATTTTAACAAAACTCCCCACCTAACTTTCTTTAACACATTAACTCATCACATTTATTATCCAACTAACCCATATCCTCACGCGTAAAAATCAACCTCCTAATCCATGTTTCTGATCATCATTTTGTAAGTGTTGTTACGTTTTTAACATGATTATAAGCAATGGTTTTGAGTCGTTTTGAAAACTACATTTCAAATTTAATCTAGGAGTGATTTTGTGTTCTGCATAAGCGTATGAACACATAATCAGATTGAATGTTTTTTGGTTAAAATGATTGTGTCAAAACGTTTTTCTAATCACATTAATACCATTTCTATCATCAATACTCACATTGATTGATTTTGAAAGTTAGGGTTTTATCGTGGTTGGGTGTTTTCATGTGAGAGTGTTTTAGGTTAATTAGATGGTTAAGAGAGGTTTTATATAAGTTGAATTGATCATATCCATACTCATAACTTGCCCAGAAACATCAATTGTGAAAGAACTAAATTTTAGGGTTTAAGTTCATACGTTTTGGGTACTTTTGATTCATAACATTTTGATGTTAAAACTTGTCTGAAACCCTTCATTAGACCCTAAGATATCGAAACATTTGGTGTTATTCCTATGGCTAGAAATCTTATTTGTAGGAATTGAACTTTAGGGTTTAAACTCTACGCGTAATGAGTTTCCTACTTTAAATAGTGTTCATGCTTAAATCTGAAAAGGAATGAATGTATGTGTTAATATTGGTGCTATGATGAATTTATTTCGGTTATTAGCGTGAAATTGTAATCAAGGTTACTAGTACTTCTACGCATAAGGATCACCCGCGTAGCAAGTTATCTTGTAGAAATAATCTTACGGCGTAAGGTTCTCAATGGGACTACGCATATCCTATGAGGATATCGTAAACACTAACCTCACGCATAAGGTTCACTCACGGTAAGCCTTATGCGTAAGGTTCCATATAACATGCGTAAGCTTTAAGCTAAGGCCCTCTTTTCCCTGGCGTAATATTTCTTCTTAGCGTAAGTCAAGATCCTATGCATAAGCTTATGCTTGGCGATAACCACTCCTGTTTACGCATAAGCTTGCAAAACCTATGCCTAAGCCTAGTTTTAACCAAAATTGTGAATTGTTACGCGTGCAAACTTGTAAATAAATAAATCATAGCATACGAAACCAAAATGTCACTAATAAGCTTAAATGTTTAATAAGTTGTGAAAAAATAAGTGAAAACTTGGACTTTAAAACTCAAAGTTAATCTACTCACAAAACTTATCACGACGTCTGTGGACTATTGGACTAACAAGTGACATTGGACTCGTAACAATCATTGACATATCACATTCAATAATTAGACAATAAAATCAACTGTTGACTAACGTAATGTCTTTCGATATCTTGGTTCTTTTGGCTAAATTTCTTTCAGATCACAACATGGATGTTCAAATGCAAAATGTGGAAGCACCAAATGTTCTCACTGTTGAAGATATCTTCCCTCATGGTTACCCTATGAAGATCGGAAAGAACAACCTCAGAGTTGATTTTGATACCTTCTCTTGTTCGAGTCTTCATGCGGATTGTTCTTGGATATTACGAAGACTCACCCTTATCAAAACATGCTCACAAATTCTGCTACTGTACCTGAGATCTACATTCACCAATTCGGCATACAATGCAAAAGATCAAAGTCAAAATGTTGTAGCGGTGGCTTAACAACAAACAAGTCACCATCACACCAGCAGATTTGAGGGCCATTCTTCTCATTCCTGTCATCGAACATACTCAATTTAATGCCACTCCAACTGAAGGGTCGTTTCTCCAATTCATGGTGGACATCGGCTATGATGAAGCTACCAGGGTTATCACAAAGCATTCATCTGTTGATCTCAAGAACATTCCCGACCATGGAGACCCTCTACATATGATTGCGAAATCGTTTCTAGGCGTGATAGTGGTCATGAGCATCCCAAGCTCATGGAACTACAAATATTTTTGGCTTTGGTCAACAAGAAAGACATAGAAGTTGAAGCTCACGATATGGGGACGACATGATGACTTTCCTTAAAAGCTTGGCACCAAGATCCACGTATATCGATACACAAACCAACTATTGATCCAAAAGCTCTAGGGTATAATCGATATTCCTTGAGACTTGATGACCCCAAACAACACTCCGTGTTGTATGAGCCCACACTCACTATTAGATTTAAGGAATCTAAAACAAAGAAACAAGATGCGGTGCTTCAGTTATCTTATTATTGATGATATCAAGCAACCGTATTCATACAAGCGATATCTGGCGTGATTAAGTTGGAAAAGTAGGTTTCATGGATGAAAAGTCCTCCGGTACACCTACTAGGAAAACCGGAGAAGCGTCGCGAGAAGTATCATGAGCGAGAGTACTAGAAGGTATCGAAGAGAGCCCTTCCGTAAAGGAAAGTTCCATTAAAGGAGGCAATCCCTATTCCCAAACCACGAACCACAACAAAAACTTCGGACGAGGACTTAGAGGACAACTGAAACGGATGAAGAGGTCCTCTACTCACGAAACTCAATCGATGACACTCAAACAGTTGCAAAACCTCCTAGTCAAAAAGATGATAAAGGCAAAGGAAAACTCCGATTCTTAAACAAGAAGAGGAAAGCTTCGAAGAAGAGCCACGGGATAAAGACTACGAGGAAAAAGGTTAAGAATATCAGGACTCCAACACGTTGCCAAAGAGTTAGTAAAAGAACAAACTTCGTGGCCCAGTCAAGTGGTGGTGCACTATCTTCACCAGTTCTTGATCGGTTAATCAACCCGATAAAGGCGGTACCACCACCCGATCAACAACACGGCGTGGAGGACACTATCACCTATGAATTTGAGGAGCGAGGAAAGGAAGAGGCGGAGAAGATTTCGATAAAGATCTTGAGCTTGCGGCTAAAGCGAGATAAAGAAGCTCAAGCTCAGCGGATGAAGAAGCGGGATTAAAGTGAAGAAATGGCTAAGTGCGGAAAAGATGGCGAAGTTGATTATGATGACTTTCTTCTAGACAACCCAACCGCGTTCCAAGGAACAAACTACGAGCCACCAAAAGACCCTGTGTCTCCTCATGTCTCATCATCATCAGACTCGTCTTCTCACTCTTCACCTCCACCATCCAAAGGCACAACCAGATCTACATCCAAGTCAGTGAAGAAACCAACCGACTCTTGGATATCCCGAGCTAAGACAAAGATTGTCAATGCATCCAAGTCGAGGAAGAAAGGCGTGACCAACAAAAATTTGAATCAACTCGTACAGAGAATCAACTTTCTTCAAGACGGGATAAACGAGTTGTTGAAAGAAAGGGAGCATATCCAGAAGTTTATCAAAGGAGATTTCCAAAAGGAAATGGAAAAGACGGCAAGAGAATATACTCACAATTTCTTCTTGTGATGTTCCTAAGTTACAAGGGGAGATGTTTACCGGACAGCTCTATCCAAATCTCATGAAATTGGTCAAGCAAACAATGCAATCCACCCTGGTAACAATGACGATCAATCCAATTGAACTGCGGTTCTCTCACGATCACGAGTTGATTTCCAAGTCGGTGCTACAAATGTCTCAACGATCTGCAACTTTCACCTCTAACGAAAGTAAACTACTTGAGGCATTCTTGGAATATCAACTCAAGACTTCATGCAAGGAGCAAAATGAAGGCCTAAGCGTCCAAGAGGCGATGATGATAAGGATAAGGACAAAGATCTGAGAGCCTAAGCGTCCAAGAAAATTGGTGAATCATCCTCCATGCCACCACCACCCCAAGGACTCCAACGATAGAAGCTCTCCACCAAGTTCTAACGCTCTGAGAAAAACCTCGGGACTCACGAGTTACCATCTCACATAAGAAAACCGGTGATCACTTGGTATCTTGGTGGTGATGATGAAGAGATCCAGGCCCCGACAACAACCTACCTCTCCCACCACAACAAAGAAACCAGAATCCTCATCTAAGCCAAAGAAGAAGAAGAAGAGCGGACCGATGTTCTCTCATGGCTGATAATGACCTAACAGAGAAGAATATGACTTGTTTTCTAGACTTTGTGATGCTACTCCCTACTTGCTTGAAGGTCAAGAAATGGTAGAAGGGCGTACTATATGGAGCATGTGAAGCTGATTCAAGAACAATTCAGAGTGAAGAAGATGACTAAGGCTGAGCTAAGGCGAATTATGAATGATGCCTTCCAAGCTGTTTAAAGACACTCAGAAAGTGCAATTAAAGTTGAATACCATCTCGAAAACATTGCACGAGCCATGTCGAACAATATCGATTGGCTCAATCCCGAAGCTAACATCGACTTCACAAGAAAAACAAGCTCCATACTACCGCATCGGACAAGACCTCTACCTATAGTTGGCCAACCGGATCAACCCAAGATTCCATTTCGTTATTTCTTCAACAACGACATAGAATTTATTCTACCGCGATAGCGATGTCTCAAGAATCACGATACATCACTCACACTTTCTTTCCCTGCAGCTATATACTCCAACAGCATAGCCATCGAGGAAAATGCTACTCACATGTTTGCCATGAGTGGAAAAGTATGACCTTGATGCAATGTATGGATTCACCATTGGCACGAGCGCCGAGAGAATCTTCTACAAAAGCTGCGGGTTCAAGCGTCGAAAACACGAAGTGTTTAGTGACAAACGGATCGCTGCTATTAAGCATGTTACTCTCTCGTCAAAGTGGGATTACACTTTCCTCAAGAAAATAGTAGTCAAGCGTCAAGGCGAAGAGGACTATGAATTCGTGAAGCGGATTTTCAAAGATTGTCTCTTAGCGACATTGAAGATATGTATCCCGCAAAGATGCGAGGGGCGAATCGACATTTCTCTCACAATCCAGCGTGAGTTCATCAAGTCGTTGTTAATCTTCATCGAAGCATAGTGATCAGGAGCGTGTAAAGGACATTCAGCTCGTAGAATCGTATGAGGCGGCGTGTTAACCTCACTAAACCATAAATCGACCTTCCCGACATCAACACACTTCCTCAGTACACCCTCATCAGCAAACCATTTGGAGTCGTCTACCATAGTGAACTACACCGAAATTGCTTAATGGCATGTAGATAGCTTCATAAGTTTGGGGATCATACACTGAAGAATGTCAGGGATGGTTTAGCTTATCGGTTAAAGGAGATACATGAAGGCATTGGGTCACCGAAGAGATGGAATTCAGAGGAAAAGCGGGATGTAAAGAGAGATCATCACTCGCATTGATGAAAGGTTGTTGAAGGGACGATTCGAACATTGGAGAGTTTGTAGAGTGGTCATCGGCATTTCTCTCACGAGGCTATCAAAGTCTAGAACGCATTCACAGGTTATTCTTTGGACTACGGATTCTCTGGTAACCCTTGATTTTTTTCATTATCATTACTTGGTTGTGTGATTTATATTTAACTATGGCTTGTGCATATATACGGATGTAAAACCCGTTCTTGTAATGAAAGGACCACGTGGTACGCTTCAGTGGTACAATCCTTATAAAGGGCGAAAGCTTCTTACTTTTGAGTAAAACTATCAAAACTTTCATTTTCAAAGTTTTTGCTCAAAAGAACAAGTACTTCCCTTTATGATTTTCAAAACCTCAAAAGTTAATATCACTTGTTTAGGGGGAGTATTTGATTAAACCTTTGTTCACAAATTGTTCTTCGTGGTAATCTTCCCTCAAAACTCGAAATGGACATATTTGATATCAAAATTTCATTAAAAATAACATTTATATGCCATTTTTGAGAGGGGAGAAAAATTATGTGATAAGAAATATGTTGTGAGTTGCAAAAGAATCTTAGGTGTGAATAGACTTAACCAGATTGGCCGAACTCTGAAATGTTAGTAACTTCGAAAAGACTTGTCGGGGCGGGGTAATAATTTCAAGCTAGTTCACTAGTGATGTAAGCGTGTCTATAAAGGACTTGTCGAGTAGAATGTACCATTCGAGAAACTCTTGGTAGACATGATCTTTGACGGGTTTGACAACCTTCGAGGTTGTCCACATCTTCAAGGTAGTTATTAGAGCTAGTTGTCACCTAAAAGTTGACAATGTAACTCTTTAACTATGCAACGTAACCGTGTCTCACGGGGGATTGTCTATCATGAGTTGATCAATTCAAAAGTGCGCGCTCTTCTCTCACCGTGCAATTTTCTGTTAACATAATTAAACGCGTGTGGAGAGTATTTACGCAAATATAAAACTCTCAAAGTATTACAAAATGTTTCTTACTTATAAATACTTTGAGAGATTTTAATGCAAATTGGTTTTGTGGCAATGGAGTTATAAAGTGATTAAGGTTAGGAATAACAGTCCTATGATCCTTGATGGGAGGGATCTACAAGGACACCACCAACAGTTAGAATTAGAAGTCCTTAGGTATGATTATAAAAGGAGAAAATGAGAATCGGAGAAAGAAGGAGTTGAAGAATTAAAAGAAAAGTAAAGAAAAGGGTGAAAATAAATAGCCCTCAGTTATTTAACTTAGGGCGGTCACGGGTTCAATTCATATGTTACTGGTTGTCACTTGATGACACCGGTATTGAAGATCAAAGTCGTCATGGACCTAGTGACGCATGCACTATACCTTCTTAGCCACTCAAGTTTCTCTCAACGAGCTTGTTTCATTCTCACAAGAAACCCTACGTAAGCTATCGGCTTTCTCTTAGAGATTGCATGTATTGAAAAGGAGACCCTCTCCTAGTCTCCTTTCAGGAAAAAAGCGCACTATTGAGTTTAGAGCCACGAGATTCATCAAAAGATCTCTTAGGTACACTTGACAATTCATAAACTTGGATTCAACAATAAGGGCGCAAGTGATACATTATCGAGTCCTTCACAGGATCTTAGCAATCTATAGAACATTTATGAGAGGTTCAATTGTGATCCTCGGTGATTGGAAACTCGCGGGGTCAACATCAAACGACCACGACGGTAGTCACTTCGGTAACTCCCGTGGATTACGGCAAGTGTGTCTCAAGCGGTCTACTCATGGGGTGATGCCGGTGTACCTCGGCGACTCATCCGAGCATAGATGTACCCGTTTACGCAGCGTTATCTCCTGTGGGACTCGGTTCAGAACGCCTTTGTGAGAATTAGAGTTGTGTTTTCACACTATGCTTTGTTAACACTCGGTTCAAACTTGTAAGCGCTGGATAATTTCTAACCCATGTTTTATGTTTTCTTCTTATGGATGCTTGCCGGTGGAAAAGATCATGCAGATTCTCCTCATGCTCATAACAACAACAACAACACTTATTGAAGTTCTCTCAAAGGCAACACAAAGTCGAGAATGATTCTTCTTCAAGTCAAAGAATCTACAAAGTTTAAAGACTAAAGAGAACTACATCAGATTACTATAATCTAACGTTAAAACGTGTGAGCATGTTGGAAAAGGCGTGGAGACACCTGGAGCAAGCGGACTGACGCGGAACAACAACAACATACTATCACTTCCATCACAAAGAACAAGCATCAAAGAACAAAAGAAATGATGACGTCAAAGCGGGAATACTTCAAAGGACAATTTCTCTACATCGGGAGATTGTTGAATCAAGGCACTTATTCTCACAAGAAGAAGAATGTCGAGGAAGGCGTCAAAGCTACTATCATCACCTACAACGTTTATATCATCAATCACTAACACTTAGGGGAGATTGTTGGAATCACTCCTAAACTAGAATTGAAGTGTTAGTAATTAATGTGTAATAGTTAGCTTAATTATGGCTTTTATGTTAGTAATCAAGGTTAGGCTCATGTAGAAAGCCCGGAGCCTATCAAATCCCAATAAGTAAAGGATGGGAACTTGGTGTGTTGCCCTAGTTCCCTCTTATAAATACTCTTGTAAACCCTCACTTGAGGGTTGGTTGTTCATTTAATACATTCTCTCTACGCATAACCTTTCAATACTATTAGGTATTGCTTGTGTTTCGTGTTCATCCGATCATTCTCTTCATCTATTTCTTCTATTGATGCTTGTGTTACAAACATGGTGACCTAACACAAGCTGTTTCCGATTATCTCACGGATCATTACGGTTTTCTCTGAAATGTTTTGCTACAATATAGACAAATCAACACTTCAACCACCATATTATTTTATAAGCAATGAGTTGTTATCATCTGTCCTATAAATTGTTTTACAAATCACTTCATAAATTATTTTACAAACCGAGTTGCCACCTTACCACTACACCCTAAAGTAAACGCTACAGTTTACTACTACCTTACAAAAAATAAAGTGTTTTCTTACTACTTTAAAACTATATTTACAAATCATTTTATAAGCTATTCTGGAATCACTCTGTAAATTATTTACTCCCTTGAAAAGTGTTTTTAGGTTAATACCTCATAAACAGAATGACCAATGTTTACCTTGATAACTAAGCCAAACCCTAGAATGCATCCCACACCTCTGCCTAAAACTATAGATAACAATGAGGTTCACCGAATGTTAAACCACAACCCCACCCAACTTAGGCGAGATAAATTCTACCCTTAGACTTATAAAACATATGCAGATGTTTATATCCTACTACACATCCTCCTTCTATAACGTTCTTATTTTAAGGATGCCTCTTTAAAACTCATAATAATATTTTCTAAATTACTCATTAAGATGAGACAAAATGCTCTGGTCAGACTATATTAAAGTTTTACAAGAAAAGAAATGACTAAACACTAAAAGTTTTGCAAAACCATATTATCCACACTATAATTAAGAACCTGTTTTAAAAAATGCAAATCCTTTGAAACCGTGTCATTTACGCAACTATTGACTTCAAACAAGTAGATATCTACTTCTTGAAATGTTGTCTTGGTCAAACTCGTGAAAACAATTACTCAAATAAAGGTTTCGAAGACAAATGCTTCTTCATCCCTTAAAGAAGAAAACGCACAAACCCGTATCAAATCTTAAGAATCAACCACCATACTTTAGTATCACTAAACATCATAAACAAGTGGGTTTTGATCATATGTTGAATAAGACCATGAGGAATTAGAGGTGCCCACACTAACGTAATAGTGAAACCTCATAACGTTAAAGATTAGAACCGTTACCCAATGAACTTACCCCAGAAAATCATTGCACCGGATAGAGGATGTGATGCTTTGGAACACTTAGGTACCCATACACAAAGGGAAAACCGGAAAAACCTAATGAAACTCAAAACACAGTACCAATACCATCACCTCTTTCCCGACACACTAGCGGGTAACATAAAAGCTGAGATCCGGACGGATCTCTGTAAATGTGTGAACTATAACAACCAGTAAATTCTCATATTTTTATAATACTATTATTACGTCAGAAAATACAAATCGATTATCTTCTGATAGTTATCGATATTTAAAAATTCAAAAAATGAGAGGTCATCTCGTTTCCTTGAAAACACTGACACACGCACCGCGGAAATTCCCCAATAAGTATTTTAGTGATTTTATTATTTCCGGTCGATAAATTTTAAGCATCATTGAACTTACATAATTGTTTGGGAAGTTATCCCACACAATGCGACAGCGATGGCGCACATAACTAATATTTTACATTGAAATAAGTGAAATGATCACTTTTCAACAATTCTGCGATGATTTCTGAACAAAACGAGAGAGGTTATCTGCGTGACTTGAAAAAAACACGGCACCGCACGCATACCCACGGACTTAGTAAGCGGCAAAACTTTATTATAATCTAAATTCTATGTAATAAGGATACCATAATATTACATCTAGAAAATGTTTCCAAAACATAATTTTTATACTTTCTTGGATATCGGGATGATAAGATTGAGAACACGACAAAACACAAAGTCTGAGATAATACACTGTATGATAATAAAAACAAAATAAGACTTATAATAACTCTAACCTTGAAAAAGACCCATCGTTTTCTTTTCTATCTGTGTCCTCTCTCTCCTCTCTTGAAAACACCATCCAAAATAAACACAACAATGGATCGGTTATCTCCTTTTAAGGGGTCAACACCAAGTTCCACTTTCCCACCTCACCATAAATGGCTATCTACAACATAAATAGGTCACAATAAAGTGTTGGGGAGTGTTTGTGGACAACAATGTGAGCTAGGAGGAGTCTCACACCACAACCGGGAAGGGAAAGAGGATACGAGGCCTTCTTCTTGTTCCACTATAAATAGACTTGGGTTTTCACAGTTTTTACTCACATATCACACACAATCACAAATTAGGGTTTCGAGAAGCAAGGGGCTTTTGAAAATTGATCGAGGGGTTTTGATGATTAGGATATAGAGAATCTAATCAAAGCTTTAATTCGTCCAATTACAAGAGAATTTGTGCCCCAATTGGAGTTCCTGTGGGTTAGGTCCTACCCTTGACCGTCGGTCTTGCATTGTGAAGCGTGTGAACTTTTCTTTTCATGTATAGCATTGCGATTGATTGTTATGAAAGTTTATTTTCTATTTGTCGAAGAATTGAATCGAGAAAAACATGTTGTGGTTTTTGTTAGTTTAAGTGTGGTGAAAAACAAGATTAGAAAAACTTAAAAACCTTTATGAATTAACTATTGTACTCTCGGCAGTTGGTTTCTTTTTTCCTCGTTATCCGACTTAAGTTCATTTCTCGACCAATTTTGGTGATCCTCATTTGTGAGAACATATCTAGTCGGGGTATTTGTCTTGCTCATTTAGGTGTTTAGTTCATATAATCCTAAGACACAAGGTGTGTGGCGAGTATGTGTGTGTGGAAACTAGAAGGGGGGTTGAATAGTTTTACCGATTAAAACTTGGTTTTAACTATTTAGATCGACTTATGTCAATCTATTTAAACATGTGTGTTGGATGTTGATAGACAAGCATATATAACTATGTAATCAAAGAGTAAGGAGTAAGAAGCACAAAACCACAACGCGGTATTTATAGTGGTTTAGGCTACAAGGACACCTTCCTTGCCCTACTACACTCCTCGAGTTACCTACTCGAGAGTTTGTAAACACTACACGACACCAACTCCTTATGGCGGGAGAAGCCTTCAAGCGTTGCCTACTCTTTATCGGTACAAAGCTAGATACGGGTTCTTCCCTGAGTAGAACCAAACCTATCACAAGGTCGCCTACCCTTTATCCGATAACGAGGCTAGATACGAGTTCCATTACAATAGAGGAACTACTACCCAACACTACAACAACAACTAACCCCAAAGGAGATCCACTCCTTATAACAACATCAACAAGGATATCAATATCCTTTGACCCAATACTAATCTATCTTGTACATCGAAACACACCATATCGAATGTACACCTTAGGCACCTTTCACTAATGCCTTTGACTCGATCTTAAGGCACCTTTCACTAATGCCTTGAGACGACTTCTAGGCACCCTTTACTAATACCTTTAGCCTTGACTTCTAAGCACCCTTCACTAGTGCTTTCAATACGGACGTTCGACACCATTCACTAATGTCTTCGTCTTGACCCTTTAGACATGTTTCACTAATGTATTCAACACTACACTTCTTATGAGAAAGAAGAGAACTATCAACAAGAGAACCTCAATAGTCTTGATAATAACGAAAAATGGCAACTCATGGACTTGAGCTTGCTGTCTTCTTAAGATGGCGATCTACAGCAAGAGGAACCTAGGGAATCACACGAAAACAAAACTACATACATAGATCACTTGGATCTGAGGTTAGAGAGTTTATAACTCAAAGGGAAAATATGTGAGAAAGGGGTGTAAAACAATGAAAAAATGGCTCACTATTTATAGAGGCAAAACAACTCTTGTTCCACGGATCCCACGGATCCCTCACTTAAGCGGATCCGTTGATTGTCTTGGGGATCCGTGGGACCTCCACCCATGGGTTTTGGGTGATGGGTCATGGGTTATGGATCATGGGTATCCAAGTAGATACAATGTATCTACAAGATGCAATGCACCTAGTCTATGGGTTATGGGTTTTGGGTTATTCCCAACTACATTCAATGTATTTGGTCAATGGGTCAAATACTTAAGTTTCTACCCATTTACATTACCCAATATAATACATACTAGTTATGTATATATTTACCCAATATGTAAACACTAGTTGTTGTACATATGTATTACTAAATCATAAAATCACTTATACTTGTTTTAGTGTTTTATGTGAATACGTAAGTGTGTTAGAAAACTATTGGCTCAAACCATTTACGTATTTTATTTTATTTGTTTCATTAAAATGATTTTACGTTTGTTATCGACAAAACATTTAAAAGATCGTAAAGTACAAATAAACATTTTTACGGCTTATTTGTATTAACAATGTGCTCACGGGTAGTACTTGGACTATTACTTGTCACTAGTCGAATGAAGCGTAAATGTCATTATTGTCTTGCTAGTCAAATTTCGTATCGACAGGAAGTCATCCAAGAAGTGGCGTTTGTTTTGGGTTTTGATCGACCGTGATACACGCGGCGGTGTGTTAGGTGTCCGACTAAAACAACGAGATGCCAAAGGGTGCTCTCGTCATGAGTCTTGTGTTCGTTTGTAGCACCTTATTTGTTTTCGGTGTGTGAAATTTCGACTTACAACTTCGTTTGAATATTTCACTTAGTTTTGGTTTAGCAATAGACTTGTTCATGTCCTTTCATGGTTCGTCATAACGCTTTCGGCACATGTAGACCCACAAAGGTCTAAAAATTTTGGGTCGTGTTTGTTACCCATAGGGTACGCCGTCACTACTCATTCGAGTCACAAGAGTAAGACACCCCGAAGGGTGCTTGTTACCACGTATGCTACTAGACCACGAAAGTGGTCATAATATTCACCAGTGTGTGTTCACTAAACCAAAAGGCTCTCGATGTCCCTTTCGTAAATTGTGTTCGGATTAAGCCTCCTTGCGTCAAAACAACCACCACTATCAAATTACACTTCCAGATAGGCTTTTTTAGGCCTGAGTTCAAATCCCCAAGTGGTGTTGTCAGTATGGGCTGCGAAGCCCGTTGAGTTCCCATTTGGGTACATTGGATTGTTTTAAACTAGGCCAAGCCTAAAACCTTTATTATTAAGGCGTTACTAAAGGGTCCGTTTGGTTCTACAGCCCACCAGGGGGCATATTATTTCACGACAGCCCCACAACTCGTTTTCTACTTTGCTCGACTCGTCACTCGCTACGCATAGTAAGCACACGACTCGTTGATTTGTTACACGTCCGTGTTCCACGAAATATCGATAATAGTTTTGAACCACAAGTGACAAACAGATGGTAGAAATGAAAAAGATGAACAAAATTTGAAAACATAGCTATTAGGATAAAATGAGTTTTTCTCATAAATTAAAAACCGATATTTTTGTATTACTCATTATACTTCTAAATCAAATTTTTGGAAATATAAACCTATAATTTTATACTACGCATAACTTAAATGGATGGTTTTTATACTTCTAATTGTAAAAAGAAAACGAAATATATATAAACTTGTAAACCTTAACTTACAATTATTAATTCAAGTATTTAAACTTAGTAAAGTTTATTATACAACTTTGACGTTAGTCATCTCGAACAAATGAAAACATGTGCATGGGTCATGCCCAAATTTTCGGCAAACACATTTATCATTTACAATTGACAAACGAAATGTATTTTGAAACTTTCGTCGGTTTTCCAATTACAAATGTATATAAGAAAAATTATATTTAACTTTACATAATATGTTTTTACCCTTTTCAAATAAGATGAATTTGTTGAAAACTTACATTCTTTTGCTAATTACGAGTGTATACAAGTTAGATCACACTTAAATTTTTCTAAACACTTATGTTAACAGGTAAGTACGGCATGAAAATATATATGCATATCGGACACTTAATACTTTTTGTCCACACTGGCAACGTCTCATCATTTTTCCGTGCATTATCATTTGGTCATCATTAAACCAAAATCACGTCCATTTCCGATATTCTTTCTAGTTCATACCCTCATAAGCTGAAATACTCACAAACTCCTGAAAAGTTATTTTCAAACTTAAACGATGCCACACAAGCAACAACAACACAAACACTGTAAAAGATAACTAAACTTTCTCGGGTCTTAAACATGGATAAAGACTAAACTTGTCGTACTAAATTAGGTTGCGTGTCGGAGCCATGCACTATCACTAATTAAATTGTTCACTTTAGACTACTGATTGTTAGGGTGAGTTTCAAAGCCCCAACTTTTAAACTGTTTTATATTTGTTTTGGGGAAGATACATTCTCGCTTTACTTAAACTCGATGAATTGCTTTACTGAAAATGTGCATTTCCATGCAAACTGTGCTCCATGATTAATATGTATGATTATTTAAATACATGATGTGTTTACCTACCACACCATTGAATGTTTTCCTGTAAACTTAACTGTTTAAAGTTACATATGTGAGAATCACGCAAAGATGTTTCATGGACCACACAAAATGCTTTATTGATTTAAACTGTTACACAGCTTAACCTAAGCCCTTAAATCCCAAAATGCCCAAACTCATGAACTGTCAATTCCTGCTGGAAAGCGCGAAAGTTATAAATAGATCAATTGGGGGTGACTCCCCCGTTCGTTTGGCCATAAATGGGTCAAGGCGAAACGTATAACATGTCGGAATTGAGTGTAACGGGATAAGCACTCGCAATGGGCCCTTCCTAGTATGACTACATTTTGCATACACCACTGTCGTAGCTTCGGTTGCATGAACTTAGTGTTAGCATAATAATCACACTATATGGCATTATATTCGTTGTAATGTGCATATACCCTACACACGGTCCACAAATGAAGTTTTATGCTATGGTAAACACGAACCTTCATGACATTGTGCGAGACACAATGGTCACAAAACTGAATGTTTTAAACTCACATCAATGGTACTCTGAAATGTATTTGAACAAATCTATGAACTCACCAACCTCGTGTTGACACTTTTTAGCATGTATTTTCAGGTTATAAGGCTATAACTTAACTTTGGAGGCGCAAGGCAAAGACATGGCATGGTAATAGATTTCTATGATAAACTTAAATGAGGACCGCGTTATTATGGGTCTGTTTTCCGCACTAAACAAATCATGTAAACTTGTTTACTTCAATGAATGAAATTTCTTAATGAAAATCAGTTGTTCTATACTTGTGTTGTGATATCAATTTTGTAGCACCCAAGATTTGTGTACTTCCGCTGTACCATTTTGGGGGTGTTACATCACCTAATGGGGGTTTAAATGTCGGAGTGGGATTGTCGAGATTAAATAGGTTTTTTAAGATAGTTGAGGACATAATGAGTATGAACTAAATGCCCAGCTTCCGTGAACGACGGGGTTGAGATCATAGGAATTATAGGTTAGGTTTCGACTACAAATTAGACCTAATGATTTTAGAACCATTATATAAAACGAGAGTTAGAAAATGCACTAGGAAATAAGATCATTGAGTTAATAGAGAAGTAACTTTTTTTTTTTATTTTTATTTTTTTTTATTTTTTATTTTAGAAGTATCCCGGTTCAAGTAAAGTATCTTTTTTGATAAAGGATAGATGAGAAATTGTGTTTTTTTCTTTTCTTATCTGAATGAATGTCTTCAACTGCAACATCACCTCAATTTCCCAAACCCATCAATTGAACTTTTGTGAACAACCTCATATCAAAACCATATTCAAAAATCAAGTTAAATCAAAACCATATTCAAAAATCAACCAAGTTAAATCAAAACCATATTCAAAAATCAACCAAGTTAAATCAAAACCATATTCATATCAAAACCTCATATCAAAACCACGTCATTTTTTTATGTCAACAAAGTTAAATCAAAACCATATTAAAAAAAAAAAATATTTGCATACGTCGTGGAAATTGACCAATAATCTTTATGAAACATATCAAATCAATGAACAAACAAATGCTATAAATTCATAAACAAGAAACCCCCAATTTCAACAACTGGGAGGCATCGACGACACAAAAATTGGAGGTGGTGACTGCAACGGCAAGAACGTTGCCAACAAGAAGGAGTGACGACAAGAATGTCTCCAAGTGAGAAGGAACAACGACAAGAATGTCGCCGGCAAGAGCAGATGTGGTCCGCAGTAGAAGAGCATATGGGAGTGACGTTTTTGTTTTTAAGGTTAAAGAAATAATGAAGAGGAAAGGGGTATGAGTAGATGGGGGAAATGGGTATGGGCAGATGGGAGTGATGTTTTTGTTTTTAAGGTTAAAGAGGTAATGAAGAGGAAGTGTCCTAGATGCGGAAGGCCTTCTTTTTTACTCTCTTTCACAATCAAGATTTATGTTTAGAATAAGTTAAAAAGAAACACTCAACTTTCCTGTTTCCATCTTGTTTTGTTCCTATCTAAAATATTAAGCCAAAAAGAAACACACCCTAAGTTATCACATTTTCTCCTTTGATAAATACACCTCATTTACATTTCAGTTATTGATTTTATTGCATTTAGTTAATTAAATCAACTTTCAAAACGTGACAAATAAAACTCAAGTTATAGTTGCCCAACTCAAACGGAAATTCAAAAGGGGAGATTATAAAAATGAGGTTGAAGACGTATAGTAGTATGCGAAAAGACCAAAATGCCTTCACGTGAGGCACTTAACGGCACTTTAGTAATGATTGTTAGTTGAAAGGACGAAACATGCAAAAAATGACAAGATAAGGGATGCCTAGAGTACTTACTTTGTGGCAAGGACGAAATGTATCATTGTGTGTAAAAATTAAGTACCGAGTTTGTAATGCTAAATCATCATAAAACTTAGAGTAAATTGCATTTTTGGTCCCTAAGGTTTGGCCAAATTGCAGGTTCAGTCCCTAAGGTTTCGAAAGTGCAATGGTGGTCCTCATTTTGAAACTTTTGTTGCACGTTTGGTCCCTGATCAACATCAAATGACTAAAATACCCCTGTTTTCCTCTTTTTCTATCTGTTTTTCTCTCCTTCGCATCAAACACACAAGACAGATGTTATCCATCTTTCCCTCCCACCCTCTTTTCCACCGCCACTCTGCTCTCTCTCTCTCTCTCCAGCATACGGCACCACCACCACCATCGAGTACAACAACCATCATCATCATCACCATCAAGAGGAACCAAGGTTGTGTTTGGTTAAGGGTTTGATTTGGGTTGCGTAAGGTTGTGATTGGGGTTTGGCTCGGATTGAGTCACCACAGCCAAATTACGGGTCCCTTGGTGGTGTTGTCCGCTGCCCACAGCAGCCCCAATAGGGGTGGTGGGTATGAAATCCGAACACACGATCCCCAATTAAACACGATTGAAGATGAATTAGAACAAATTGAAGTTGGATTCGTGCTATCTAGACCATGAACAACAAAACCCCTCAAACAATTTCGAAAAGCCCTTTCATCAACAAAACCCTAATTTTTGATTATGAGAGATGTGTTGAATCTGTGATACCATGGTCATAAGTAGGAGGATAAGGGGATAGTATTGACTCATCTTTCTTGGTCTTCAAGTGGAAGAGATCTTTTCCTGGTGTTGTCCGCTGCCCACAGCAGCCCCAATAGGGGTGCGATTGGCTTGATTCTCGGCTCAAAAAGACAACCACAAAGGTGGTTTTGGTTTGGTATAATCACACCCGAGAGGGTGATGGACTTTTACTGTCACAGCCCACCCGAAAAGGGGTGTTTGCTTGCTGCCGTAAGGTGGGGGGTGGTGGGATGGTTGGCGTTGGGTGGTGGTGGGTGGAGGTGGGATGGGTGGCGTTGGGTGGTGGTGGGTGGAGGTGGCGTTCGGTGGTGAAACCTGCGATTTATGTTAAAAAGCTAAAAAGAAAATAGAAAAAGAGGAAGAGAGGGGTATTTTAGTCATTTGATGTTGATCAGGGACCAAACGTGCAGCAAAAGTTTCAAAATGAGGACCACCATTGCACTTTCGAAACCTTAGGGACTGAACCTGCAATTTGGCCAAACCTTAGGGACCAAAAATGCAATTTACTCTAAAACTTATGACTATTGCTTGCACTTTTCATTTCTTCAAATTACGATCCAAGTTAGAATTCTGTGGAAAACATTCATCAGCAAACCAAACGCCCCCAAATCGACAGCATCAATAATCAATTGCTCAAGACGCATCTTATTCGTTCACATTTACATCATCAATCAATCAATCTATCTATCGGTAATAAACCTTCTCTTCAGCCGATTACGCTATCGTCAAGTATTGATTGATGGTATATTATTATACTACAATAGATGTTTGTAGAATAAAACCCAAATCTTCTATATTTTTCTTAATTCAATTCAAGGTATTAAATTAACTAACAAATATGTATTGATGGAAATTAATTATTTTAATTTGATTATCTGCTTTTTATTTTGAACTATCTATCTTATTTTGAACTATCTAATTATTTTAATTAATCAAACTTCTTACATTTCTGTTACTGCGACAGAGATATTCTGCACAACATTCTACATCAACAATGGAAATGGAAGTTGATGATGGCAGTAGTTCTATGATACAGGAAGATATTAGATGGAGCCTTCAAGAAGAAGTCGATACGCTAATCGAAGGCACACTTAAACTCAGTTTTTCTGAATTAAAAGAAGAACGGCCTATGCTTTTCTCTTCCAAAGAGGAGTATGGTGATTACCAATGGTATATTTATTGTTTTTGCGTTTTTACGTCCTTTGGTGCATTTTGTTTTTTTGTCTGGATTATGAGAAATTACAGCGAAAATGTGTTGAGCATATGGCCTCAGTTAAGAGAAGAATCAGAACAAAAACATCCGGATATTAAAAAACCAACAGATGTTGGAGAGGTAATATTTTTATTATTTATTTATTTATTTTTTGTCAATCATGGTTTTTGAATTTTGTTTTACTCTAATTTTATGTTTTGGTGTGGTATGCTTCATAGGAAATCAAGAAACATCTTGACAAGCGGAATGACATGATCAAAGAAGTGTCCATACATGATGTTGGTATTGTGACTTTTAGGTTATCTGGGAAATGGATCACCGAGGTTTTTTTTTTTTTTTTTCTTTTCTTTTTCCTAACTCTTGTAAAACATACATTACAACAATCACCTGTACTTGAGTACTTGTCTACACTTTTTTATTTGCAGAGCATTCATAAGATGGTAAGAGATGGTATAGACACATGGGCACCTAAACTCTATGTGGGAAGGGTAATGATAAGCTTTCCGTCATGGGAAGTACCCGAGCAAACACGTGTGGCTGTGTGTCAAAGGGCTTATATTCTGAACACGCTAGCTCGTATGTTCGAGTATTTTAAAGTTGATGTGATCGTCTTTCAGGAATCATCTCAGGTATATGCAGTTGATCTAGCTTTTTGAATGTTTGTTTTATTGAATCGTGTTATATTTATAGGTATTTATCTATATGATATGAACTTCTAGAGATGAAGAGAGTGATCCATGGCAACTAGCTAGGGTCATAAATATGGATGATAAATAGTAGAAAATAACGTAATTGACGTGATTATGGAAACCTAAATATGCTACTGATAAATATGTGTAGACATATGCAAGTGAAAGAAAAACATGAAACCTGAGTAATGACTACATATATTACCAAATTTAGCTCTTTTATTTCTAAAGTGGTTCTTCTACAACTTGTCGTATAACACATATGGTCTTATCCAACTGCATATTGTTGTGATGATTAAGCGTCCCTAGTTCATGGTAATCAGATACATTAAAGATTGCAACTTCTTACATATCTCAGGCATGTGAAATTCGAAGGTAACTACACTTGATTAACCAAAATAGTAAAAAATGACTGGCCTTTTGAGCCATTAGACTTAGCTTTTCATTGGAAACTAATATATAAATTTATATGCCAAAAAGACCAGTATCATTTGACAGAACAAGTGAAACACGTACATGCAAACAGAAACTCTTTTTGCTTATGTTTTGCCTAAATTCGGGAATATGTGCATATGTGTAGTGATTGAAAGGCCTGTCACTCTTTTAATATACGCACTTTGCAAGAACTGTCTGTGTTTGTGTGTTATTATTATTTATAAAAACTTAAGATCCACTGAGAAGCTAAATATGTGAGAAGAGAAGAAAGATACTCATTTACAAACTTGTAACTTTTAATTTACAATTTTACATTTTGAGCAGATTTGCAAATTTGTAAACCAGAGTTACAATTTTATGTATATGTGGGATCAGGGTCAAACAGAAAGGATCTTCACATATAAAAAATATGAATCAGAGTTATGAATTTAGTGAATCAATATATTATCGCCCTTCTCTCCAAAAAAGCCTTCTCATTTAATCTTAAGCACTTATATTTTAAAACAAGATAAAAAAAAAATTGTTCTTAACCATGTGCGCGCGTGTGTGTAGAGTGAGAGATAGAGCTGAGAGAGAAGATCATACCACATCTACAGGAATAGGTCTCAGATGAGGAGAACTATGATGCCTTGAAGTTGACTCAGTCATCATTTCCCGTCAATGAAGCTCATATAACCTTAGGCCAGTAGGTGCCGAAGGACCAAAAGGCTAGGTCCTAGAACGACCCAATTTTGAAAAGAATTTGCAGTAATGGCGCTTATAGAATGCCTATGTGACGCTGATGATATTTGTGAATAAACATCCATGTTTTGAGCTTGTACTGGCGGCATAGATGGTACCGGTAGTGGTTGCGGATGATAAAGATGGGGCCCGAGAGGATGAATAAAACCCGCAGAGTTTCTATTCACAGCTGCAACTTGAGATCCTGATACAAGAAAAGAGCAAGGACTTATATAGACATCTAATAATTTATATAGTTGCTACATCCATATACATTTTGCTAAAGGCTATCAAGTTAATAACAGTCTCTTGTATATGCAAATTAAATTTAGCACATATTTTACTTAAGTTGTTTAGAATTAGTCAAATATCTAAAACGCGCCTAGTAAATTACAGGATTCTTGAGAGCCTAAAAGTTAATGGTTGCATATTATGAAGTTACATTTTTCGCCTCTTTGATATAAACATATCCATATTTTGTAGTTTATGAGTTTAATAATTCCATTTATTTCAGGAAGAGGATGACAAGTATAAAGCTCAAGAAATAGTGAAGGAATGCTTTTCGGTTGAAGAAAGAGATGGAAGTGTGATGATATCTGTTGGACCTGAAGGAGAAAGGAAACCTCTTTTTCGTGGGAAGAAAGATGGAGGTTTCGGCAATGCTTCTAAAGATCTCAGCAATTTGTGGTACAACTTGCTGAGTTTATCAATAACATATATATCAATTGGCTAGTAATAGATTGTAACCCAACCTCTAAACCGTTTCCATATTTGGCCTATTAACTATTTTATCAGTAGTTCTAGTTATAGTTCAGATATCTTCTTGAATGTCTCTTCATTGTAAAATTTGTTTATTGTTTCACCAATGATACATATCTTCTGTCTGCATATATGTAGGTATGGACTTAATAAGGAAAATGCAAATTGGATCATATACGTGACTCATGCACAACGGCAAGAGTATCTTGAAATGTGCTTTACTGTAAGTGCATAACTGATAATACGTTAAAAATAAAAAGATGGAGAAACTGAATAGTGATTTTTTTCCAGGCTGCTAGACATGCAGAGTGGCTCCCAATGGATAGGTACAAATCCCCTGGCGTGAGTTATGCAGGATACCGAACTTGTAGCAATGAAGTAGAACAGATAATCAATTTCGTCAAGCAACTGCAAGAGGAATCTGTTGAATCGCCTACAACATTAGTAGCTAATGCTCTTACGTAAGAATCTCCTGCTTTTATCATAACTTTTATCATCAATGTACTTATGCTATTGGTATTAATAAGACGAGCAGAGTGGTAAATGTAGATTCCCCTGTAATCAAAATTTTATTTCCAGAATTTTTTATACTGAATTTAACTATGTCTACACCGGCTATTTCCTTTGTTTCAAAAAACAAGATACCCTGCTTTTAGGTCAAGTTTCGTACTTGTTCATATGTAATGCTTTGCCTTTTGTGTTTTAAACAGGTATACGTTCTTGAAAAGCCATCGATTGGCTGATCGTACATTTAATTCTAATGAGATGGTATACATTCTAATAAAGTTATGCTATTGTCTGCTGTATCTCTAATTGATTTGAAATTTTTACACCCATCTTGTTTTTGATATGCTCAAATTCATTGATAATTAGGGAAGTACTCTTAAACATTTACTAGAAACGCAAGATCAGATTTGTTCATATACCACGGAATTTTGTGAAGACATCTTTGAGTTAAAGAAGGTAAATTTTTTTTTATTTCAATGTTGTTGCAACTTTTTTATCTAGACCCCATATTATTACTTTCCTATTCTTGAATATTAAGTTAACGGATATTGTATTTCAGTGTTGTTACAACTTTTTCATTTCGGCCCTAATTGGTTGCAACAGGCTACAGAGTTAACATTGGGGATGGGTGAAGTATTGGAGGAAGGTGTTGAACGCATGTTGGGATTGCATTTACTTAAGTTCACTGAGGTATCTTAATGAACTTTTAGTACGCTTTTGAACATGCAAAATTCTAGTTGAAGTTATAAAGCTTAGTTTTGGAATTGGATACATGATTTTATTTAGCGTACCAGATTATAAGGAAAATTTGAGAATAATGAAATGAATAATTAGACTCTATACGAATTAAATAGTCTATTTCGGTTTTTATCTCAGCAGAAACATTGATTGAATATATGATACTAGTTTACTTCCCTAAAATGAAGACATTTCACAAATGTAGAAGAAAATACCGAATTGAACAGTTTGATTTTTATAAATTTATAGATACGATACTGTATATTCTATTATTGTATCAATAATCTGACTTTCTTTTTCAGGTTCTGAAAGAGTCTTGTTTATCCATCTTGCCTCATCTTCTGTGTGAATATCTTAACGATTTAATAGAGAAATTTGACCGTTACCGCACTTTCTATGGTTCCTGTGTGTCCGAGGTATATTTACTTACATCTGAATTTTCTCATACAATATTGAATTTAATTTCCGCTTCTCTTAAACCAAAGTTAATTTTCTAAAAGTTTATTTGATATTTAAAAGGCCAAATGTAATGATTTTTGTCCCAATTTAGCGTACTGCTGGAAGTTTTGTTAGGGTAGTGGGTCTGCTAAGCATAAAATAGATCATTGATATGTTTACTTTTTTCTCATATAATATTCAATTTAATTTCCGCTCTCTTAAACCAAGTAAATTTTTAAAAAATTTAATTTGATTTTTAGAGGGATGTTATTTTTATTGGGATTAAGCATAAATTTTGGCAGGTTGGGATTGCTGCAGAGCCAACAATCAGATTATTGCTGTATGAGGCCATTGCAGTCGTAATGAAACAATGCTTTCATCTATTGGGAATCAATTCGGTATGCATTATCTAGTACGAGTAATTATTTATTTATTTTTATTTTTTTTAAGGTCGATTTTATTATTTGGGATTCTGTTATGGGGGACTATCTTTTGTTTTTAAACCATGAATTATTTTACTCTTTTCTTTGAAAGGCAGTATTTGAGATTTGTTTATGTTTTGGGTTTGACTTCTTGAATTTAAACTGGTTTGGGTGTATTAAGATAACATTAAAGCTTAGTACAAATAATTCACTATGAATAAGTATAAAGGAATTTCTCAAAAACCAGAACAAGTTTAATTGACCAAAGCAAAGTAGTATAAAAAAACAAAGTTGGTCACAGTTCCACATTTAAACTTCTGTTTTTATGTGTAGGAATCCTCATCCTTGGAGGGATCAATTGCCGAATCACTGTTAGCAGAATCATCTTCCAAACGACCAATGGATGTAAATGCTCTCGTGGCTGACGTGGAGTCTGATAACAAAAAGCAAAAGAGGGTTGTTGGTGCTGGCACTTTTGAGGATAATGTCATTACTCGTTTGCCTAGTCCTATTGCAAGGTAACTACTGATTTTGATATAGAGTAAAAAATAATCGGTACTTTTTATGTTAAGTTTAATTCATTTCATGCAATACAAATAAAATACAGGGTTGTTTGCATAAACTATCTTTGTATATTAATCCTTACTTAAATGGTCCCTATGGTTTGTCGGGTATAACGAAATTGGTCCCTAGACTTTTTTTTTCACGAATCCCCTCCCCATGGTTTTGACCCGTTACGGGGTTGGTCCTTCGACCAAAAGTTCTGTTAGTTTGATGTTAAATACATGTACAAAAATACAAAGTACAAACAACACATTTGTACAAATCCTAAAATCACTTCTATCACCATTTTTCTTCATACGTTCTTTACCACCATATAAACTATACCCCTTTAAACAAATTTGGCTGCAAGTGGCTTTTATTGACCATTTTATAACCATCTGTCCTCATCAAAATCATTACCCTTTTTTATGCCATTAGGACCATAACCTTAGATCATAATCTTGGACAAAATGTTCACCTCTTTTTTAACATTTTAGTATCACCATAAACAAAAGCAAGACCCTTTTTGACCACTTTAGGATAACAGTATCTCAAACATGATGGTGGTTTCTTTATCTTGATTCATTTTCCAAATATTTAGAAATCCCAAATCAGATTTATAAACATTTATAAAACCCAAAACATAATTAGCATAAAATGAGGGGAAGCAAAGGTAAAGATTGAGATCTTTAACAAGAACAAGAAAAAGAAAAAGATTTGTTTCTCACTCTTCAATAGACATTCTCATCGAGACACTTAGTAGTTATGATCTGTGACCTTTTAAAGGCTATATGTGTGTAAGTGTAAGGGAAGAAGCTAATGAAAGTAAATACATTGATATGAGATATATTCGTATATACGTTGATACGCCGCACCAACAAACCCAGATCTGGCCTGTTGTTGGGGTAGGGAGACGGTCGTTGAGGTGGTCATGTGTGGTGGATCAGTTAATGTTCAGAGAATGTGATGGGTTTCGATGGTGATGGTGGTGGTGACGATTTGGTGGTTGGGTTGTAATCTGGGTGGTGATGGTGGTGATTCATGGTGCCATGGTGGTTTTTAAGAGGAGGTGATGGAGTTCAGAGTTGTAGATAGAGAGAAATGTGAATGTTTATGGTCTTGGTGGGGATCACTTATATGGGTTTTTAATATATAATATATATATATATGTAAAGACCATTATGCCCTTGATTTAACAGTCAAACTAACATGATTTTTGGTCAAGGGACCAAACCTTTTACGGGTCAAAACTATGGGAGAGGATCCGTGAAAAAAAAATTTAGAGACCAATTTTGTTAAACCCAACAAACCACAAGAACCATTTAAGTAATTAACTCTATATTTTATAATTTTGTTTAAGCCAATAAGAAGAATAATTAAGAAATAAACTCGGCTAGCACATTATAATGAATACAATATATAAATATTAAAAAACATGAGGATAAAATTTAGTGAGCATAAATAAATAAAGTTAAGACATAAATAAAGAGTTATTGCGTAAATATAAGTTAGTGAATGCCTAAGTAAATGGTAATTGCGTAAAGTGAATGTTAGTTGCATAAATAAAAGTTAGGTGCAATAAAGTAACTGATAGTTACGTAAATAAAAGTTAGTTGCAATAAAGTAAATATTAGTTGCATAAATAAAGGTTAGTGATAACAATAATGAAAGTTAGCATAATAATAAGATACAAAATAGTTAGTAGTTTCAAAGTTTTCATGTGTCCATAGAATTATTATATGTGTCCATATAGTTGTGATTAAGATAGTTGTGCTTCTAATTACCATTCTAAATTGTTGATAAGAAAATTGTATAACTTTTTAAGTTTTTTATGAAGTATGCAACGTTTTAAGAAAATGCATGGCTTTGTGGTTATAAAGGGTTATAAGAAACTGGATACTCTTGCGGATTACAAATACCGATTTAAGAAAAAGTTTACATGGAAATGATTTTCTAGAACTTACTTGATTATAACGATCACTAATATCGTGTTATAATTAACTAGTTTTATCACAAGATTACCGATATAATCAAGAACTTCCAAGCATCATTAAAGAACCATTAAAGAAACATTAGAGAGACTAGCATGGTATCCGCGCCTATGCGGCGGTACATTAAAATAAAATTTTCCGGAAATCATGTATTTAGTTTACTATGTTCTTTTTGACAATAAATTCACGGATATCAAGAATTTTGTTTAGCCAATGCCCGTTAGAACTTATAAATACGGTTACAAAGCCAAAGTTACCTAATTTTCCCTCACCAAAATACGCATCCATGATTTGCAGCCATACAAACATCACATACTTTTCCTTTCTTTTCTTATTTGGATAACCGAACATAACCAACAATCTACGTTTGCAAGAAAATCGACCCTTTTTTTGAATATCAAACAAAAACTCTTTCAAAAGTTTTATGTTGTGTTGACTGTGATGGTGGTTTTAAGATGGGATTATTGAAACTCAACCAAAATCGCGGTCCAATATTGTATCCCAAAAAAATTACCACAAAAGTGTTAGCAACAAAAAAAATTTCGTCTATGAAATTTAGCAGACCAAAAATGTTTAACAATCCAAGTCTAATAATTTAGCAAGTCCAACCCAACATTTACTCTTAATTTTTTGGATCCAAACACTAAAGCCCAAAATAAATTCAACAATGCAACCCAACACACTTAAACCTAACCCTACTTACTCACCTTATATAATACTACTTACACACAAGCTTTACCCTAATAACACTCTTACATAAAAAAAAAAAAAAAAAAAAAACCGCTGCCACAACTTCTATTCATCTTATCTTCAAGCTCTCGATTGTTTGATGTTGGTCTCGAACCCAAGTAGGTGAGTCTTGTCGTTTTGTATCTTTGACCATACAAATGAGAGAATGTAACAGAGTTGTTATCATTCTTTACATTTAGTTTTCGGATATTGATAGAAGCCAAGCTTCAAAAGTGATCTATGATGATAATTTCTTTGAGCGTTAAGATCTATAAAGGTCTTCAATTTTCTTATGAGACATAAAAGAAAAATCTGAGATCTTTGTTTTTTGTTTATGTTTGACTTATGATAGATTGAGAGTTGAGGAGTAAATGTGAGGGCTATGGTTGTGTCTTGTTGGGATTATAATTTGTTTGTTTGTGAAGATGAGTTTGTGACTGTGAGATGGGTGATGGGGTTGTGGTTAGATGTAGTTGTTGGTTTGGTAATGATTTTTGTTCACGGGATTGTGGGTAATAGGACGTGGACCATAGATGGGGTTAGGTTGATGTTTGTTGTGGCTTGATTGATGACTGTTCTTTTCTTCTTTCATTTCACTTTTGTTTTTGTTTTGATACGTAACGATACAAATTTTTGTGCTTTTGTGGAATGCATTAATCGGTCGAGGGGGCCACTGGTTTTTGATTTTTGTCTTTATTTTGTGGTAATTGGGGTTGTGGTGATGAATCGGAAAGTGAATGGTTTGTACAATAGGTTTAACAATTTGTATTTTTCACTTGAGGGGTGTTGTAAGAACTACATTAATGACATTGGTTGACTACTCAATTTGTGTATTTAGTTGTGCAAAAGTTAATTGTACATAATGCTTTGATAGGTGTATTTGCTTAAAATTCTATATATGAAAATCTTAAAATAATTAATAGGAGGGAAGTTCATCCCTCTATTATAAAATAGTTAGATAAGAAGTGTAAGTTACTTTAATAGGTGAACTTGGTGCAAATTCTTCATAAACTAATGGGGTATCTATGCTACCAAATACACTATAGATTTCACACTTTTCACTTGGAGTAATTAGGGGACAATAACTAGCTACATTATTAGTCTAACATTGAAAAAGTGGCAACCATAAATACAAATGTCCCAGACTAATAATTCATAAAGCTCCACCTTTGATGCCACTTTTTCAAGTTAAAGTTAACTTTGAGATACTGCCTCTTTAAAAACCTTGCTTTTCGACAAGGGAAAAAAAGTGCAGTGAATAGTTGACTTCATTCATAGCCTCATCATAGGATTCCATAGCATGAACGTGTTTTCTAAAAACCGAAGTAGGGAGTGCCTTGGTGAAAAGATCTGCTGAATTGTTGCTTGATTGAACATACTTCATTTCAATCCGATTACATAAGTTCTTGAGTGTATGCGAAGAACCTTGAGGTATATGTTTCATCTAGTCACTTTTGATATACCCCTTCTTTTATTTGTGTGACACAAGCCGCATTATCTTTGTTGATGAGTTGGGCTTTTCTCTTCCTCTAGGCCACAAGAAGTCACAATGAGTTGTGTCATTGACCTCAACCATACAACACATTATCTTGCTAGCTTCATGCAGTGTGATAACTTAGCATGATTGGATGATGTTGCTACAAGTGTTTTGCTTTTAAAAATGCCAGAAATGGCAGTTCCTCCGTTCAAGAACACGTAACCTGTTTGAGATCTAGCTTTGCGAGGATCATACAAATAAACTGCATAACCGACCAATCCTTGTTATAAATCGCGAAGAGTAAAATAAACCCAGGTCTTCCTCGAAGGTAGCGGTATATGGGCTTGATTCCATTCCAATGTCTTTTTTTTGGAGATGAACTGAACCTTGCTAAAAAATTAACTACAAAAGAAATATTGGGTCTGGTAAGTTTTGTTAGATACAAATGAGCTCCAATTGCACTAAGATACGGTACTTCTAGACCAAGGACATTTTCATCTTGTTTACATGGGCGAAACGGATCACTATCAACGTTTAGTACTTTAGTGATCTACCAACCATTGGTGTACTTAAAGATTTCTCTTTGTCCATATTGATACGTTTTAGGACCTTCTCAATATAATTTGATTGATGCACAAGAATGCAATTAGGCAAGTGCTTGATTTGCAAACCATGACAATATTTTGTTTTACCAAGGTCATTCATTTCAAATTCTTCTCTTAAGTGCACAATGACTTCATTGATTTCCTTATTTGTACCAATGATGTTCCGATCATTAACATAAACAACTATGATTACGAACCCGAACGTTGTTTTCTTGATTAAGACACGGAAAAATAAGATTACTTTTATATCCTTTGCTTGTCAAATAATCACATACATGATTCATGCGTCCCGCTATAACCCATACAAAGATCTTTGTAATTTGATTGAATACATATCTTTCGGTTTTGTGCTTGATGCTTCAAGCATTTCATTCGGATCATCATCTCCATTCATGATATCACATGGAGCATTATAACAAAAAAATTTATCAATAATTTCAGTTTGGTCCAATAATGTTTTTGTATGACCATAAATGATTGAATCTCTTTATTGATATCATTAATTTCCTCTTTTCTTATGGAGGAAAACATTTTGTGTTCCTTCAAAGAACAAAATTTCTGACGGATAATTGCATTGTGTTGCTTTTCTTTTTCGAGGCTTTTTATCCTAGGAACTAATTGTTCTTCCACACTTTAAGCATGCTTTAGACTCTTGAGTGACTTTATCATTAGATATTTTCGCATTTCAACTCAAGTTGGGTATGTATGATTTAGTTACTCTTTGTATCAGCTGATTTGCAATTGCATATGCATTATCATCTGAACCTTAGTCTCATATTGTTTTCTGTGAGAATCAAGATAAAACAATGAAGGTTCACTCCATGAGACATCTTTCTCATGGTTTTTCTTTTTTCCCTCGAGTGGAGGGAAAACAACCTCATTAAAATGGCAATAAGCAAAACGTGTTGTGAAGTCATCACCCGTTAACGGTTCAAGATATCTTATGATAGAAATCGTTTCATGTCAACATATATCCCCAACCTTCTTTGAGGACCCATTTTTGTGTGTTGTGGTGGTGCAATACAACCATATACTGCACACCTAAAGAGTTTTAGGTGGGATATGTTTGGCTCTTGGCCAAAAGCAAGTTGCATAGGGGAGTACACATATAGATATAGGGAGTTGTTCTCATGGGGGTCTAGCTATTAGCTAGAGACGCTTAATCAGTGATGACCATTTTGCGTGTGTACATGAGCAACTAGATGTTGAACGGCAATCCCTACTGACATACAATAGAATTAAATGAACAAAAATTTGTTGTTGCGAAGGGTGAAGTTAATGTAGGATGATTAATTACTATATTTTTCATCTATTATTGGCACCGTCACTTGCTATCAATTACATAAATAATAAGCTCTATTGAGATAATGTGAGGGAATAGAGATTGTTATGTAAAGATACTCCTTAGAGATTATTTTTACTCCTCATAATCAGCATTTATAACCTGTCTTGTGCCATGTTAACAAATAACAACTGTATTTTATGCTTAATGTCTACTCTATACATGACAAGGACTTCCCATAACTTAGTGCTATACAACTGAAAACCAGCCAATTACTACACGTTGTTTTTTTAATTTGTGGTTTTTGGTTTGTATTCATCAGGGATCCACCTAAAATCCTCGCTTTTGAGCCGCTTGATTTTACTCAATATTACAACAGATTCCGAGTTTAAAAAGGGTAAGCTGCTTGGGAATATTTCAGTTGAAGATACATTTGGGTTACTATCAGATCAGTGGGTACAATCATATGAGCCTGATTGTTGTCATGTTTCATTATTCAACCGTGAATGGTTTGATTCCATAGACATCAACAACTATTACTCTTTATACTTCGGTAATACTAGCTCACGCCATTCTATTGCATTCTCTTCATCCATGGAGATTTGCATAAGACTCTTTGTTACTACGGAGAACAAGGATGCTTTATATCAACTTTGTGATCACCAGTCTGACATTGATTTCTCAAAATTTTGGGAAAAGGATACAGATAGTACATGTGGTGCTCTTATGGCTACAGGTGTAGATGGACATATCTTGATGCACTACATTTTGTTAAAGGATGCAGTCGATGCTGTTCTTGAGTTAACTTGTACATCGCTTGCTGATAATCTAAAGGTTTATGGAGTGATATATGCTTACTATGGCGGCAACTTTGATTATCAGTGTGATGATGAATTTCTGAAAAATTCCTACATGGCATTACTCTATCAAGACGATCCTGATTCTGTTTTAAGCGGTGCTAAAATTCCACTGAGGAAATCTGTGATCGCTGTACCAAACAAGGGCGGCTCCCTCATAATTAAAGCAAAGCTAACGGATGAGTCTGGGAATGTGATTTTAAGTAAGTATTGCCAATTTCCTTCGCAAACCCAAGGTAGCAGAGGAGATGATCTTGATGGGTTAGGTTGCTCCTTCCGCCTTCAAGTCGGATGGAGCCAAGGTCGAGGTTGCAACAAAGGTGGTTCGTATCTGCTTTAGTGCTTTAAGTGTAGTGGAATACTATCTGGGGCCATTGCTTTCAGCATCTTGCCTTAATTGCCTTTGTTATTACATGTTGCACCTTAACATGTTTTTGTATCTTATCTTGAAATAGCATGTTTTTGCTGTGTACCCTCCCTCCTTGTAAACCTAGCCACCAAAGACCTTGTGCCATGTTTGGAAAACTATGTGACTGAATCTGTGCAGCTGGAAAACTGTAAAGTCTTCTGATCGATTTTTCATTGCTTTTTCAAGGTACTCATCCTTCCAAATCTTCTTCCAAATAAATTTTATATTAAGCACAGATAATTCTAGAAACTTAAATGAACCTACATATTGTATCTGTTATGGTTAATTTATGATCCATAACAGATAAATATGTGGTCACTGTAAGTTAGAGTTTTATTACAATCATAAGCTTAGTTATTACTTCAGGAAATTACATTACCTCAAAATTTTTAGAAATGGTGTTTGTGATATATGGACATTGGATAGTATCTTTCTTTCCACACCATATCACTTTTAGTCCTTTTTAATCTTTGACTCTTAAATTCACAACCCAACATGTTGTTGTCCGTGTAAGAAAACAGTCAAAATGTAACTTCAGAACACTTTAAAAATGCAGATCCACATACCTTTTAAAGTACTTGTATGTTATGGGAAGGTGAATGGTATTTGGTTGTGCAAATGAATGTGTTTGGAGAAACTGATTATGATTTTTCGCTTGCATTAAATGTGATAAAATATAAATTAAAAAAATAGAGTTGCCCATTTTGACCCGTGCCTGTATTGACCTATACCTGTTTTATCTGAGCCTATTTGATCCGCTTTTGGAGTTACATGTTTTGCCACCTCCACTAGTTGGTGAAAAAAGGATTTTAGGATTAGTCTAAACTGATAGACTTCAGAGTATACCATATACATGGATCAAAGTGACCTCTACCCATATTGCGTCCAAAGTATTGACAACCTTACTCTGAATTACTCGAGTTTAAGAATTTAGATTTGCTATTTTGGAATAATACTAAAACTGAGTGCTTACCTTTGTTAAGACACGTTATAGTTAGAATTAGGAGACAATTTCTAGTTTTTTACGGTATACAGTAGTGTTATGTTATATTAATATAGTTCATATTGGCTGTTGAGCAACCACATATTTAGTCATAACAAACTAGTGATTATGTAATGAGATTCAAACTTGACTACTTGAAAAATAGTTCTGAGTAATCATACCCATTTTCTTTATAGCATACTATGGAACTTTATATTTTGATATTCAGAATACTAACCAAAAGATAACTTTAATGTGCCATACCACATTTAGGATATCCAGGCCTGGTCCTCTTTAAGTGTTAAGTTATTTAAACCACAGACAACTTTGGGTTTTCAATTGAGACAACAGACAGTACAGGTTAAAGCAGAAATGTTAGGTCCCTTAACCCAAGATAGGACTAATGGTGATTCTGAATCTTGACTAAGACAGCAGACAACATGGTTATAAAATTAAGACAAGCTTTCTATAAAAATGTGAAGATTATTTGATTAGTGATGAGCGATAAAATATAATAGTGAAGTGGTCATATCCAATCTTCACGTAAACCAGAAGAGAGCTGATAAAACATATGATATAAGGTTAAGAACATGAAATACTGATGGAACTAAGCATAACAGAGTTACATCACAGCCTGTGTGTTTGATGTATGAGCAGCAAATACTTCTGCAAGCGCAGTTTTAAGCTCTCTATAAAACAAATTCAGTTTATCATCCATCATCTTCATTTTTCTGCGTTGTTTGTCTATTTTTTTTATTAGTAGCAACTTTGTTCAAGAGAAATCGATTTTCACTTGATACACTTTGACGTCTCATTCTTCTCAAATCACAACTAAATTTTGTTACATGGAATTCGGTTACTTCTGATTCAATGTACTTGCAATCATTAAGTTAATGACTTCAAATTAGTACTTAATTAGGTCTTGGTAGTTGTATATAAGTGTGTGAATCGCAGAAACTTAATGATTGCAATTTGCAAGTACAATGAATGCTCAACAGAATAAAATTGCAGTAAACAATCACACTAATAACTTGTAGTTCTATTTGAAGCTTGACGCCACAGCGCTTTTTGCATTCTCTCTGGTCATGAATCATGTAAATAAACCTCCTGCTATTAAAACGATATAAAGGATGTAATCAGTGTTTGTTTACGCTCCTTCTTTGACTCTGAGCTCATGCACATAGTTGCCAGTGCTGCAGCCATCGATGACTGCCCTAGCTTTAGTAGGTACCCTAGAAGAAATGGTATTATGTTTCCCATTTCTTGGCCATGAACGGGTTACTTGACGGAAACCTGTAGGTATATGTTGAAAGGGACTTTTTACTTTCTGCCAGCACATGTTTTGCATCTTGAGTTTGGCTTTTTTATCATATATTTTGAAAACAGAGATAAACTAACACATCCGTTTTTTGGTGAACCATTTAATTTATTGCAGGGAAGAGCTATGGCGCTGCCTGATAGATATATAGGACATGGTGATCAAACATTCCAGATTGAGGAGGCAAGACTCACCAATAGCATATTGCAGCAAAAGTTCTATCACTGATAAGCGAGAACAAAGATAGTGTCCATCTAGTTAATTTATAGTATGGATAGCTCTTTGACACAACTAGTTTTGGCCATAGAATATGAAGTATCTTCAAGGCATTAAAGAATCTCTTTTGCTCACATGTCTACTGACTTAAACATGTGGATTTGTTGTAAGCATATGTTACAGTGTTCTATTAGCTACCAATTATTTTTCCAATTTGTACTGTATCTACTAAAGTAATTATAAATTAGTAACGAATATATACTCCATTTAGACACACACTCAGTTGAGGAGCTAGGTAACCGGGTGGACTGTTAACAACCCGAATCATCCAGATATAGTAAACATATTTGTTTTATTGATTTTACTATTAAATTGTTCTGGAAAGCTTCAGACAACTAAAAAGCAAAAGAGGAAAAGTTCTAACCTCTGTGTGTAAAATAGTTAAACAATTTGGATCTTGAAACTTACAGGGTCAAATTGATGTGATTGAATTGATATTATAATAGAATAAGAGAAATATGTGAAAAACAAAATATAGAAAGCATATGAACCAACATTAAGGACACAAATTATTTCATGTTAGACAGCTTACTCAAAATAGAAACCTGCTTTATCAATGACAACTCTTTCTAAAAGCGACACTAAACGTGTTCCAGTGTTATAAAGATCTTGCACTTGTACGTCTCATCACAATAATAGAATGAAAAATCATCAGCTACTGCAAGATGGTGCACTCCTTTTTCTTGTATTCTTCATTGGACAGCAGTTAAAAATAGTATGCTTTTTACAACCTGATACTCGTCCAGGCAAGTCGAGAATTTTGCACACTTACGCTATTTTAAATACTTTTTTAATTTTGTAGATTTATCAAATAATTTGGGTATAATATGCAGATGAAAGTTACCTTGGTATTACTTATGAAGCCACTGACTTCTCTCCAGAACAAGAATACGATTACATTATTGTTGGAGGGGGAACTGCTGGTTGTCCATTAGCAGCCACCTTATCAGAAAAGTATTCTGTACTACTACTTGAACGAGGTGGTGTTGTCAAACTGGATCCTAATAGTGTATATGAGAATACCCGGCTGCCCTGAAAGAATCAAATCATAAAGATTGCCCTGTTCAGAACTTTATCTCTGAAGAAGGTGTACCTAACATGAGAGGGAGGGTCTTGGGAGGTAGTAGCATGTTAACTTTTGGGTTCTATTCGAGAGCCGATGATCACTTTTATAAAACCTCAGGCATTGAATGGAATATGAGTGATGTAGAAAGAGCCTATCAGTGGGTCGAAGATAGTATTGTAACTCGTCCAGTTCATATAAATAGGTGGCAAGTTTCCTTCTTGAATGCATTACTTGAATCAGGAGTTGGTCCGGACAATGGGTTCACCGTGGATCACGTTCAAGGCACCAAGGTAAGTGGTTCAACATTTGATGATTCAGGGACACGGCATGGGGCGGTGGAGCTTCTCAATAAGGCTAACCAAGAAAACTTACATGTGTTGGTTCATGCGGTAGCTGATCAGGTTATCTTCTCCACCACTAAATCTTTAGGTAACCATTCTCAGCATTCCGTTTTATTGATTAGTTTGAGGTTGAATTCTCACAAACAACTAGTTTTTATAGGTGAAGAAGATTCTAATTTTATCGCTAGTAATTAATTGAATTTTCTTTGGCGTTGTTTTTTTCCCAAATAGTTGAAAGCGAAACTAAGACAGTTCTTTTTTCCTTCTATATCTAGATAGCTAAAACTAAATATCAATTTGTCCTGACACCATATCGAGTAAAATTTTGTTTTTGAATGAAAGTACAACTTTTATTCCAATTTTTTAAATTACAAAAGGGGAAGGGTGTGGCCGCGCAAGCCAGTGCCCTTGACTTGTTTACAGTGTTAGGTGTGAGGTCGATCAGTGCTCTAACTGATTGTAATATTTAATTTCTGGCCTAGCTGCGGTTGGCATTAAATACCATGACTCCAAAGGAAGATATCATGAAGTCCGTGTAAGAAGAATGGGAGAAGTGATTTTGAGTGCTGGAGCTATCGGAAGTCCACAACTTTTATTACTAAGCGGGCTCGGGCCACATTCATACCTTTCATCTTTGAACATTCCAGTTGTTCGTGACCATTCATTTATTGGACAGTTCATGGCTGATAATCCACGTACCGGAATTAATCTTCTGGTACCAGTTACATTAGAGGAAGGAGGAGTCCGTGTGGTTGGTATCACCAAAAGTGGCCCATACATTGATTCTGCAGCTGTCCCCAAACTCACTCCTCCTATAAGTTATATACCTCTCTTGGGTTCACATTCACCTTTATACTCAACTGTTGTTGTTATTGGAGCAAAAATTACGAAAACAATATCAAGTGGTTCACTACATTTAATATCGCCATCCGATGTAACTGTTAGCCCAACTGTTAGATTTAACTACTACTCTCACACTGAGGATATACTCCAATGCGGTAAAGCTGTGGATGTCATGAGGAAAATTTTAGAAACTCAATCCATGGAAGAATACAAGTTCCATGACTTCCACGGTGGAAAATACTTCAAATATATCGGGTCATCGTTACCTGAGGATCCATCTGATGTGGACTCCATCGAGAGTTTCTGTCGTGAAACATTGTCCACTTTATGGCATATCCGTGGTGGTTGCCTGGTGAAAAAGGTGGTTGATAGCCATTTGAAAGTCATAGGGGTTGATTCTTTACGAGTCGTTGATGCTTCTACATTTTCGAAAGCATCAGGAACAAATCCACAAGCAACTGTTATGATGTTAGGCCGATATATTGGCATGCAAATGCTTAAGGAAAGAGATTAATCAAATGGCAAATATGGGCATACATTCGTTAAATATCTAATGTATGATGTTTGTCAAGTTCAATAAATATATGAATATGTATTATTAATTTATAACCGAGCCTTATTAAAGTGTGATGTTAAAATGTCTTGGCATATTGACACGCTAGTTATTAGTAAGCTAGCAAATAATTTTCTACACCAGAGAATAAGTATGAGCATGAAGTAGAGGATATAACAAAACTAATTATTACATATTGATATTCACGTCTACTTGATTAACCAACAAATAAGTTTATATTGTAGAGTTTTTAAAACTTATAAGTTAGTGATGTATAACAAGTTCTCAGCAAAGAGAATTTCATTTAACATTTCATTTGATAGTAGAATATTTAAAATCAGTATAATATAACAAAATAAATCAACCATATGGACCAATACCAGGCCAACTGAAGGACAATAACTTAATTAAATTTCATTGCACAGCTGTCTAAAACAGGAAACACGTACCTTTGAAAATAACCTATACTAAATACTACGGATCAAGACTCAATACAAGCGAGATAAAAGTTTAGCCAAAGTTCCATATTTCCTTTATTGTTCACCCATCTCTCTTTCTCTATCTGTCGTTCATTCATTCAATCAGTATACGCGTGTTTGCGTGTTTCACTCACTACAATATGAGAAAGACGAACCTTCAAGTCATGCAAGACGTAACACTCTTTTTTCTTGTACTCTATGTTGGATTGGTCTCAAAAGATGTATGCTTTTGTACATCGTAATTATCCTCCAGGCAAGTCTATCATCTCATGTCGATCTTAATTTGGCATTCGTTAATTATCCAAAAAAGATAGGAAATTACTTGTAACTATATGTGCTAGTCTCATAAAGTATACTTTGATCCATATAAACTTAATTCAGTTTGAACCTACAAAAGATGTTCATTTGTCATCTTTTATTAGTGTACAAATACAACAATATAATGAATTAGAAAATTTTGAAAAATTATGGTGCTAATTCTATAATTAACACTAGTTTAGATCCCTCCGCACGCAGAGGGCTTTGACATTAGTGCACTAAAGAAGTTTTAACATAAATCGTGGTAATTGAGTACGTTTGTTATAGTTTGATCTACTTGTTTGATTTTCTTCTAAAAACAAAGATTATTAACCACAACAATGACAATAAATTTTGTTTTTTTTAAACAAATATAAAGTTTATACTGGGTATTTGTTATATAAAATTTGGGAAGAGATATTTTTATAAAGTATTTTTAATTTAAAATTACATTAAACAAATAGTATATAATGTTAAGTTTAACCCTTTAAGTTAAATTAATTTCCTTAGTTTTTAAATTTTATTTGTCGTCAATTTAAACAAATTTTTTTTTTAATTATTTTATTATTATTATTTTTTTTTACATAGATTACAAAATCAAAAAATAACACTTTTTTTTTTTCTTTTTTTTTTTTTTTTTACAATTTTGACACATGTATATTTATATATTTTTTAAAGGGTATTTACTTGCAAATGTATCTAACTGTCATTATAATTGTAGTTCTGTATAGCCTATTTTTATATTTTTTGCAAATTAATGTAGCCTAATTTTGAATTCAGTTTGTTCCGTATACCGGGTAACCTATTAATCTGTTAGTGCCTATGTGACACATGTTTTTTCCATGTATGGCATAAAAACTTATTTTTTTTCAATAAAACAAAACAAATACCCCTTTGATAAACCAATCCATTTTAACTTCAGAGACTAGCTTACATTTGACAGAGCTACAAACAAACATGATTAATAAGTTCCAAATGGTGGAGTTGGTTAATACGAAGTAACTAATTAACTAATTAAGGATAGCCACGTGTTAGATCATAAACCACCTTGAACCAGAAAGTTTCACAAGAAAGGCAGTCAAGGATATGTATTGCCTGTCATTTTCTAAAGGGGTAATGTATTTAGGTTTGAGTTTTGCAATTGATATAAACTTTCAAAATACATTGTGACAACCATTTACCCCAATTATTAAGACACTTTTATTGGGAGTGTAAAATATCCAAAAATACACCGAGACGCATTTTTGAAAGTTTAGTACTTGAATTTGCAAAAAAAAAAAAAAAAAGGATTGTTACACATATATGGAATTTGTGACAAGTAAGATACATTTTCAATACATTAGCCCTTAAAGTTCATTCTTTTCTTGCATAAGTGAATCAATTGAACCATTGTTAATATTTACATTGGTTTTCTCCTTCTTCGACTCTTCCAAATTTGTACCGTTGTTTCTGGTCGAAAAATCACTTGAAAACCATTGGAACGACATTGAACTAATCTTACCCTTCCACCTTTTTTGCACCAACTAAAATTAGTAGGAACTGATCGTCTATAGGTATTCCATGCTTTTTCGTGTCCATATCATATGTAAGAGTTAGTTTAAGAAATATGAATTGTGACAACTCGTAATTTCAGGTCATTTTACAAAATTTGAAAGTTTCACTATTTCATCATTTATCGTAAACTAGGTTTACGAGTATCAAATTCGCGTAACCTTAATGGTTTAAATGCTGAATTCATGAACCATCATTCAAGGACATTTCCATAGACTAGGTTTAGTCTACATATCATTAGCATCATTATCATCATTTCGTTCATGCTTGATTTGCATTTTTCATTAAACGCATAATTTTCTATTAAATAAACGCTATCGCGTAATCAATTATTTTGAACATTTGATCCGACACTTCCAAAATTATCCTTTTATATATTTTATACTCATTTTAAGATTATAAAAATAATATTATTAGTTTACCCGGTGTTTTAAATTTATTTTGTATATAAATAAATATATATATATAATCGGTTTTCAGAATACTACACGATAATTATTATTTCACCTTAATTGTAAAGAAATGTATTTTTATAATTTTTATGACTTCAATATATTTTATTTTGATCGGTTAAAATTTATTTTTAGCTAACGCTACCCTAAATGCTTAAATATGTACACAAGTTACTAAATTATTCTTAAATGACAACACTTTTACTTCTACATGTGTATATTTAACTACAACAAAATGCAACTAGTCTTCTATATTTCTATGTATGTCGACCAAAGAGGATGACACACCAATTCTTGTACCAAATATCTAGATACTTATACATGTATATTATTATACTAACACTTACACACACCTACACATATCTAAGGTGTAAAAGAAATATTACTCTCTCTTTTTCATTCATTAGAACCGGCCAAGCTAGGATCAAGAGGAGAGATCAAATAATTTTTCAAGATTCATGTGTTTATCAATCTCTATTTGCTATATATCTTAAGGTTATGAAATATAAACCTCTAGGTTGATTATGTATTTGCAATAAAAATCCCTTCATCATTCAAGTAAGCATCTCATATCCATTTTCATCTTTCATATTTATTCTATGTTCATTTCATCATTTTTGCAAGAAATCATGCATGTTACATATGAGTTTATACCACTTTTAATGTTTTTATTACTTATATTGAAATATGATCATCCTATAAATTATCCCTTGTAACATATCACTTTTGGTGATGTCTAGAAACCCATGACACCCTAAGAAGGTGTATGGTAGGATTTGAATAGCTTCGGAGTTGTTTTGAATTTGTTAGAATAGGTTTGGCGCGAGAAAAACTCATTTATTTCGATTAAAGTTTACATAAGGGTCTGTCCATATTTTGAAAAACTGGAAATCTCGACAGTAGATAAAAATTTTTGGCCTAGATATTTCGAAAATACACTTTAAAACGAAAACGTGGCCGCTTGAACGGATTAAAACGGAGCTATAACGAAGAAGTTATGAATTTTTCAAGTTGACTACGATTTAAACTAATTGTTTCAGAAAATTCAGCATGTATTCTCAACTTTTTACGAGTCAAAAAGGAGGCTTAAGCGTTATAAAAGGTGTCGAATTTATCAAAAAATATATTAGTATACTTAATACGAGCTAAGGACATATAATACGTAGAAAACGGACTTGTAACGATTAAATTATACACGTTTACACAAAGTTGCCGTAACTTTATTATATAAGAAAAACTAATAGATTTCTATTAGACAAATATTACGGCTACAAAGGACCATGTGGAGGGTCGTTTTTAACATTGATGTAGAACTTTTTATAACATGATGTCTTCTAGTAAAAGTAAGTTCGCCAAGCATATTTTCAAAAATGTCCGACCGTTTGTCAAGCGGAGTTGTAACGAGTAAAATACGGTCACTTAAACTTTGCCGAAAACCATCCTTAAACAATATTTTGGATACAAGTACCATACTTCACCTATACTTTTCTCCATGATCGAGACCTCTAGGATGAAAACTTAAATGCTAAAACTTTGAGATAATGATACAAGCTTCCCAAAACAGTTGAGTTTGTTTCCTAACACTCGACGTGCACCATTTTACGACTAGCTTTTCGAGACCGATTAGTCACTTTCATGAAATTGTCAAATGACATTATTTTACGACGAAAAGTTATAATTTCATATTAAATCACAAAATGACTATCGTAAGATATCATTTCAACGTAAATACTTGTAAAGTATTTTTTTACATGACGAGATGTCATAAACATATGTTTCGACGATAAATTCTATTTTCAAACACGTACAAGTGGTATAGATTACATGTGGATTTGCATGCACGACATTGTTTCATGATTTACATTAGAACATATCATTCATAATAGGTCACGGTCAGAGGTTGCGCCTCATTTCAGTATTGCCATTATATCATCATTATCATTGCAACATGTGAGTTTTCATAGCCCCAATTTATTCAAGTTTTTACTTATTTCAAACCTACGGGGGAGAATACATTGCACATCATTTTTATTACGATACCAAGTATATCAAATTCATTTACATTGCTTAAGTTACCTCATGCCAATTGAATGTCCCCATTATATAACATGAACCGTTAATTTCATAGAAGCGAGGGTGAGTGGATAGATCTATCGAGGAGATCCTCCATCCGGGTTGGTGGATTCCAACTTATTAAACGGATGCATTTCATTTAATATCATTATTTGAGTTGTTTGGCAAACACTCTGTTGGGGCGAACATCATGATCAGTCTAGTTTCGGTGTCATGGACTTATAGCAATTGTAACATTTTTGTGACATATTTGTCATACATAATTTATACTTGTGGTAGTCGTATTAAACATTTACCTAAACTCTATGAACTCACTCAACCATTGTGTTGACACTTTTAGAAATGTATTTTCAGGTAACTAAGGCATTCATTTCATGGCATGCATGTGGACATATCATAGAGTCGCGATGACGACGCGTCTCACATGGGATTTATACACTTTAAAAACATCGTTTGACTTGTACCAAACTTATTTTCCGCACATGTTGATTTTCATTTGGGACCTATACTTGTAAAATCTGATCGTTTTATTAAATCAAGCGATGTATTTTCCAAACTACACTTTAGGTCGCTCAATATAACCTGTGATTGTGATGCTATGACAGTCAACCCCCGTGAATTCCATTCCGCTGCAAAACAAGTAAATGGGGGTGTGACAGATTGGCATCAGAGCTTCATTATAGAGAACTAGGTTGCATCATTGACCCTAGACTATAACTACATCATCATAGCATCTCATCATTTCATCATAAGTGCATAGTCACTATACATGCGGTTTCATACGCACGTTTTGCGAGTTATTTACTTTCATTTCAAAATCGATTGTCACATAGATGCCTTCAAATACCCATCCCATCATACTCACATCAGACTCCAACATGGAGAATGCCCTATCATTCCCTATCACAATTTTAACATCAGTTGACTCAACACCGATAAAATCAGATGTTGAGACTGAACCCTTTTAGGAGGACGAAGTTGCACCTACACCATCACGATCACCATTGAGTCACTGAGGATCGGACAATTTTATCATTCTGTTGAGACAGATCATACCATTTGGTAGGACTTATAGGCTTAGTCCTAATGGACCTATTAGGATGCTTACTACAAGGAAGATAGTAGTATTTCATTCACCATCATCTCCTAACTTACCACTAGGATTTTCATCATTATCATTTAGAGCATCATTCGTACCATCATATCTCATATACACTACTCATACATATGACTTGCCGTTTGGGAAGCGGGCATGATTTGACACACCACTACCATCTATCGCTAAGACTACAGAAACTACACTATCTTATAGATTTAAGGACTGTGAGAGTTTCAAAGCTGTTGTTATTAGACGACCACTGTTCCTACACTTGAGACATGATTAGACTACCAACAGAACATAATAAGTACCTTTCTAGCTAATGTAATCTTTGTCATTTATTATCTCCACGATAATCACAATCTTTGTTTATTTCATTCCTTATTCCAATTGCCTAAATTTTCAATCATTTCGCGATGATACCTCACTATCTTACTAGGGGTTAGGCCAACTTTATTCTTGACCATAGGAGACTATTACCATTCTATGAGGTTTCCCCGTGTATCCTACAAACCATTCAACAAATTATATTTCAAGTTATTTTGCTACCATTTCATGAAATTATTTCACTTAATTTTATTTCAAGCTATTCTACACTATCTTAGAAACATTGTTTCATAAAGTTTTAAAACAAAGTTGTTTCGTTACCATCCTATCAATTGGTTTTCAGTCATTTTATCAACTATTTAATACCCTCATGCGAAACGATTTTCATGTTACTCTGAAAAATCATTGAACCATTATCTTACAAAACAAAACGTTGAATACCATCTAAAACTTCGGAGGAACATAATATCATTTCAACAAAACCAAGCATCACATCATTTGTCCTCGATTATACATGGCCTGATCACCTATGTATAATTCAGGAAGAATTATGTCATGAAAGTAACAAGCATCATTTCAAATTTCTTAAAACAATCTTCACTCAAAAGCAAAGCTTTGTAATCAGATAAATTGTTCATAAACATTTCTTTTTGTTAACACTCTATAGAAGCCCATGCCATTCATCCCTCACTCAACCGATAAGTTAGAATTTGATGAGTTACTTTTTTAGGAAAGGCTTTCTATACCATCCGTGAGGAGGATTCCTCGATACAAGAAAACAATGAAAGCATTCTAGGACTACCAACAAGGACTAGAAGTATATAGTAAGACGTTTCAAAACTCAACAAAAATCTTAAGACATCACAAGACATTCCGAAACACTATTTTGGACTAGAAGCCAAATTATATCATTTCAAAATCATCAGCTGGACTGAGTTACAAGATTTAGTACGAAGCGAATACACAGTAAGCAACACTATAGGGACAAACCAAGTCTTCTAACTGAGACTACAGAACATTCCATTTATCATAGCTTCAACAATATGTGAACTTCCCTACAATGAGTTTCCCTTAAAGGAAAATTTGGTTAAATTTAGGTTATCGATATAAACTTCCCCTAAGGCATTGTGTTCCCTAGAAATTCCAAGTAACCTCACTTCTATATCAAGAGATGCAACAGGTTTGAACATATCGGACAATCAATGACTCCCCATCTACAAGTAAAATTAGAACAAACATTCTTCGACATAGTATGAGCTGATATATATTTTCTTGCTAGCATGATAACAATCTAAGTGATGAAATATCTTAGAAGCACTCAATATCGGAAGAAATCTTGAAAATCAACCACTACACTACATCACTTAAACATTTAAGGTTTTGTGACTTTACAACATAGAGCATGGAAACACTTCGATAATCAAACAATAAACATTTTAGTCATGGAGACTAAGCACCTTAGGCAAGGAAGACTCAAGTCATGACATTCGCTAGAACTAGAAACGCGAGGAATCACAACTGTTACCCATAATCTATTCCTTTCTATAAGGTCCTTTTCGACAGATTTTACATTTTGAAATTTGGCATGAGACATGATTCGTTGAGGTTTAGGGGTGTGTGTGCATGGATAAAAACCACAATATCGATATCAAAAATAACCACAAGTAATGATTTAAAATCCCTTTAGGAAAAGGATAATTAATCAAAACCCGTGAGTGATAGTGATACGGATTAGGAAATCCGAGTCGCTTCCCAACGAGGTGTGAATGGGCAACGTCGTTATTGGTTCGTTATTAAAATGCTCGATGTTTGGATTTTTGAATTTATTAAAACTACGGGGAATGGGAAATCAATTAAGGAAATTACACTACGGGAAATCCTAAATACGCGAATTATACTAAAACGTATAAAATGAAACGTAAATAAAATGCAACTACGTCTATTCTAAGTCCTAAAAATAATCTAAAATTACTTTCTAACTAAAAATGATATTAGAAAATTAAATAAGAATTAAAACTAATTTTTATGATTTTTTTGGACGTTATTTGAATTAAAAACTAATTTAAACTAATTTAAATGCTAAAAATTACAAATTAAACTAGGAAAAATCTAGAAAAATTATTTTTTTGCTTTTTATATTTTTCTTAATCTAGGAAAATTGAAAAATTATTTTTTGGAACCTTTTCTGATTTAATCGAATTAAATATTATTTAAAAAGTATTAAAAACTAGTTTAAATCAAGAAAAATAGCAAACAAAGTTGGAAAAATATGAAAAATTCAGGGAAATTCTAAATTATTATTCTAAACCTAGGAAAAATAACAAAACCTATGCTAGTGTGCAAGAATTTGGAGCTGCAGTGAAACTGATTTGCAAATAAGCACTAATGAAAAGCTATAAGCTATTCTACTAAACCAAAAGCTACCAGAAACTTTTCTAAGCTAAAATCAACTTAAGTGCACCTAAAGTAACTAAGCTTAACCTCTGAACTACAAGCTACAATGATTTGGCTTGATTAATTTTTTAGGATCCAAACAGCCTAACCCCTAATGTTTAAGCTTAAGCACAAGCTTATGTAATAAGCTTAAGTGAAAATCAGATCTGTGGTCCTCAAGACCACCAACCAAGGATCAATTGTACCAGATTTGGGACCCTAACTAGCTATATTAAACCCGTGCAAAAAGCCTACCGCTCACACTCGTGTATGCGAGTGTGAAAAGGGGTAAAAAACTAGCTTATTGCACAACTGATTTAGTGCTTTTAGTAGCTTCCAAAAATTTGACAAAAATCAGTTTTAGAAAGTAGACCAACTGAACTTGTAATACCCAAAATCTCACTTAATTTGTCCCAATAATGAATCTATGAAAAATTCAGAAAGTTTTGTGAAAACTGACTTTTTCACTTTTGACTTTTAACTCAGAAATGGTGATTTTGACCAAAATGAAATTTGAGCTAGAATTGATGAATGATTATGATGTCTACTGCTGAACTAAGATTAATGAAAGCTGAATTAACTAATTATAGATCTAAATGCAAGATTATAGCTACTAATTCAAACAGTTATGAACACTAGAAAAGTTTATATGCAATTTTGACTTTAACTGACCTAATATGCAAATGAATGACTGAATTGAGTTCAATTAACCTGAATGAAACTAAATTGACAGATCTTAACCACAAACTAAACCTCAAGCTCAATAAAACCAATTGATCCAAACACTAGTTTATCTAACTACTTATGCAATCTACTTAGAAAATTCTAACCTAATCACTGACTAATCACTGAAAACAGATCCAACAGTAATATAACAGCTAAATTGTGCAGATATTACAACTAAAATATAAGCTAAAACAGTTTATGCAATTTGACAGAATTGAGATAAGTAAAAACTTACAAAAGTCCTAGCCACAATGGCTTGCCAATCAACACAAGTAACCACTATCCTAAACCCCTAACCTACTCCAAATCCAGCTCAAGTTTAAACCAACTCTGATCCAATACCATCAAATCAACCCATTCCTTTTAAAAATTCTCCACAGTTAACTTTATTTGACTGATTTTGTGAATTGAAGTAGATGGATTATAGAACTGAGTAGACCTTAAGATAAGCACTAAATAAGCTATGGATGAGCTTATAAGAGCTTACACTATCATTAACATAAGCTGAAACAGATTTGAGATATATTTTTTTATTTTTTTATTTTTTATTTTTTTTTATATTTATTTTTGTTTAGAGAAATGTAAAAGCTGAAAATGATGAGTAATAAGCTAGATAATCAAAATGAGACGAAATTAAGCTATTCCAACAGTAAAATAGAAATCAAGAGTAAAATGAAAATTTAAGCTAAAAATGATTATATTAATAAAGAGAGCTGAGTTCAAATTGAAATTTGAATACAAGTAATAAACTAAAACATTAAGAAAATTAAAAGATAATACTACTACTCAGTAATCTACATACATTACAAGTGTGAATGATGGGGGTATTTATAGCCTAGCTAGAGGTCTTGGAAGAATCTGGAAGCTCCAAATGTGTGCTTTCTCTGGATGTTTACAACCCTTGGATCAATCTCCACCTCATTCTTTTCATCTGGACCCTTGGATTATTACTTCCACGTTTCATCCACCAATGAGAGAGCAGGGATTGGAAATGTATCACACGGATAGCTGACTTGGCACTGAGCACATGTCAGATGGTGTCAGAAAGTACGAGAATGCCCCTTTAATTGTACTGATTTGAGCTTAATTGCAAGAGGGTAATTTAGGGTTCTTGGCTGGGAAATTTTGGGGGAAAAATGGGCGCGTGGGTTTTTTATATTATTGTTTGATTTGTTTGACCGGGTTTAAGTGGGTTGACCTGGGTAAAATATGGGTATACGGGTATAGATATTAGGGTCACGGGTTGAGTTATATGCTGGACCGGGTATAGAGGATGGTTAGTTGGGCTTGGGATTAAACTTGGGCCAGGGGTTTGGTTATTTGGGTTTAAGGATTTATCTTGTGATCCAATGTGTAGCATAAGGACTAAAGGTGCATTTTCTGATTTTCCAAGGACCAAATCTGTAATTCTGAAAATCTCTTTCAAGGGCTAAACTTGTAATTCTCAAATAATCCAAGGGCGGAATTTGCCACTTTTGAAATTTCAAGGGTCTATTTTGCCAAATACTCAAAGTTCAGGGACTGATCTTGACAATTCTTCAAATTTGATCATATCTTCCAAAAATTATCCTAAGAGAATAAAAATCTTCATAAATGCATAATTATGATCTTCCGGCTCAGCTTTAGCTCTCTTAATCTCTCGTGCTCGGATTTTCGTCTGATTTGGCTTCTTTTTGAGTGTTTTATCGTATACGTACCTGCACAAGCACAAACTCAAGAAAACAACAAATATTAGCAATAAACGGCTCTTTCTTGGTTAGTTTGGTCAGATTTGATAAACAAAAGATATGTGTTTAAGCACATATCAAGACACGTGGTATCAATTCCAGTTGTACCTATTACAAGCTATTCGATTCACCTTAGACTTCTGACAATCATTTTAAGATTCCTTTGGAATTCACTCGTACATGATTACCGCTCATTATCCTCAGCTCAATGGTTAGAGCGAGAGAACAATCCCCACATTAGACACATCATACAACATTGAATTAGCTAATGGTAACTTAATTAGCACCGACACCATTGTCCGTGGTTGTACACTCAATTTTCTAAATCATCCTTCAATATAGACCTTATGCCCGTAGAACTTTGTAGTTTCGACGTCATCATCGGCATGGATTGGTTATCCAAACATCGTGCAAGAATCATTTGTGATGAAAAAGTTGTTCATCTTCCTTACAACGGCAAAACTTTGATCATTCGTGGGAAACAAAGTGGAACTAGACTCAGTGTTATATCATGAATCAAGACGGAGAAGTACATAAAGAAAGGTTGTTATGCTTTCTTAGCACAAATAACCGAGAAGAAGTCGGAAGAGAAACGACTTGAGGATGTACCAATTGTCCCAGAATTTCCTGAAGTCTTTCCCGAAGACTTGCCAGACTTCCACTGCACGTCAAGTAATTTCATATTGACTTAGTGCCCGAGCTGCACCGCTGCACGAGCCCTTACCGCTCAGCACCATCAAATGCAAGAGTTGTCTAATCAGTTGCAAGAACTTTTAGACAAAGGATTCATTAGGCCAAGTTCTCGCCTTGGGAGCACCGTCTTGTTTGTGAAGAAGAAAGATGGATCCTTCGAATGTGTATAGATTATAGAGAGTCAACAAGTTAACGGTGAAGAATCGTTACCCACCCCCCGAATCGACGACTTGTTCGATCCAAGGCTCTAGTATCTACTCAAAGATTGACCTAAGGCCGGTTACCATCAACTTAGAGTTCGGAGGAGGATATCCCGAAACGGCGTAGAACACGCTTATGGACATTATGAGTTTCAAGTAATGCCGTTCGGATTAACTAATGCACCTGCAATATTCATGGATCTCATGAATAGGGTATGCAAACCGTATTTGGACAAGTTTGTTATAGTATTCATCGATGACATATTGATTTACTCAAAGAGCAAGGAAGAGCACGAAGGGCATTTAAGAATGATTTTAGGACTACTCAAGAATGAGAAGTTGTATGCCAAATTTTTGAAGTGTGATTTTTGGAACCGTAAAGTACAATTTCTTGGTCATGTCATTGATAGTCAAGGACTACAAGTTGATCCGGCAAAGATTGAAGCCGTAAAAGATTGGGCTACTCCAACAAATCCTACGAGAATCCGACAATTTCTAGGACTCACGGTATTCGGAAGATTCATCGAAGATTTTTCAAAGATAGCTAAAGCTTTGACCAAGTTGACACAGAAAAACAAGAAGTACGAATGGGAAAGAAACAAGAAGTCGCCAGCTTGTTGAAGCAAAGCTGCAGCGCCAATTTTGGCATTACCCGAAGGAATTGAGAACTTCGTTGTATACTGAGATGCTTCACATAAAGGGCTTGGAGCTGTATTAATGCAAAACGAGAAGGTGATAGCTTATGCTTCTCGACAACTTAAGGTTCATGAGAAGAATTACACCACTCATGATCTTGAGTTGGGGCCATAGTTTTGCACTCAAGATTTGGAGACACTACCTTTACGGTACAAAGTGCAAAGTGTTTACGGACCACAAGAGTTTACAATATGTTCTTGATCAGAAGAAACTTAACATGAGGCAACGTCGTTGGTTGGAATTACTCAGCGATTATGATTGTGAAATCAAGTATCATCCGGGAAAAGCCAATGTTGTGGCTGATGCTCTTAGCCGGAAGGAAAGACCCAAACCTTTAAGAGTCCGATCATTAGGAATGACGATCAGTTCACCTTTACCATCAAAAAATACTCGAGGCACAAATCGAGGCACTCAGGAGGAAAACCACCAAGTGAAAAGCTTTATGGTATGCCCGATAATGCAAATGGCTTTGTAAAGAGAGCAGATGGAGTATTATGCTTCAAGGATAGAATGTGGGTACCATTTTATGGCAGGATACGAGAATTGATTATGCATGAGTCGCATAAGTCAAAGTATTCTATTCACCCGTGTTCGATAAGATGTATCGGGATCTCAAGAAACTTTATTGATGGCCGGACATGAAAGCGGAAATTGCCACGTATGTTAGCAAATGCCTTACTTGCTCTAAGGTAAAAGTTGAATATCGAAACCTTCGTGGTTACTCCAACAACCAGAGATTCCCCAATGGAAATGGGAACGCATTACGATGGACTTTGTCACGAAACTTCCTACATCGGGAGGTTACGACGCTATATGGATAATCGTCGATCGCCTTACCAAATCGCCCCATTTCATACCAATTAGAGAGACTTATTCCATGGAACAACTTACTAGACTTGATGTCAAGGAAATAGTCTCAAGGCACGGTGCACCAATTTCCATCATTTCCTACAGAGATAGTCGATTCACTTCAAACTTCTGGAAATCATTACAAGATTCATTTGGAACCAAATTAGAGATGAGCACAAGATATCATCCACAAACCGATGGTCAAAGTGAAAGGACAATTCAAACATTAAAAGATATGCTGAGGGCATGTGTGATTGATTTTGGAAATGGTTAGGCAAATCATTTGCCATTGATCGAATTCTCGTACAACAATAGTTATCATACCAATATAAAAGCGGCACCATTGAGGCACTCTATGGTCGAGGTGTCAACCACTTATTCACGTCAAAACCGTGAAAGTTTAACTCACTAGACCATAAGTCATTCATGGAACAACAAAGTGATCGAACAGATCAAAAATCAGCACAAGTAAAAACATATAGCTAGATAGGCTATGTCGATATACGACGCAAAATATTGGAAGTATGTGCCATAAGTCGCAAACCATTAGAATTTCAAGTTGGCAACAAATATATGTTCAACGTCCCGTCTTGGAAAGGCTGTACGATTCAAAACACTGGACGACCCGATGCGACCCAAATATCCTCACCTTTCACCCAGAACAGGACCCACATGGACTGAATTGGGATGAATTCCTTTTGGTTGGGCTTAATGTGACAACTCGTATTTCGGTCATTTTACAAAATTTGAAAGTTTCACTATTTCATCATTTATCGTAAACTAGGTTTACGAGTATCAAATTCACGTAACCTTAATGGTTTAGCTGCGAATTCATGAACCATCATTCAAGGACATTTCATATAGACTAGGTTTAGTCTACATATCATTAGCATCATTATCATCATTTCAATTCATGCTTGGATTTGCATTTTTCATTAAACGTTAATTTCCTATTAAATAAAAGCTATCGCGTAATCAATTATTTTGAACATTTGATCTGACACTTCCAAAATTATCCCGATATATTTTTATACTCATATTAAGATTATAAAAATAATATTATTAGTTTACCCGGTGTTTTAAATTTATTTTGTATATAAATAAATAGTTATATTTATATAATGACGACGGTTTTCGTAAATACTACACGATAATTATTATTTCACTCAATTTTTGTAAGAAATGTATTTTTATAATTTTTATGACTTCAATATATTTTATTTTGATCGGTTAAAATTTATTTTTAGCTAACGCTACCCTAAATGCTTAAATATGTACACAAGTTACTAAATTATTCTTAAATGACAACACTTTTACTTCTACATGTGTATATTTAACTACAACAAAATGCAACTAGTCTTCTATATTTCTATGTATGTCGACCAAAGAGGATGACACACCAATTCTTGTACCAAATATCTAGATACTTATACATGTATATTATTATACTAACACTTACACACACCTACACATATCTAAGGTGTAAAAGAAATATTACTCTCTCTTTTTCATTCATTAGAACCGGCCAAGCTAGGATCAAGAGGAGAGATCAAATAATTTTTCAAGATTCATGTGTTTATCAATCTCTATTAGCTATATACCTTAAGGTTTTGAAATATAAACCTCTAGGTTGATTATGTATTTGCAATAAAAATCCCTTCATCATTCAAGTAAACATCTCATATCCATTTTCATCTTTCATATTTATTCTATGTTCATTTCATCATTTTTGCAAGAAATCATGCATGTTACATATGAGTTTATACCACTTTTAATGTTTTTATTACTTATATTGAAATATGATCATCCTATAAATTATCCCTTGTAACATATCACTTTTGGTGATGTCTAGGAACCCATGACACCCTAAGAAGGTGTATGGTAGGATTTGAATAGCTTCGGAGTTGTTTTGAATTGGTTAGAATAGGTTTGGCGCGAGAAAAACTCATTTCGACAAGTTTTATAAAGGGTCTGTCCATATTTTGAAAATCTGGAAATCTCGACAGTAGATAAAAATTTTTGGCCTAGATATTTAGAAAATACACTTTAAAAAGAAAACGTGTCCGCTTGAACGGATTAAAACGGAGCTATAACGAAGAAGTTATGAATTTTTCAAGTTGACGACAAAAACTAATTGTTTCAGAAAATTCAGCATGTATTCTCAACTTTTACGAGTCAAAAATGAGGCTTAAGCGTTATAAAAGGTGTCGACTTATCAAAAATATATTAGTATACTTTAATACGAAGCTAAGGACATATAAAACGTAGAAAACGGACTTGTAACGATTAAATTATACACGTTACACAAAGTTCCGAATTATTATATAAGAAAAACTAATAGATTTCTATTAGACAAATATTACGACTACAAAGGACCATGTGGAGGGTCGTTTTTAACATTGATGTAGAACTTTTTATAACATGATGTCTTCTAGTAAAAGTAAGTTCGCCAAGCATATTTTCAAAAATGTCCGACCGTTTTTCAAGCGGAGTTGTAACGAGTAAAATACGGTCACTTAAACTTTGCCGAAAACCATCCTTAAACAATATTTTGGATACAAGTACCATACTTCACCTATACTTTTCTCCATGATCGAGACCTCTAGGATGAAAACTTAAATGCTAAAACTTTGAGATAATGATACAAGCTTCCCAAAACCTTTGAGTTTGTTTCCTAACACTCGACGCGGCACCATTTTACGACTAGCTTTTCGAGACCGATTAGTCACTTTCATGAAATTGTCAAATGACATTATTTTACGACGAAAAGTTATAATTTCATATTAAATCACAAAATGACTATCGTAAGATATCATTTCAACGTAAATACTTGTAAAGTATTTTTTAACATGACGAGATGTCATAAACATATATTTCGACGATAAATTCTATTTTCAAACACGTACAAGTGGTATAGATTACATGTGATTTGTATGCATCTATATTGTTTCATGATTTAAATTAGAACATATCATTCATAATAGGTCACGGTCAGAGGTTGCGCCTCATTTCAGATTGCCATTATATCATCATTATCATTGCAACAAGTGAGTTTTCATAGCCCCGATTTATTCAAGTTTTTACTTATTTCAAACCTACGGGGAGAATACATTGCACATCATTTTATTACGATACCAAGTATATCAAATTCATTTACATTGCTTAAGTTACCTCATGCCAATTGAATGTCCCCATTATATAACATGAACCGTTAATTTCATAGAAGCGAGGGTGAGTGGATAGATCTATCGAGGGTGACCTCCATCCCGGGGGTGGATTCAAGCTGGGATGCATTTTATTTAATAACATTATTTGAGTTGTTTGGCAAACACTCTGTTGGGGCGAACATCATGATCAGTCTAGTTTCGGTGTCATGGACTTATAGCAATTGTAACATTTTTGTGACATATTTGTCATACATAATTTATACTTGTGGTAGTCGTTAAACATTTACCTAACTCTATGAACTCACTCAACCATTGTGTTGACACTTTTAGAAATGTATTTTCAAACTAAGGCATTCACTTCATGGCATGCATGTGGACACATCATAGAGTCGCGATGACGACGCGTCTCACATGGGATTTATACACTTTAAAAACATCGTTTGACTTGTACCAAACTTATTTTCCGCACATGTTGATTTTCATTTGGGACCTATACTTGTAAACTATGATCGTTTTATTAAATCAAGCGATGTATTTTCCAAACGACACTTTAGGTCGTTCAATATAACTGTGATTGTGATGCTAGTTCAGTCAACCCCCAAGAATTTCATTCCGCTGCAAAACAGGTAAATTGGGGGTGTGACATGAATATATTCCATAAAAATAGCATTTATTTTAATTTTGCAGAAGGTAGAACTTAATCACGTCAAAGTGTAGTTAATTAGGGTTTTAGTTTGAGTGTTGACTTTGAATTAGGATTTCTAATCTAAAGGATGGTGGTGGCAGCTGCATGGAGGTGAAGTGTGGTGGCTCCTATGGTGGTAAAAAGAGTGAAGAAGAAGATGAAGAGTGAAAGTGAGAGGGTGTTTGGGAATAAGTTTTAAAAGTGTGTGGTGAGATTATATATTGACGTGACATAAAAAGATAAAGTAAAATTAAATGATAACCACTTCTTGACTGGTCATCGAGTACAAAGAAAAGACGAAATTAAAAGTAGGCTAAAACGATTTGCAAAAAAATAAAAGTAACACAAAAGTGTAAATAGTGGCAAGTTATATACATTTTCAAGTAATTATCATTTTTCTTAACTGAACGAAAATTAAGTAATGTTGAAAAAAAAAACTAAATTTTGATGTTTCAATTAACTAATGAAAGGCATTGATTTTCTCCTATTATACAAGAGATTTGTCAAAATGTTGTCACTGTTCATCTACAATGAATTTTTAAACAACGCAAAATCACCCCCCTTTAACTATTATTAATAATATGCAATATACAACTAAACCCATAAACGTTGATACTTATGGCCTATTTGGTTTGAAGATGGGGTTAGAATTTTGATTTAGATTCGGATTCGGATTTGGATTTGAATTTGTATTTAATATAGGTATTGAATTAAATAATATATATATATATACATATATATATATATATATATATATATATATCTATACATTATATATAAGAGGAGGCATGCCACGTCATAATGCCACTTGGCATCCCATAATGCCACGTCATATTTCCATGTCATCATTCTTTGTCCATGTAGTCAATATAAGCACTTATTTTTACTAAATTCGGATGGGAATAATTTTTTTTGCATAAAAATCCGGAATTAATTAGCTCAAAAATGTATGTGGAGAGGTTTGAACTTGGGTTATTTGTAACATTAACAAACTTGATAACCACCAGACCAACACACTTTTTGGATTACATCTTATAAGTCCAAATCTATAAACCATTTGAAGACTAAATCATAATGCAAATTTCTAAAAAAAAATCTTAATGCGTGTATATCATCAGAAACCCTAATGTCCTCTTTTCAATTTTTCAATATACACACATGCGCCTGCTCGTCACAAATCAAGTAACATCGTTGTATATGATAAAGTATAATGCATGCATGGTGTTTTTAGTTTTTCTAATAGATGTTGTTTATATTCTTTTTATTGGTTTTATTTACCATTCAATACTTTTTCTTCTGCTCTCTTTTTTGCAGAAAAGATTATGCGAACAGGAAAAATTCATAGACACAACTCATTTTAGTCATTGTTTTCATTGTTCGGTAGACGTCTTGGGAAATTGTGTAATTTACTCTTGATGTCTAAATTTCACTTTGAGATTACATCACTCATTTACTAATTTTTTGTTGTGTGGCTATAGTATAAGTTTTGCGTAGGTTATCATGTAAACAACTGATCGAGAGAGGACCTAATAAGCAATGAATGATGGTAACCATGTTTTCTCTTTGTTTTTTCTTCAATATCCGGTTTGTGTTGTTGGTTAATTTTTAATTTGTGTTCATAATCCTATAGTCCTATCTTTTTGCGCTACATATTCATTCATGCCTGTTTAATTAACTTGGATGTAGAAAGAAACTCAGGTACTGAATTCTTTGATATGCTGAGACTATAAAGTTGTGTTGTGTGGCTATAGTATAAGTTTTTTGTAGGTTATCATGTAAACAACTGATCGAGGGAGGACCTAATAAGCAATGAATGATGGTAACCCTGTTTTCTCTTTGTTTTTTCTTCAACATTCGGTTTGTGTTCTGGGTTAATTTTTAATTTGTGTTCATACTCCTGTAGTCCTATCTTTTTGTGCTACATATTGATTCATGTCTGTTTAATTAACTTGGATGTAGAAAGAAACTCAGGTACTGAATTCTTTGATATGCTGAGACTATAAAGTTGTGTTGTGTGGCTATAGTATAAGTTTTGTGTAGGTTATCATGTAAACAACTGATCGAGGGAGGACCTAATAAGCAATGAATGATGGTAACCCTGTTTTCTCTTTGTTTTTTCTTCAACATTCGGTTTGTGTTCTGGGTTAATTTTTAATTTGTGTTCATACTCCTATCTACGCTACATATTTACTTTTGGCATACCTCTATGCTTTGATCTTCCCCTTGAATTCCTATTCTTATGTGCACACTTTAGTAGTAGGTTTGCTGCAAACCTATGCACTTACTAAGTTCAAATAGAAATAGGAATTCGAGGAGAGGCTCAAAGCAACGAGCTAGAACAATAAGTATCTGTAGTAAATAGTTAAACATATGCAGCCTCATCTGAATGATTATATATATTGTCGGGTTGTGAGTCTTTCGATATTACTTACACTTGCTTACGAACATTTAAATGATGTCCGTATTTTGGCAAGGCGCACCACGAGAATCGTGTTTGGCACCATGAAGTCGAAGACGCTTTGCGTCTGCTCATGATGGCTGTCCGATGCTTAGTTTTTTCATATTTTCTTCATGTCCGCATTTTTTGGATACCCTTTTATCCGTCCGCACTCGCACATCGGAAGTCGAACGGTTTCACTTTATATCAAACAACCCACATTAACCAAAATCAAATAATCTATGTAATCATTTGCAGTAATCGAGCAGGTTTGGAAGAGTCCGGTCTTTTAGCGATCATCACTATTAACCTGGTCTCGTTTAGCCTCTCGTCTACAAGGTACATATAATTTTTCCTAACTATCGTTGTCATCGAGTACTTGAATATCGTAAATTAGAATTGTATGCATAAATAATTAACTTTGGGAAACTCTCAACCGCGATATGTTCTCTCATAGTTTGACGATATCAGCTTTTATTTGTGTATAACTTGATGAACCTGGAGTCCGAGTCAATCATTAAACAAATGTCGAACTACTAAAGCAACGTAAATGCCGCAACAGAAGACAAATGAAATTAGCTTATTCAATTAATGAAAATCTTTTTCCACTCCTACGACCAAGGTATTGTTGCATATCTCTAAATAATATATTAACTTATTAGATAAAGAAACTCCAGCAGTAATCTCGTAACTTAATCACCAATGGTTTGACACACATGTCCAAGAATGTATAGTCCTATTCTTTTTAATTTAGTGACTTTTATGTCTCTTATTTGTCTATACAAAGTGTTTTGGTGGTGTTGTGGAGGAACTTTTGGTTCATATCAAGGTCAACAAGTGCGAAGGTAATCTTCTTTGTTTAACAAGTCTCATGGGAACATAAACAGTGAAGTAATGCTGCTTTCTAAATTGATAAGAAACATTTGAAGAGCTGATCTTTACGTTGTCTATTTAACTTTTGCATCATATTGCACTTGCTGCACGTGGACATCGTGTAATGGTTATCTATCCAAGATACATGCATGGTGGCTCTTCTGATGAAACTTTGCTGGAATTACCGATCTTAATTGCCAAACTAAGGTTTATTGCTCTGGTGCGGTCCAGGATGTTGATTTCTAGCACGAGTACAGAGAAGGTGTTCACTGGGTATGACTAATCACAAGGTGTTATTCATAGAGTTCTCAAGCCTAGAAAAATACTTATAAATTAGAATTTCCAGCTCAAAATTGCGGATTTTGGCATCGGTTGTGAAGAGGCATATTGCGGTATTTTGACAGATGATCCGGGAACATATATGTAGATGGCACCGAAATGATTAAAAAGACATGCGTACGTAAGGTTGATCTATATGGGTTTGGACTCATCTTGTGGAGGGTCACTGGGACTATACCATATAAAGATATGACTCCAAATCAGCCGTGCATTTGCTGTGTTCATAAGGTATATCTCCTTCATTTGTTTTTTTTTTAGTTTTCTTGCTCGGTGTTTGGATATACATTTTAACGGTGATCATGGCATATTGAGTAATCATAGTAAGAGGCGTGCTACACCCGAAACTAACAGGCACTTCACTCTGATTCAACAGCAATTCAATCAATAGAGATTTTGTTTCTATTCTCATAATCTTATTCAGTGTATTTCGCAATTTTGTATCTGTGGTTTATATTTGTTCAATTTTAGTATTAACTTTGGTTCATGTTCATTTTATATTTTGCGCTCACTTATTGATTAGGAATCATGCTTTTTAGGTCTGAAAGTATCCCTCCATTGTAGCATGATGGATACAGATTTAAGGCCGTGGACTGATAGCTCATTGGAGTATCGGTGGATACATATTTTTTACGTTGGTTTGGTGGCTGGGTTGAAGTGTGAAGACATGAATTTTAATTACACAAAGATACATGGAATCATTTGTTGTGGTTGGGTCATCGGCACTCCCTAAGTTTGCAGCGTTTTCTTTAAATGTCCAGATAATGCGTATTTTTGCTCGGGTAATCTCATATTGGCTATGGTTGATTGGCAAAGGCTGGTAAGTAAGTTAGTATGCTGCAAATTCAATATATTTAGTGGTTCACTTGTTTATACTAATGTTATCATAGAACTTATTTAGATGGTTTACACGAAAGACCAACATATGGTAATTCAGGTCATGGTTGTAATCCAACCATGGATGTATCTTGACCATGTTTGGCTCTCGAGGTTTGATTTATGATCGGCCCTAAATTTTTAAGAAAACTAAGAAACTAATTTAAGAAAGTCAGACAGTAAACCGAGATTCTAATTTAAGCAAGTTTATTGTTATTCGAGTTGTTTCAGGACTACAACAACAAGCTAGCTCAATTGCGAGCTGGAAAAAGCAGCAAAAGCAAAGTTTTACCGCGAAAGTTCAAGTTTGCGAATCATTAAAAAGGGTAGGAGGTTCGCAAGGGAACTTATTTCCGGATGAAGTGCCACTAAATATGATGGAGGAATGGATGCTAAATTTAAATCCAGTGAGAAGTGAGATGTTTTTCATGTAATCATTTCTAAACACCGAATAAACCCCACATCTTTCCAATGGTGATTACATTTCAGCATATACCAATTTGATTTAAGTTACGCATTTACACGAGGAGGATATGTGGATCTGTCAACTAAGATATCACTTCCTCTCGGTATTACATTAGACATGTATATCTCATATAGCTAATGGTGTTGAGATTACCATATGTGTACTCTTGCTTCAATTGTTAAGTATAGTCTCCCAACTTCAGGTATGAAGGTCTCATACTTTCGATAGGCGTAAACGTAAGGTCATATGTTTTAATTCTTGAATATGATCCTACAGTAGACGCAAGCCAGAGTAGGGTGAACAGTCTTCTTATCCAACTCGGTCAATTATGTTTGGTCAATGGTTATGTGCCATTTAACAGTCTTATTATAACTTTTCTGCTTATGACAGGTGGGTATCTTTCCTCTGAGATTTGTCTTGCTAGATAAGAGTACCATTTAGTTTGTTTCGAACAGTGAATCCAGCTGAACCACCATTGGATCCTTTTCTTATACATATCTTGACCACACGTTTTGAACCTAGAAGACAAGAATATCTCATATAGAATCTGGACCAACGGTGCTTGATTTTACGGATGTTGTTGTTCGTGATGCGACTACACCTTATCCTGGACCTTCGACACATTATGTACGGAACACAAGACTGGCAACAGATGGTAGTAGATACAAAAGAAAATTAGATGGAAAATTGTCGATTCAATTATGTAATGTATGTATTTGTGATCGGATGTGTATAAGCAATACTCATATTCAATGTGTTTCAGGTAATACCTTTTTTCTTCATGCTCTTTGAAAAATACAAACTTATTAGGTTTCAAACACATATGTTCAGTGTTTGAGTTATGTCTTGGACTTATTAAGTTAATTCGAAATGTTAGTCAGTAAACTGAGAAACTAATTTAAGAAAGTTTATAGTTTTTTGAGTTGTTTCAGGACTACAACAATAAGCTAGCTCAACGCTAGCTCAACTGCGAGCTTAGTTCCACCACCACTTCCAGCCACCTCAAGTCAATTCACTTCGTGGAAAGAATGTTCGAGTAAGGTGACTCATTTCTAGACTATGATTTTATATCTTTGTATGATGATCATATAACCTGATATTTTAGTTTTTGTACTTTTTGGAATTAGTAGTTAGTAGATAGATTGACCAAAACAGGAAAGTTTCATGAGAATACCGACATATGTTATACAGTATGAAATAGGAGTAATGGTTACTTGCTTTGTTTGATATATTTTGGCTAGGTTTAAATAGAATCCTCAACCCATGACCCATTGTGATTTTCTTTCAATGTTAAGATAGTGTGGTGATGTAACCTCTTTTTATACCAAACTTATTGTGACGGATAATTTCGCATTTGGATCAGATGATATATTACCCAATGACACTCTTATTTGGAGATTGAAACCACTTATATTCGCTGCTCCTTATGCTAATCCTCATGTTGAAGAAGCCATACTGAAGTATTGATATTGGCCGGTTCTTCCTTCTTCACTTTGACAATTTATACAGCTATTTGTGTATAAAACCAGGTGGGGCAACATGTACTCTTGCTTCTGAATTTGGCTATGGGTCAACACTTACTCATTTGTTGAATCATACATGCCCCTGTATTTGGCTAAAATATGTTGCCTCGCTGTGAAACCGATCATACGACTTCATTGTTCATCTATAGGCCATCCAACAATAAAAGATGAGGAGTCGCAAAATTTAGCAAGGGATGTCCGTGCTAGGGATTCAACAATAAAAAGAGCTACAGGGAAGCTAACCGAGACCCGTTGAAGCGCAGGAGAGGGTGCAACATCTCATCTTATACAATTGATGAGCAATGGAGAATTGTAACTGAAGTTGAGCGCTTAAAGAATGAATTGGAAAAGCAAGCAGTTTCATACAGTTTGAAGGTTTGTATATAATTTTGTTTATCCTTTTACTTATAGAGTACTATTACATTAGGAGTAAAGGTGGCAAATGGGCGGTGCGGTTGGGTTATGTAATGGGTCGGACTGGTTGGGTCGACACGAGAACGCTTTTGTCTGGAACTTTTAATCATGTAATAAATTTTATTAGTTACTTGTTTGACTCTTAAAAGCTAAATCAGAACCCGAATGACCCTGTTAATATATATAAGTGGGTTATAATTTCCACCTATAACAATGTGCATTTATCATGTGATGATTTACAAATTGTGTATTGGTATTCTAGCTAAGAGATGCTGAAGAAAAGGTGATGGTTCTAAGTAAAGAAAGAGAGCAACTTATGAAGGAACGAGACTCTTCTCATCAGGAGGCACTTTTATAGCGTTCGAGCTTGCAAAAGCCGGGGAACGTGTAGTCATTCTAGAAGGAGCCGTTGTCGTGGCTGATGAAAAGGTTAGGGTTAAGGAGGCAGAGGTCAAGGCTGCAATAAAAGAGGCAACAGAGAAAGAGGGCGCTGCTAGAAAGGAAAATCAAGAGCTTTTGGCATACATCAATGTTTTACAGTTGCAACTTCAAAGGTTTGTTTACCTAATTGAACCACATCTCAAATTCTCAATACTAGATTCTTAAAGGGTCATAAGGGTTCAGATCAAAATGGGTAATTTTCTACTGATTCACCCTGGTGCACTGCAACTACACCATTCACAACCCATTTTTCATGTAAGATCCAAGTTGCAATTTTAATGTGGTTTAAATTTTTATGAAATGCTCTATATCTGAATTTATTATGAAGATTGAAAAAAGTTTTTTGTTTTGTATCATGGAATACCAGAAAGTCCTGAATGCACTTGAACATTCTTGCACATCATTCACTTAGTGATTCTCTTGTCTGTAGTTCTGCTTATACACTCATGCTTCACTCTCGTATTTTTACAGAGAATGAAAAATATTGATCTCATGAATTTACACACCGTAAGGTAATCACATCTATCCAACTTACTTTCCACATATATGTTTACTTTAGCTTTTTGTTATAACTTGTGTTTTGCAATTATGTAGAGAGGATACGGCTGTTGCGTTTTGTGAATGATACGCATATGCTTTCGAAGGCTGCGTGAAGAGTGAACGGTTATTGTGACTATGTTGACATTAATCTTGGGTAATTTTCGATTCCTCAACCTTGTGTTAATATGTTAGATACATTATGTATTTAGCTAGATGATTATAGCGGACATAGTTACATATGTGTTTGCTTTCGTGACCATTACATACCTTTTGTAACAAGGATTTGCTAAATCATTTGCTTTCGTGATCATTACACATAAAAAGTCTTGATTATACCAAATACAAAGCCTCTTACAACGATATTATATAGCTTGGTTAAAACGGGTCATGGGATGAGGACTCCATGAGGACATAAAGCACGTAACAAAATATTTCTGCCTGGTAAGAAATAATTTGTAAAATGATTGACAGCTTTGATAGTTTATTAAGGTTCACGGGTTAGATTTGGGGTTCGTTCGGGATTGGTTCAAGGGGTTGGTTCAGTTGGGTCATTTTTACATGTTGTTTTCTTTTTGTCTTTATAGTTGCAGGTTAAAGAGAGGGTCTCTAAAATATTTTGGTTAGTTCATGCAATACAGTGTCTGTAAGCAAAAAAAATTGTACTAAGATTAGCAAAATTGATTAATTAGATTGGAATTGCCACTGTATAGTAAGGGGTTATTTTGCTACAAGATGGCTCAAATGGGACACAACTATCTTTTAATGACTTTGATGTACAAAAGAAGAGTACCATAACTAAAATGTGACAAATACAAGAGTATATTGGTGAAATGCTAAACTCAAATAATAATGATAATGATTATAAAATAAAAAGACCATGCCTTTATTTTCAGCATTGAGGGCGGTTATAGCTAACTACAGTGCAACTTCTCTACCTCCTGTTTTTATATACAATGAAAAAAATAGGATATGTTCGTATTAAATTTGAAAAAACATCAACACTTTTTAATACCTTAGATAATGACTTGTCAACTGTGGTATGTCTTGTAGGTCCTATTTTGTCAATGGATGTAGTTATCTATGGTGCATCAAAAACTGGAAGAAGCAAAAGGAATCTGTGATCGAGTCAGAGAAAAAGCAAAAACTAAAAAAAGATACATTTTGTGCTGCCGTGGCATTTAGAGATGAAACTGAGAAGCTTCGCTGCTCAAATGTTGGGAGAACTCATATGATACTTTCACTCAAAACATATCATCTAGATACCCTTCATTTAATAAAAGGTATATTTTTTATTATTATTCATCTCTAAACTGATCAAAACAATTGGTTAGAATTTATTTTGTTCAATTTCAAAGGGTGTTTGAGTTACGCTTTTTTGTCTTGTTTGAATTTGTAAGAAAGATCATAATCTCACTTTTTCTTATTTATTAAGATCAGCCTGTGATCCATAATCTCTTAGAAAATTTTGATTATATAATTAAATTAAAAGAAGTTTATACCTAAAATTGAAAACAAACTAAGTTACCATTTAAGGCTTCAAAAAGATAAATCCAAACAGGACCTTAGAGCAACTTTTTATAGCTCGTAGATGATAACTTTGCAACAGCCATGAAACATTACTATGACTATTATTTAGTAGGCTTTCGTTTCAAACAACTCATTTCACTCGCAAATACTTAAAAATTGTTCTTGAATAATTATCAGCTTTTGGTATTAAGGGCTGTTTGGCATTGTACTTTGAAAATGATTTTTTGCTTAATGTGTTTTAAATTATTAGATAATCTGTCTGTAGTGTTCGTGTGCAGTCTAATAATCAGTTTAAAAGTAGTGGAAACAAAAAAAATGATTATGTAATGTAGGGATTATATAAGAAGGTGTTTGGGATTGCTCATTTTACTGATGGTCACATGTCAGCAGTGATTACCAGTCTGTTTTCAATATCAAGAAAAATGAAATGCAACTGATAGGACTTACATCACTATTGCTATCGTCCAAGCAAAGTACGAGAACTATTGGGATCCAAATGTACATGTTTCTTACTATAAGCATTAGTGCAAGTACTTCAATAGTTTTAACAGAGAAAAGTACTCTGCGTGGACCATGTCATAAAATGGATATTACTATAATGACCATCAAAATATTTGATGGACTTACCACCACTAAGTCTATATGTTTCCTATTCATGGTTATATTGTTTTCGTCTTGAAACAGGTTATGCAATTTAGAGGTATCTTTCAAAGATATACACAAGATGTCAATTGCTAGGGATGGTACAAATATTGCCACTCTATTTTTAGTTCTAGATATTGTATTGGTGAAGTTGTCAAACATAAAGAAAGCTTTTTTTAGAGCGGCCAGAGTCTACGTAGAAGAAGTTATATACATAAATGTGTATTATTGTGTATAACTTCCAATTCATATTGTAGTTTCATTAAAAGTCTTAATTATTTTCCTAAACATATCAGAAGACAACGGTTCTTAAAGAATATGAACTTTCGTCTTAACTCGCGTATGTCTTAATATGCAGGTAAAAAGATCCATAAGCTTTCCAAGTAACTGTCGTCCAACAATTAGAGCAACATGTCAAAGAAGAAAATAAAAGATAAGTTAGACGGTCTTTGTCACATGGCACCAACATAAAAAGCCAGTTGCAGAAACCTTGGTGCAGAAATCCATGACGACAACCGGAAGAAGGCTTGGATGAGGCAACGCAATAGCTGTTAGCCAAGCAAAATTCTTATGGTTCTTTGACAATATAAACTTGGAATATTGTGCCTCATTTGGATTTATTTGCTTATCACAAATCAAATATTTGTCATTATGAACATTATGTACCGTCTATCATTACAATGCTTATCATGTTAACTATTGTTGTTAATCAATCATAAATAATAAAGAATAGATCACGTGAAGCTCGCCCGCGCCCATTTGGGCGGGTCATTAAGCTATTAGGCAAGTTATTGCATATATGTCTTCTAAAGTGACTAAAAATAATAAAAGTTATGGGTTGTTTGATCAAAAGATAACACTATAATCATAGGATCAAAGGGTTGAAAATGTGAGCCAGCTATGAATAGGGCACCAAGTGTGAGTACTTGCTTATTCTAATCGTATTTTTGTTACACTATTCTGAGATATACAAAATTCGAAAAAGGCAGTTAAGATACTTGATGATTAACTCTATCTGGGTACTTTAGTACTAAGCATTCAATAAATTTATAGGGACTAAAAAATGTTATTCGTCACCATTGGCAAAATACTTATTAAATCCTACATATGTAAAGTGTTAAGGGGTTGGAAAATTACCATGAACTAATCCAGTAACTAATTACAACGTCAGGATAATGATTCAAGGGTCAACTAAACGATTTTATTATATCAACGCCCGGAAATAATTCTATCATATATGTTTAAGTTCATTTTGTTTTTGGATATATAAACAAAAGATACATATTAATTGTTCAATGGGAATAGGGACAAAATGATCTCGAAGATAACAAAGGCCGATGCACTTATCAAACAACTACGCAAAGTTGGACAAGAAGTAAGTGATCATGATGTCTTTGACCTCAACTTCTTCATTCGACACTTCTTTTTTAAGGATTATGATCATTAAAAACAAAGCAAATTAGAAATATTCGTCTAATGAATCAATGTTTTTTATAGTTGTCTTTTTTACGTAGTTCATTTGTTTTATATTTCTTTCACATTCTGTAACTTGCAATATAGTGCTTTCATTTGGAGTTATTTGTTTATGAGAAAACATATATTTGTGAGCAGGTACATGTTACATAGTATGTATGATTACAATAATTATCGTGTTAATTATTGTTGATATACAATTATAAATCATAAACAAGATATTACATGAAGCTCGTCCACTCATCGGGCGAGTCACGAAGCTATATATATATATATTTATATATATATATATATATATATATATATATATATATATATATATTATATATATTAACATACAACTACACTTCATTCTTAATGAATTAAAAAAACAAACTCATATGTTTATATATTCTTATCCTTGAACTAATACCTTCCAACGATACAAAAAAACCATAAACATCCCTTATACATAATTTTTATTTCATATTATAATTGAAACAATATTTTATCTTCTAACTAATAAATTTAAACCTATTAACAGTTAAATAAACTACAAAACTAACTTTTTATAGTTCTTAACCTTTTAATTTAACTTTTAATTACTTTTTAATATATATTTGTTCTACTAAATCCTAAAAATAAAAACCACAAATCAAAGTACTTACATGCTTTTAGCCGTTTTATGGATTATGGTAACATCAATTATAGTTTTAACCGTTTCATTTAACTTTTAATTACTTTTTAAAATATAATTGTTCAACTAAACCCTAAAAATAAAAACCAAAAAACAAAATACTTACTTGCTTTTAGCCGTTTTATGGATTATGGTAACATCAATTATAGATCTTAACTGTTTCATTTAACATTTAGTTACTTTTTAGTATATATTTGTTTCTAAATCCTAAAAATAAAAACCATTAAAGTCATACCATCATCTGGACGGTTTTGACACTAGTATATATATATATATATATATATATATATATATATATATATATATATATATATATATATATATATATATATATTATATATATATATATATATATATATATATATATATATATATATATATATATATATATATATATATATATATATATATGGGTCTTTATTTTGAGAACTCTTAAGTGCGAGAACTGCGAGAACCCTTATGTACTCCTATTAATGCATATTGTGCAAAATATCAATGCAACATAACATTTTTGAATTATTAAACTTTTTTATTTAATCTAAAAGGGTATAATAGTAAAAGTCAAATTTACATTATTTTTCGGTTTATTTATTTATTTATTATTTTTTTTTGACATTTTTTTGGCGCTTTTATGGCCTTTTTTTTTTTTTTTTTTTTCTAAACATGCATGTTTTAAAAAACTGATTTAGTGCATATGTGTTTTTATGAATTAATTTTATTATTTTGGTTATTTGAATTGTTTTTTCGACATACATGTTTTTTAAATGAAAAAGTGCATATGTGTTTTTAAATCATGTAAATTTATAACAACCAAGAACATAATGTTAAACAAAAAATTCGATATAGATTGAAATACATTTAAAGTACAAATTTATAATAAAAAGAAATACATGAATATAATCTATCTTTATACTTGTGCACTAACAATAATTAACGTAAACAGATATATGTGCACAAAACATATGTGTTTGAAGTATCTCATCATATTATTTTGAACATGTGCGCATGTCTTCCAAAACATACATGACGCTTTCAAAAACATACACGCATCTTCCAAAAACATATATGTACTTCCAAGGATGTGTGCACGCCAAAAATAACGCCTAGAAAAAAATAATAGTCAAGATTAAATACTTTTAAAATAAAACTCAAGATAACATAACACACATGAACAAACTTAAACTAACAAACAAAAATAAACATGAGAATTTTTTTTTATATATGCAAAACATATATAATCCAAACAAAAAACATATATGTTTTATACGTAAACATATATGTTTTTATACGTAAACATAAACTAAGCATCAATGTGGTATAATTTTTGTGTATAAATGTACCAAACTTAGACGTAAACTAAGCATCATTGAAAGATACCACGAATAATTACTTAACTATCAAACTAAGAGTTATTCAACAATAATATAAGCTACATTTTCGAACACGGTGTACACCTATACAGAAACACTTATTGCTCATTAATAACACAAAAATCGTTTTGACCCGTTACCCAACATGCCCATTTTGCTAACTATACATTTGACATACATATATAGCGCATAAATCTCCCCACATATATAATAGAGGAACATGCTGAGTCACATATACCACTTGGCAAGCATAAATGCCATGCTGGCAAGAATTAATTCCGTGTGCCACCTATTTATTTACACACGCCTCACACACACAAACACAACCAAGAACACACGCCTCCTTCAAGCTGTTACTACCCATCCGGATCTTCTGCAACACAATCAATTCAATTTCTGTCTCCCAAAATTAAACTACACATACGTTTCAAACAAGAAATCAATCTTAACCCTAAACCAGTCTTGATTCATTCGTTGAAATTCACCAAATCATCCTATTTTTGGTCATGATTCAAACTTATTTGTTACAACCATATCAAATTCACCTACACAATCGGTGATGGTCATATTAGGTTTTTTTGGTATTTCAAATTCATTCACACCACCGTGATGGAGTATACCGATGCCTAGGTATTGATTCATTGATTTTCTATTATTTATATCAATTTACGTTATGTTAGCATGTGGTTACTTAATTTTATCTAATTTTGATTTTAAGGATTTTTATTGAATGTGTTTTGACATAATTATAATCGAAGATTCGATTGGAGTGTTTGGGATTACTTTTTGAAATTGATCACGGATGAAAATCAATTAAAATAAGCAATCCTAGAAAGCTCCTGTAAGAACACTCATGTGTTTTTTTGTTGTGAGTTGTTTTCAAAATGTATGATCATAAAGAATATAACTTGATTGTTGGTTGTTTATGTTTTCATGTTTGTTTTTTTATGCACATAAAGTGTTTGACGAAATGGCTACATTGAAAATCAATATAGTTTCACTTGAGTGTTTACTGCAAAGTTTAGGAATCTCCTTTGAGACAATAAATCTGCCAGTAGGACAGCTTTTCCTGTTGATAATATTAACTATGAAACTCATATAATCTCATTCCAGGTACAAGCAAACATTGCACAACAACAATTACAATACCTAATCCCGTGATGTCGATGTAGAGGGACTTGCGTGGGCAGGGTATGAGGGTGGTACGTAGGATGTAGACAGTTATAGTCTTATCCCAAGGTAGAGGGACTACTTTTGGAAACCAACCCACAACAGCATTTGGGAAAATGCAGATGAGTAGATAAAAAAGAAGGTAACATGAAAGGTATAGTCACTATTATTTTTATCTTTGGATTCATTTGAAGGTGGTTACAGGAATTGGTTACTTTACACAGATACAAACACACAGTGGGACTCAGAAGAAAGAGGGACCATATCAATGCCATAGATTCCAAGGTGTTTGATTATGTCCACAAGTTTTTCTTCATCACACCCGTCACCTGATAAATCTAGCCTGCCTTTGGAAAGCAGACAAGCATTGTAAGTTTTATCTCCTTTTTTTCTTACTAGGGACCACTATAATTAAGTTCAAATATTTTTGAATTATGGTCAACTTTGGGTTTTAACTATTAGGGTAAAAAGTTTAACCTTACCTTTAAGTTCTTAATCAGAAGAAAAATAATTTCCAGTACAAGCTTTGTACTTCTGCTGCTGCTAGACTGTAAACAATTGAATTAGCCCTGGCCTTGATGAAAAAATAATACGTTAATGACTATCATCACTAAAATATGAGAGGTCAAATATTCAATTGTTGTTAGATGCAAACAACTTTGAAGTCGGCTAAAAGGTCGGAAACTATGGTTACCAGAAAAAAAACTTAGTAATAGTTATCTGCAATTCTGCATGAGATATTAGTAGCAAGCAACAGTTAGGAGTGGGACATATGCTGGAGGAAAACAAGAAAAAGAGATGGTAATATTATTGAGTGTAGAGGAGAGATATAGGAGAAACAGGTGGTGCCACTTTTTCAGCATATGGATTTATCAACATTAGCTTATGGCAACATCATTAGCTCAACTTGGTAGGCTCATAGGCCGAACAAAAGGTCTTAAGCTAACACAAACACCCCTGTAGGTCACAAGGATGCTGATTCAGTTGCTACTGCAATTACGCTGTGTTTTTCTTATTCTCTTTTGGTATTATATTTTTGTTCGACCATGTTGCCTAACCATTCATGTGTCGTCTTCCGAAATCATGTGTACATGTTAACTCCGATTTGTTATTGGCTTTATGTCTATTTGTTTGGGACATAGGGAATATAAATATGGAAATAGGTAATCATATTTGTTTAGGAATTCAAGATTATGTTTTTGTGACTGTGGTTATATATGTATTTGTGTAATGTAGTCTAGGCGTGTTCCAAAAAACAATGCAAAATTGGTTGAGTATTTTCTTGATACCGAAGCTCAGGAGCCTGAGCTAGAGATTGCTAGAATGAGATATAAGTAAGCACTTCTTTCCATTTCCATTTCATAATCATTTATATCTTGGCTAGATAACTAGAATTATTTTAAAGTCACACTTAAAATCCTGATGTCCAAAAGTTGGAACTAGGACAGCTTCGGTTTGCTGTCCAAAAGACTGAGGTTTGCTTTCTATTTCTTACTATATATATACTTAAATTAGATTTGTCCCATATTTGAATATGTTGTTCAATGTTCAACATCATGTGAGTACTAATGATCATCGTAGGATATGGAAGACAGAGTGATTGAGTTGGAAGCACTACAAAAAGCTCTTCTGGAAGGAATAGGTTAGTAGCTATACCATGATATCTCTGAAGTTCCATTAGACATTGTCTTTTTATCCCGTAAATAATCTGTATTGTTTATCTATTGCAGAAGCGTATGATAAATTGCAAGCTAACATAGTGAAGGCGCGAGATAACCTAAACAAAATATTTACATCAAAGGATGTGAAAGCAACTGTGCGACTCACAAACTGGAATCTGCTAATTTCTCTTAAAGTAGTCAGAGCAGCAGACCAAAGCTACGAATGGAACAGGTACTTTTTATTAAAGCTACCAATTCATGTATATCCAAATTAATTTGCATGTGTCCAAACAGCCTCTTAGACTGAATTTATCTAAACAGCCCTTAGGCCGAATCATTCCAAACACCCCTTAGACCGAATCTGTCGAAACAGCCCCTGACAGATTATTGTTATTTTGCAACCTTATGTATGTTTGAGGAATATCAAAAGCCACTTTTTCAGCGTATGGAAAATATTAAGATTAGCTTACGACAAAATCATTAGCTCAACTTGGTAGGCTTATAGGCCGAACAAAAGGTCTTAAGCTAGCACAAACACCCCTTTAGGTCACAAGGATGTTGATTCAGTTGCTACTGCAATTACGCTATGTTCTTCTTATTCTCTTTTGGTATTATATTTCTGTTCGACCATGTTGCCTAACCATTCATGTGTCGTCTGCCGAAATCATGTGTACATGTTTGGGACCACTTATGAATTGACTATTAGGGTTGTTTGGTATTGATTATCAAAACTGCTTATTCTAAGTAGTTTGATAATCAATGCCAAATAACCCTTATAGGCAGCTATAAGCACTCACAAACAATTTTTTTTATAAGCAGTCTCAATAACAAATCCTATACACCCCCAATAATCCGTAGTTTCAATAAGCAATCCCAAACATCAATTGTGCAAGCAATATTTAATGTATTAACAAATCACCAAGACCCGAAACATTATCATTAAAAGGGAAGGATTCCGAATGATATCTCAAAAGAAAAAGATACATTGGCTACTAATCAGGTACTTTTGCTTTATGGTTTTATGTTTGTTTTTAAGGTTTCATGTTTTCTTAAGGTCTTTGTCTTTATAAGTTTCTGAATACTGCAAAAGCTGATTCTTCTGACTTTAGGTTTGTAGCACATTCAAGAATCTGTGTCCTTTACCAGGATACCACACCACCGTATGTGCTCTTTCTACACAATACGTGTTTCCAACAATTTTTTATTTCACAGTCCAAAGTTACTGCAAGACATGAATCGATATGCGCTTTATCCAGTACTCAGCCGAAAACTATTTTAAGTCTGACCTACTCGATGCTCATGTATTGTTACTATGAATGGATATTGCAGGGTGTGAACCTAAATATGTTGGAAGATACAGAATCACCGACCCTTATTCGCTGAAGGCGGCAGCGGATTCAGCTGGAAGAATACAACTGATGTTGAAGGTATCCCGTCTAATTTACAATTTATGTTAGAACTAAATATTTGATTTTATGCTCATTTGAATTTTGAAGGAATAAAAAAAACAGGTGGGCAAGTTAATGACCTGGAAAGTTGTTGGCAAGTTAACGACCTGTCCGTTATGTAACTTCTTGATAATGTCAATCTCATAGATTAAAGACTGGAAAAAAATCATATGCAGTGAACAACTTGACAAATATATATTGTTTACGGAATAGTTAATATGCTAATTAAGTTTTAATCCCTTAGTATTACAATAAGATTGAGAACTTTCTAATCAAGCGATTTAGGAGTATTTATGCATTTGAAGTCGATAGATATGCGAATCCGGTTAAATGGCAGATTTATGGACTAAAGATGGTCAAAATGGGCGGGTTTCAGTTAGGGGGTCTTTGGATGATTGAAAAACTGGCAAGTGATTTTTAAGTCCGTTATTTTCTAATTGTATCTGGTGAATGCTTTCTTATATCTTTTTCTGTAATCAGGAAATAAGAGAAATCAAATAATTAAAGTTGTGCAATACTTGGATGAGAGATTAACAGAGCTCGATGAAGAGAAAGCAGAGTTAAAAAAGTATCAGAGAAGCAGAGAAAGTGTCTTGAATACACGATTTATGATAAAGAAGTTTCTGAGGCACGTCGGGAACTGGCCGAGGTAAAATTTTCAATGTTTTTCCCATGGGAGGGGGGCTAATTAAGATTTGAGTTGCTTGCTAAAAATATTACTGTAAGATACTATACCTTTCTTACTAAGAATAGCAATGTACTTTGAAAATTAAAAAAAAAAAAAAAAAAACCTCTTACAACTTATGCATAATGAAAATCATATAAATCATAAGGTATCTTACATTGCTGTTGCTGCTAAGAAAATGAATATTTGTTACCAAGATGGGTAAATAATGAAACTATGCTGCTATGTTCGGTATAAAATAAAAGTGTGTGGCTCTGATTGGTAGCAAAATGAAAGTATATTACCATCACGTATAGTTTTTGTATGCGTTACTGTAGTATGCAAACATGTAAGTTAATAGCATATTGAAGTATATTACCATAGGTATGGCACGCCCAGTTAACAGCTCTTGAATGGTACAAGAGCGCAAGAGCATCGGCACAACACTTGCATGCACTCTGTCTCTTTTTTTCTTCTTCCAATGTCAACATATATTGGTAAGTGTTCATTATGCATTTATATTATCTTTAAGTCGATTAAATTCTTTGATCACCATTTCTAAGGGAGTGTTTGGCTAGGCTTATCTTATGGGCTTATTGTATTATCATAATACCAAGGAACTTATCCAAACACTTACACCAACGTTTCTTAATAGCATATTGAAGTACAAAAAAGAAATTTGGCATAGCTCATAAAATAGCTTTCTGATATGGCCATATACTTTATTGATAAGCTTAGCCGAACACCCCTGAAGTGTTGCAGTTCTGTCATTAGATAATAAAAACTTTCAAGTAATTCAATAGCCGAACCATCCACATTTAGTTTAGGGCCTGTAATATGAGGAATCCATTTGAGCCATTCCCCTCTTTTGGGGATGGCGGGCAGAATGATTATCAAGGCTAGAATCCATGTCTGCTCATGAAGACTGAGAGATTAAGTTATGTCTAATGATATTGAACATCGCATTGTCTTCCAAGTATTTCCAGTAAGCTCTTTGTATACATGCTTTCCCGATATTGTTTTCACATAATTAGATAAATGCGATGTTTGTTACAGGCGGCACAACCAGAAGTCCTGAACTAATAACACTTTGAAAATGCTATAAAAGTAATAAGCTGGAACACGCAGTAAGGACCATTTGAGCAATTAAAGGTACGTACAAACAAACATTACACATAGTTTATCCAAAGGTGATCGGTATGATTATCTTTATAACAATATGGTACATCCATGATTATCTCATTGCTTACACTGTTTCCCCATGACATGATATGCAGATGCAACAAGTGGCCCTGTTGTATTGGATTTTCTCTCTAGGAGCATTAGGCGGGAAACAATGGAAGTAGCTGCTCCCACAGTTGGTCACACGATAACCAGTGTTTCAGGAGTCAGTAACGATTATTTGTATTGGCTACAGTAAATTTGGTCTATAGTAACTTTGCTCCCATTTAACTTTGATCTTTCCTGACGATGTGTGTTGATTTGAATCGCCTCTATTCAACACATCAGGTTACAGGTATGTGTGCAATAGTTTGATGGGTTTAATCTAAGTGCATGTAACTGTTGTTGATCGGTTATTTATGAGATAAAAAACGGTTTACTTGATTTTATTATAATGTTTGTAGATTGTTTTTTATTTCTTTTATATGAACAAAGGTTTCGGTGTTTGTTCATGTTGTTGGTTCTGCTGATGGTAAAAGAGGGAAAATTTGTGCTGACCAGATAAGAGGTTGAAAAATAAACTTCTATTAATAAGAACTATTTTCTACATGCTGCTTCATTGCACTTAACTATTTAGGCTCAATAGTTATATGTTTTTGTTAGGTTGAGTAGTTATATGCTTCGTTTCACAATTGTTTAGACATTTTGGTGCGAAAGGCTATACCCAACAAGATCATTTATATTTTTTTACCATCAGAGTTAGGAGCATTCTGTTTAATTGGATGCAAGTTATTATGTTGTGCTGATATTAAAATCATGGAACAATACTTTTAGTTATTTAGTTGACCTTATCAAACTGAAATCCTACTGTTTTTGAATACCAAAATCATCAATTTGACCTGCTTTGTACACTATGCAACAACATTTGTAATATGGATAACTAATCACACTTATTTGTTTGTCTGCAGGTTCTTGATACTGTCGGGGACAAGGGTTTACAAGCTATTAGATCCTGTTGCCCGTTGCTTGAAGAACTTCGAGTTTTCCCGTTGCTTGAAGAACCAAGGTACAACACATATTTATTCATGCAATTCGGTTTTAACATAGTGCTAGAATACTCATTCATTATTAAAATCTTTGTTCTAAGTCATTCTTTTTGCAAGATAAATATAAGAACAACATGCTTTATAGACCCATAACTTACCTAAACTCTTTATTTTCTAAAATTCACAATATCGTCCAACATGTTTACAACTCCATTAGTCGCATTTAAGTTCTCATTAGAGATGGACAAAGTTTGTATAAGAATGAAAAGAACAAACCATACAAAGCAGGAATGTTATGGTGTGAATAGGTGTTTTTGATTTTCTTTATAAACGCGATTATCAAAAGCAATAATAAATATAACAAAACCGCTACAGTAGATAGCGTTTAATGTTTTGTGTTCAAAAATTATGAGAGGTATTATGAGACTAACAGTATAATTGTCAAACTAACTTTTGCACAAATCATATTTAAAACATCTATTATTCTAAAGTGTAATTTTGCTGAGTTTCACAGCATATTCTTTATTTCACATCAGTATCATTAGTATATGTTTTCATGCATGTGTTACCTTAAGAACTTGATTTTGCAGTTCATGACTGAGATGAAAGAGACAGCTTTTATCTTGCAGAATATCTCTGAAAGGTATACCAATATTATAAACAGGACTGGTATATAATATATATTTTTCTTTATTTTATTATGCACCGACTTAAAACATGTTTGATTGGCGACAGGAGCCTGGTTGCGATGGATGAGCTGGGCAGGACTATTAGCACTTAAAGGGTAAGTGGTGCTCTTTATATATCATGCTTGTCGCTAGAGATATCTAGAGAGTGTTTACAACAAGCAAGGTTTTGGTATAGCAACCATATATCCAAATGTAAAGATTCTTCACTTTGATGTGGACGTAAAAAACAACCGGTTGGATTTTAAGGTACCAGCTGCTTTAAACTTCATATATGCTCATTTCCATAGTAACTAACAGCTACATATATTCTGTAATAGTAGCTACATATATTCTGTAATAGTATTGGTTTAGTCTTATTTATAGATTTTCTTCTGCCTTGAAACAGTTTGACCCGTTTGATCGACTTTTAAACTGTGTTCGAATATGACTAATGCTACACATTACGTTAAAGTTCAAATATGACATGTCCCATGTTTTAAATACGTGCTTCACATGATTTGGGTGAACTTTTTAGTGCAACTATTACGTGTAATCGTTTTTATTGTAGTGAGACTGTAAGTGATGAAAATTATATTTTTGATGTTTTAGGACCACAGGCTTGCGGATGTATTGCGTCCATTTCAGAAACATGAAGACTTGGTTACTATAGAATCATTGGGTAAGCCGCCCGCGATTAATCTTTTCTACTCGAAACCCACTGTTGTATAACATAATTTATTGACACGGGCTAAACGTTAAACTTATCAAGGTACATGACTGATATTAGTTTCATGTATAGGATTTCGATAGTAGGGCTAAACATGTTAGTATATTATGTGAAATCCATTTCTAAAATCCTAAACATGTAACTTTTTAAGTATGTTTAATGAAAGTTCTTGACCAGTTTGTCTGAAGATCAAAAGCTCTATAATTTAATATCGCGAGAGCTGATTCTTAAATCAATAACTCTAAATTAAACAATAAAAAGAGATGTTAACGCTTCAAGAGGATACTAAAAGAGCCCGAAAACAACAAAGGGATGCACTTGCTAAAGACTATGCAAAACAGCTCGCTTCGATGCCAAAGCTCGATTTTTTTGATGATCCTTCCAACTTTGAAGAGAGTGATATTGACACCGAATATTGAGAGCTTTTGACTATGACAATGTACATCTAGCATGGTTTTCGGAGTCATTTCATGTTTCTTAAGCATGGTTTATTTTTATTTAATGTTTTGATATGTTTGAATAATATATAACATTTTTTCAAATCATAATCTGAAATAAAAAATATAAATGAACTTCATATGTTATTATTTAAAAAAAAAAATTAATGTTAATAACAGTTGAACTAAAAAAATTAAATTTTAATAACAAATTTTTTAGACAAAAAATTAAATTTAAATAATAATATTAATCAATTTACATGAGACTAGCCCGGCCATCGGCCGGGTCATGAGACTAGTATAATTATATGCTTAGAACAATAAAATTGTAAGTTTCTAACCTTTGTATCAATATCGCGGTCAAACAATAACGTTATAATCTATGATACAGTTATATGTTTAAAAAAACAAAAAACGCTAATGGTGAAGAGTTGTGTGGATGGATCTGACAAGGGTCATTATACTCAAGGCTTCCATTTAAGTGTAAAATGAAAATTATTTATCCAAAATATGTTGATATATAGCAAATCACATTTTTTTAATATTACATGTGATAAAATCACATTTTTTTTTAACATTAACATAGATGTTTTAAAAATGGTACCTATGCAATAAAGGGAATGGATGAGATCTAGCATCATAAGTTGGTGAATATCATCTATCATCCGTCGGCTGCCTTAGCGCAGTTGGCATTTGCAATGAAGATAAGAGCCCCTTAGACCAAGCCGCTGGGGGTTCGAATCTGAGCAAGGTCGGGGTTTTCATCCGGCCGTTTCTCCAGCAAGGTAACTTGGGTGGAGGCGGTACGGTTTCCTCGTGACACCGTTATAGCCTCACATTGCACCAGCGTGGGCCCGGTTAAGACAACATAGTCTGGGCAATGTGGTGGTTAGGGCCCCTATTTCGGGGGTGGTCGATCCTAAGTTGGAAATCAACCTGTCAAAAAAAAAAAAAAAAAAAAAAAAAAAAAAAAAAAAAAAAAATCATCTATCATCCATCCAAGTTGGATCCATTCACGCAAGTTCAAATCAAAAAGTTGAATATCATCTATCATCAAAAAGTACAACTGCTATTCAGATCCAAGTTGAATATCATCTATCATCAAAAAGTACAACTGCTTTTATTCAATCATATTCACGCTACTAATTGTATAGTCACAAAATTAATATGATACGATTTAAACCCGTTTAACAATCACCAAAACATTGACACTCCCTTTGTAATCGGTTTTCATCAAGAAAATAACAATAGACGTGGGTGATGACTTACCCACGAATGAGAGAAAGAACGACAGAGAGATGTGAATATCCCATGAAATAACCACGATCTAAAACTTCCTTGATGTCTTGATAGCTTGAAAGTGAGGGTGGCATGATGGTGAAGGCTGTGATGACGGCGGATGGCCGTGGTGGTCGCGGTTGGGGTGGCGGCTGGGTGGAGTGTCCGGCGCCAGGATGAAGAAGGAGGTGGGAGAATATTAGGGTTGTGTGAGGCGGTTATGTGAGATAGAGAGGAAAATGTTTTGTTTCCAGATTTAATTAATAAGAAAAAGGAGATAACTTGTAATTCCTAAAATACCCTTGCTGTTTTACAAATAAACACCAAACCTTTTAATTAATTACATTAATGTCACAAGTCATCTCATCCATTAACTAAATTATCTAATGGTCATAGATTGGTTCTCGCAGTTCTCGCAATTAACAGGGTTCTCAAAATAAAGATACACTATATATATATATATATATATATATATATATATATATATATATATATATATATATATATAGGGGCATGTTCAATGCAGAACTATTTTTTTGTACAGAACTTTACAGAACCAATTTGGACCAATGAGAATTTAATATTATTAAATATTTTTATTTAATTTAAAAGAGCATAATAGTAAAACACATTTTCACTTTTCTATTTAAATTTTTTTATTAAAAAAAACGTTTTTTAAGCCTATAAATTTTCAAAAAAAAATTAATTTAATATTTTTGTTGCATGCATGTTTTCGAAAAAAAAAAAAAAAAAAAAAAAAGTGCATATGTGTTTTCTTAATATTGTAATTTTACATATGTTTTTTTTGCATACAATTGTTTACACATCAAACTTGTTTTGCTAAAAGAATGTAAATTTATATGTGTTTATAGTGTATATTTTTTTTTTAACTTTGAATATGTTTAGCTTAATAAGGTAATTGCACATATGTTTCTAATGTATATTTTATAAACTTCAAAACTTAAAGCAAATAACATAAATGTTATACATATGTACGAATATATATCAAACACAAATTTTGATATTAAATGAAAAACAATTCAATAACAAAAGTAACATGTTAACTATACACGTGTAGGCCTTCCAATAACATATGTGCATAACTTTCAAGAACATGTATGCACGCCTTAGAATATATATGCACGCCTTCCAAAACATATGTGCACACCTTTCGTAACATCATCGTTGCACTAACTCTACACTATAACAAGACTATCAATGAAGCTGAAGAACACAACAGCACCAATAACTGCTATCCCTGAAATGGTAATCAATAAATACCAATAGTATAAGAATCATTTATAAAAATCCAACAGTAAGTAAAATTTATATTACATACTTACTTTGACCAATAACATTCCTTTAAACAAAGGCATACACAATCCCAAAAGTTAAGCCCTCGTGACCAAATAGTCTTAGACGATTCATCATGCAACTGAACTCCAATTTTAAACTTACAAGAACATATATGCACACACAATTAAATCTAACACTAACAACTATGATGATAAGTCACGTACAACATAAAATTCCAAATATTAAGACTTGTCCGTCATGTGAATTACGTCCGCAAAACATCACGACACATTCAAAGATCCACTGCAATTTCTCTCTAGCAAAATGCAAATGATAACTTTCTTCTAACAATTTTCCAAACACTAATTGCTAACAATTATAATCACCCACCCTTATTATAATCACATCCCCCCACAACAATTGATCATTAAACATCTTAATAACAAAAATTACAATTAAACTAATACAAAAACCAAAAAGAAAGTTACGTTTTTCTTCAAACAAGCATTTAATAACTTATTTATGGATGTTTAATGATCATCTAATTAACTAATAAAACCTAACACGCTTTGAACCAAATAATTGTAATCATCTAATAACTTTTAAAACATAAATCATATCCTTGTTTAATGTATTTATAGATCCAAAACCCACAAACATAAAAGAACGCATCTAAAAAAAAAAGAAACCACTTACTAACTTTATAGATCTCAGATTGAGATGGGATCGAAAGAGATTGGTGACATTTTTTTCTTTTTCTCATAGTTGATGATGTTTGCATGATCCAAAAAGATTGATGATGTTTTTTTTTTGTTCGAACAACTGATCTAGGGTGGGTGTGATCTGCAATTGTGTGGTGGTGAAATAGTTTTTGAATGTGAGAGAAATAAAACTGGAAATATATCACGTAATTTATGGAGTGGGGCGGTTTTTTAGGGAATAATATAATTACTCAATTGCCCTTCCTAATTATTTTTAATTATTAAACAATTCAGATTATTTACAAAGATACCATTATGCATAAATATGATGTACATCATGCATTATTAAGAGTAAAAAGGCTGGTTCTGTAAGTTCTGTACAAAAAAATAGTTCTGCATTGAACGCTACACTATATATATATATATATATATATATATATATATATATATATATATATATATATATATATATATATATATATATATATATATATATATATATATATATATATATATATATATATATATATATATAATAAAAAAGGGGATAACTTGGCTACAATTTTTGTAGCCAATTAGCTACAATCCTTCATAAAAATACACTAGCATTGATTCAGGACGCCAGAATAAAAATCGGGACCCACAAAAAAATCAGGGACCCACATTTTTAGTACAAAATTGTAGCTAATTGGCTACAATTAATTGTAGCTAATATATTCCCTAATAAAAAATATATATATATGTAAATAATAGTTAAGTTAAGGGCATGTTTGGTATCCGGGTATTAACGTGTCGGAAAGGATTGATTTTAGAATACAGTTGTTTGGTACATTTTTCAAAACATAATCTAAGGGAATGACCCCACAAATTGAATCCACGATGAACTTGTAGGTTTAGTCTGATTCCTTTGTACTTTTTCATTTTCAAAAATTATCAACTACATGTATAATATATTCTTTTACTAATCAATTTTTCTCTCTCTATTTTATTATTATATAAAGTTTAAAATTACATTTTGTATGATTAAATAATTATATTTTAATATATTTTTTCTCTCCAAATCCAAATCCAGATCTTAATCATAAATCTATCTTCGAACCAAACAGGCCCTAATATTTGAGTGGTGATTATGGCTTATGGTCCCACAAAAGCAAATGACAAAGTGAAACCTCCCATGTGACCTTGGATTGAATTTTGATTATTGATTCATTTATCTCATATCCAAATTACCTACCAAACTAGTTTTAATGGAAATCAATCCATTCTTTTAATTCCACATCTCCATAACAAACGCACCCTTAGATAGATCAACCTTTACCAACAATACGTTCGTATTATGGCCTTTTTAGATAGCAAATGACGTACCCGGACTATCGGCATAGATTTTGTGCCTCCATTTTCTGCAAATCTATAAAGAACATGGCCTTCTGCCGATAACGGCTGTAACAGGGACGATGGCTGTAACCCTATAGTTTGGCAAGTTAAATGACAGTTTAGTATATCTTCCACAGTTATGGTTTTCGAATAACGCAAAAATCTTACCGTTCGATTGCGTCGGGCTACATGTAGCTGGCCGTTTGATGTGAATCTCTCCCTCAACTTTTCCTGATCCATGTCGTACCATATATGCGCGATCGTATTCTGTATATCATTGTAACAACATGCAGTGACTACAAAGGTAATGGTTGAAGCCTATCACAGTGTCTTGTTACAATGGTCGCGTGTTACAGCTTTTCTTGTCACAACGGCTATTTTCCTGTTCCATGTCGTACCATATTTTCGCGTACATATTATGTATATCATTTATAACAATTGAAGTCTATTATAAGCCCAATACCAGGTGACTATTGTAACAATATGCAGTTGCTACAAAGTATCTAAAAAAAAGTTGTATTGTAGCACATTAAGTTACAATACATTTAACCGTCAACAACCCGAAAAGCAAACAACTGGCTAAAACCAAATACCCAGAAATCAATAACGGACACTATATATTTGCTGCAACCTTTTTGTGGTTTTGCATTGCAGACCCAAGAATGGCATCATCCTTCCTGTTTTGAAGCATAGATTGTAGTTTAGAAATGCAACTGTTTTCAGATAAATCATGCGGCATCATGCTTTTATGTTTCAGTGAACATGGCAGATTTGTAAAGGGCATTAACCTTGTTGTGGTTATGCACTTAAGACGCAAAGGCGACATCATCCTTCCTGTTTGGAAGCAAAGATTGTACGTTAGGAAGGTGGCTGTTTTCGGCTAAATGATGTGACACCGACCTTCAAATTTTCAATAAATATGGATGATTTGTAAAGACCATTAGTCTGTAACCTGTAACTCAATTCTGAGCATCTGAAACACATACAAAAATAAAGACACGTTTTACTTATAGTTAGATAAGAAAGAAACGTATAACCGATAATCAACATACCATGTGCAGGTAGCAATGTTTGGCTTTAGTTTTACAGCAACTTACCGTTCCATTGGAATGTTCTAGTACCGGAGGTATGCCTTTACAGTAAAAAATGGACAGTAACAGTGCAATGGCGTTAACGTTGGTTTACAACAGTATGATTTCAAAACGCGTGCCAGCCATGCCACCGGCCTATTAAAGGCCATATAACTAATACCGCATCACTAAATAGCAAATAGACACAAATCGTAACATATTATATATCTTTTTCATTATCTGCATATTTGATCGTCCACTAAAGGCCGAAGATTGCCATTATCCTTCGTGTTTTGAAGACAATAACAAAACTAAAATGCAACAATCATTGTGCTTTAGAAAGACGGGCGTTTCAGATAAATGACGTAACAACATGTTTATCTTTTCAGTAAACATAAACGATTTCCAAAGATTATTAGGCTGGAATCTGCAGGCATGGCAGACACAAAGAAAGGCAACGTCTCTAATGTTTAACAACAACTAATAATATTTAATACAAAGTGTGCAAGGACCATATGTCAAATGATTCTACACCAAATTCCCAATAGCAATAGGCAGCCATTATAAAACCTGGATAATCAATAGTGCGACACTTTTATAATGAGCCACCTATTGCTATTGCGAAAAAGGTGCTTTACTCAAGGCAGCACAAAACGGGCAACAACCCCATTGTATATGTTTAACTTTGATAAATAAATGTAATTAATATACGAAAGTTAGTAAAGCGAACTGTTAATATCTATAATCCATAAGAATTTATCTTTTACCTCTGAACATCTTAAGGGGTTAAAATTAAAAATATGGCTTAATTTTGAGTAAGAGAAGAATGTAACCTGGAACCGATACTAAAGAGAACACGCTTAACTGATATTGTAACGCTCTAATACCGAGACTCTGCCTTTACAGTCAAACGGACTTTAACAGTCCAACGACATTTAAGCCATGCGGCAGGCATGCCGTTGGACTATTAAAGCCCATGTAACTGATAGTCTAATAGTGCAGCAAAAAATAGCAGATAGAGACAAATAAGCAAAACCCTAGAATGAATAACCAAACATAATAGAGGCACACGATCTATTTATAATAGTATAACGTGTAAGAAAACACTGATTATTAGTACAATAGTCGAGAATATCTATTTACATAAAAGATACCACTGGAGAATCAATCGGTGGTAAAATGGTGGCGGAGAATCAATGCACCGTTTTAAGGTGTTCGTATAATTGGAGGCCTAACACCTAACCTCAGAATAACCAGACCTGGTGAGCCCAACCAATGGGCTAAGTTAACCTGCCCATAGATCATAAAAACGACGCCGTTCGTACGGATACAACGTCGTTTACGTGTCATTTAATATATATATATATATATATATATATATATATATATATATATATATATATATATATCCATAGGCCATATCGGACTTTTACTATTCATGGACCAAGTTTGTTTAACAGCCCATTTAATGCTAAGCATCTAAACTATGTATACTAATCATGTAGCCCATGTAATGTAACTTAATACTTTTTATTTAGAGGAGAATTATTCTACATATCAAATTTTTTTCACATACCAATGGACTCACCTCCACCATCCATCTAAAAATAAATCAATGGCTGAGATTAAAAGCATTTTATTATTTCACATATTTTTTATAATTTAAATATATCTTAAACCGTTAAAGCGAAAATATTTACACCTTTGCGATGAGCATTTAATTATCTTTCAATAGACGGGCACTTTGATATACTTTCGAAAAAAGGAAAAAAAAAATCGTTTTTGCATCGTTTTTTCGTTTTTTTTTTAGTTTTTTTTCGTTACTAAAATTTGCATGAAAAAATCAGATATGATTAAACACTAAATGAATATCACATTGATATTAGTATTAAATCATATATGATATGTAATATCACAAGTGATCTGATATGTATATCATATGTGATTTTACACTAGTATCATATGTAATATTACATATCATATATGATTTAACACTAATATCACATGTGATATTCAAACTAGTGTTTAATCATATATGATTTTTTAATGCAAATTTTAGTAACGTAAAAAAAACGAAAAAACTTAAAAAAAATATAAAAAAAACGTGAAAAATACGAAAAAAAAAAATTTTGTCGAAAGTATATCAAAGTGCCTATCTATAGAAAGATAATTAAATGCTCGTCGCAATGATATATTTTTTTTCGCTTAACGATTAACTGTTTGAAAGATATTAATATTTGAAAAAACAAAATGATGAAAGTTGGTTTTTTAAAATTATTGTGATTAATCTCATATATTAGATCAAATAAAAATGGATCGTGAAGATTGATTTAAAAGTAAGACAAAACACATAAATGAATTATTGAAGTTTTTATATGTATTGTTCTTGTTTCATATATCAATGTCATATATTATAATCACATCTTTCTTTCTTTTTTTCCTGATCATATTCGTTTTGGTTGATTATCTAGGGTTTGGTGCTTTCAAATGTGATTGAAATTTGTTACTCTATTAATTTAGGCTCTGATATATTTTCTTTTATATATAGAAAATATAGAATTATGTGTGTTTATCATCTTATTTGCAAAGTTATAGGGTATTATATTGTTAACTAATATGTCACTTTGGATAAAATTGTAAAGTATGATTGAAACTTATTATTTTGGTAAAATTAGCCAAAGTTCTTACTTTTTTGTTACTGCATGACTAGACAGATATTCTAATGTGCACATTTTACATTAACAATGGATTTGGAAATGGATGCTCCTGATGTAAGTCTTATATTAACTTATGTTTTTATAAATATACAGTCAAGATGATGATAGTGGTTTTGTAATACAGGAAGATAATAGATGGAGCCTTAAAGAAGAAGTTACAACGCTAATTGAAGACACACTGAGACCTGGTTTCTCTGATTTAAAAGAAGAACAGCCTGAGCTTTTCAGTTGCAAAAAGGAATATGGTGATTACCAATGGTATATGTTATTTCTGTATGCGTTTTTACTATCTTTGGTACATTTTGTTTTTCTTCTAAATTATGACAAAATTGACAGCGAGAATGTGTTAAGCATATGGCCTCAGTTAAGAAACAACCCTGGATCAGATTTTAAAAAGCCAATAGATGTTGGACAGGTAATACTTTTTTTCTTCAATCATGTTTTTTTATATACTGAGTTTTTTTATTTTTAACTGTAATTTTATGTTATGTTTCGGTGCTGTATGTATTATAGGAAATCAGGAAACATCTTGAGAAGCGGGATGACATGATAAAAGAAGTTTTCGTACATGATATTGGTTTTGTGACTTTTAAGTTATCAGGGAAATGGATGGCGGAGGTACTTTTTTTCTTTTCTTTTCAATCTTTTAAAACATACATTACACTATTACAGTTCTCACATATATTATTCTTTTCTACACTTTTTTCTTTGCAGAGCATTCATAAGATGCTAAGGGATGGTATAGACACATGGGCACCAAAACTTTATGTTGGAAAGGTAATGGTAAACTTTCCTTCATGGGATCTAGCCGGAGAAACGCGCGTGGCTTCATTTCGACGCACTTATATCACAAACACGCTAATTCGCATGCTTAAGTATTCTAAAGCTGATGTGACCGTCAGTAACGGATTTTCTGAGGTATATATGCAGTTGATCTAGTTGTTTGAATGAATGTTATATTAAATCTTTTTATATTTATATTTACATCTACTTATATTCTATGAAATTACATTTTTTCGCCTCTTTCGCCTCTTTGATAATTCCATTTATTTCAGGAGGATGACAAGAAAAAAGCTCAAGACAAAGTGAATGAACGCTTTTCGATTGAAGAAAAAGATGGAAATGTGATGATATCTGTCAGAGCTAGAGCTGGAGACAAACTGAAACCTCTTATTTGTGGGAAGAAAGATGGAGGTTTCGGCAATGCTTCTAAAGATTTAAGTGATTTGTGGTACTTTAGTTTCTGATTTTTATCAAAACTTATGTATCAATTGGCCAGTTTTAGATTTCTAACTGACTTCCTAAACCTTTTCCATATATGGCTTGTTTGCTACTTTATTAACTATTTTATCAATAGTTTGTCTTAACTACTTATTGTTCAAGATACTTTCCCTTATATTTATTTGTTTTTAAACAGTGTTAGTTTTACATTTTACCAATGATACATCAACAGTGGCTTTAAGATCTTCTGTCTGCATATGTAGGTGTGGACTTAAAGAGGAAAAAGCAAATTGGATAGTATATATAACTCCTGTACAACAACAAGAATATATTGAAATGTGTTTCACTGTAAGTAACTTTTACACACATTAGCATAACTAATATCTTGTTAAAAATAAAAAGATGGAATATTGAATACTGATTTTCCTTTCCAGGCTGCTAGACATGCAGGGTGGCTCCCAGAGGATAGGTACAAATCCCCTGACACAAGTTATGCAGGATATAAAAGTTGTAGTACTGAAATAGAAAAGTTAATCAAAACCCTTCGGCAAGTGCTCTTCTTTCTTGATTTGCCTACATCTACTGGTTTGCCTGCATCATTACTAGATTCTGCTCTTAAGTAAGATTTTCATGCTTTTATCATAATTTTTACCCATATTGTACTTATGCTATTACTAGTATTAATAAGATAAGTAGAGTGGTAAATGTAAATTTTCTATGAACTTGCTGCAATCAAATTTTTACCAGAACTGTTATATTGAATTCAATAATGTCTACACCGGTTGTTTCCTTTGTATCATAAAAACGAGATACCCTACTTTAGGTCAAGGTTCGTACTTATTCATATTCAATGCTTTACGTTTTGTGCTCTTAATAGGTATACGTTGTTGAAAAACCATAGATTGGCTGATATTACATTGGATTTTATTGAGTTGGTTAAGGAAGAGGTATTTTAACAATGTTATTTCATTACTACTAATGTTAAGCTATCGTATATTGCATCTCCCATCGATTTGAAATTTTTAAACCAATCTTGTTTTTAATCTGCTTAAATTTATTGATAAATAGGGAGATACTCTTAGACATCTACTAAAAACACGAGATGAAATTTGTTCATTTACCACGAAATCTTGTGAAGACATCGACGAGTTAAAGAAGGTAAGAATTTCTTTTCATTTCAATGTTGTTACAACTTTCTCGTCTCGACCCCAAATTTTATTGCTTTCTTGTTCTTGAATTTTAAGTTAACGGATATTGTATGTCATTGTTGTTACAACTTTCCCATTTCGGCCCTAACTGTTGCAACAGGATTCAAAGTTAACATTGGGGAAAGATGAAGTATGGCAGGAAGGTTTAGAACGCGTGTTGGGACTGCATTTACTTATGTTTACTGAGGTATCTTAATATGGTTCTATTTCCCTAGGTTACTAAACTTTATAGTTTCATCTAATATGCTCTTAAATGTATGGTTGATTTAGCTTATCTAGTCCCATGCTTAAGGGTAAGCAATAATACAAAAATGATATGTAGCTTACGAGACTATAAGGAAAATTTGAGAATAATGAAACAAATAATTAGACTATATACCGATTAAAAAGCCTAGTTCGGTTTCTAGCTTGACATAAACATATGGGTGAAGATTCAATTACTAATATACTTGCGTAAATGAAGAAATTTCACTAATGTAGAAGTGATGCACACCACTAGGGATCACTTAAGATCCGTTAATGGATTAGAATAAACTTGGACAATCAAGGAAGAAGAATTAGATCAAGTCGAAAGCTTTATTGCATTATCAATGGTGGGAAGTTGGTTACAAATGATTACAAGAGACTTTTAGAGAGAAATTATTGATTTTCATAAGCTAACAATGACTTGATCATGACTAGTATATAAAAGAGAGTTTGGGCGGGAAAGTTGGTTAGACCATATGGAGAGGTTACACGTGCAACTCACGTGTTTAGCACACTCGCACCTCACGTGCCATAGGAGCTAACTAACTAACAGCTCCTAACAATCCTCCCTTCTTCAAATTATTCTTGTCATGTGAAACAAAGGTAGGAAACCATGTATACAAATCTTCCAAGTTTTCGCAAGTAGCATTTTCTGATGTCCCATTTGCCCATTGAACTAAGCCATATACCACGTCAGCTCCTCTTCTTGACCATCTTTCTTTCTAAGATTGCTACAGGCTCTACTTCCAATAAGCCTTCCTTGTTGCAGATTCGAAGGTCAGATATCTGTGAAGGTTGGGGAACTCCTTTGCAAAGCTTTAGTTGAGACACATGGAACACATTATGTATTTGAACATGAGCAGGAAATTCTAACTTGTATGCCACTTAACCAATATTTTCTATCACTTTGAAAGCGCCAAAACTCTTTGGGGAGGACTTGTTTTGCCTTCCTTGCCTAATTGACACGTGTCTGTGGGCCTGCAGCTTTAAGAAGACCCAATCATCCACTTTGAGCACTCATCACTTCTTCCTTTATCTGCCTTTTTATCTGCCTGCTGCTTCATTCTGTTTTGTGACCTTTCCAAATGAAACTTTAGCATCTGGATAGCTTGTTCTCCGGCTTCCAATGACCTATCCACTGCATCAACTCTACCCAAACCACCCAAGTATGGAACATGGACTGGTGGAGTCTGCCCATACACTGTCTCAAAAGGTGTAGTTAGTATGGAAGTGCGAAAGTTGGAGTTGTACCACAATTCAACTAATGGTAACCATTTCACCCATTCTTTAGGCCTTTCCGCAGTCAAACATCTGAGATAACATTCCAAAGAACTTGTTACTACTTCTGTCTGCCATCTGTTTGAGGATGGTAGGAAGTAGACATCTATACCTTTACTTGTAATAGTTTGAACAATTCCCTCCAAAAGTTGCTCAGGAAGACTTTATACTTATTAGACACAATGGTAGTTGGCAACCCATGGAGCTTATTCTTCCCTGGTAGGGTAGACATCTGAGATAACATTCTTTAACAAAATTGCTTTAGTTCTTTCCTTAATCCCTTCCAATAAAGCACCGAGTAGATCTTATGAGTGGCGACTCTCACTCAGAGTGCCCACCAATAGCACCATTGACCCATATGTAATGCTTTTTGCTAATTTTTTCGGCCTGCAAGTCCTCAATTATTGCATTCAAATTCATATCTGCATCTCGGCTTGCTGCTATTCTAGTGGCTAATTCAGTGCTGTTATGTTCATCAATTCCCCTTCTTGCTGTACTCAAGACAAAGCATCAACAACTACATTATCAACTCCCTTTTTGTACTTGACCTCATAATCAAATCCCATCAATTTTGGCAACCACTTCATTTGGGCAGGAGTAGTGATCCTTTGGTCCAAAAGGTACTTCAAACTGTAATGGTTTGTTTTGACGATGAAATGTCTGTCCATCAATTATCCCCTCCACTTTTCCATTGCTAGCATGACAACCATAAATTATTTTTCATTTGTAGAGAGTGTTTGGTGTTTAGGAGCTAAAGTTTCTCAAATAAGCAATGAGATGGCTATTTTGTTGCAATACTGCCCCAATCCCAATGCCTGATGATGTAGAAAGCCACTGGATACCCATCTTTAATTCTTTGAAATTGCATTTAATGTCTCCTAAGGTAGAAAGCCACTAGATACGAAACACCATGTCACACCCCCCAAGGGCGAGGGCAAAGGTTTCTTCCTTCAATTTCCAAGCAAACCCTTTGCACTCACTCACACTTTCCAACTGTTTTCCTCAATGGACAAGTATTTCTAACATTACACCCCAACTTTTTAGCCATGTTAATGTCCAAAACGTTGTGAGTGGACCCTGAATCAACCAAGATGTGTAACTCATGCTTATTTCCAAACAGTCCTACTACTCTCAATGTCTGAAAAGAGCTCACCCCACTTAATGCATTTAGAGAGATTTGTGGTTGAACATCATCTGATTCTAACTCATCCAAAGTGCTGCATCCACGAACTCCTCTTTGAACTCCTCATCAGCCAACACAATTTAACTAAACAATTGTCCTTCACACTTATGACCTGGAACAAATTTCTTATCACAGTAAAAGCACAAAATTTTGGCCCTCTTTTCCTCATATTCCTTCTGCGTTAATTGTCTTCTAGGTTGAGGAGTGTTTGGCTTCTTGTTCCAGTTTCTATTACCACTTGGTAGGGCTAACACAGGCTTAATAACACTGCTATTATTACCATCATTGTTACCAAATCTACCACTTCCAACACCAGTCTGCAACTTATTCTTTTTCTTAATAGCATTAAAGTGGCCTCTTGTAGATTAGTCAAACAATATGCATCAGCTAATGTCTTGGGATTAAACATCCTGACTCCCATTTCTAACTCAGTAGGCAATTCACCAAGGTAAAAACTAACTGCATACTCTTCACCAATGTCCTCCCTACTTAACAAAGTGTCAAACACATCTTGATAGTCCTTAGCACTGTTTTCATACTTAACATTTTTTAACTCAGACATTGGTCATCAAACACAGTGCCAAATCTTTGTGTTATTGCATCTCTATAACAATCCAATTCACATTCTCACCATGCAATCTAGTAAACTGTCTCGGCCATAGTAAAGCCTTATTAAACAAATGGATGGAAATGAGTTTTACCTTCCGGTCTTCTAGAATACTATCGATAGCAAAGAACTGCTCACATCTAAAGATCCACCCTCTCACATCATCCCCAGAGAACTTAGGAAATTCTACCTTTGTCACCCTACTCCTACTGAACTAGTTTTAATTCTGAGCCTTGAGCATTGGCCACTTGGTTCTACAAACTCAATCCAGCAATTTAACTTAACGTTTCCTCCATACTTTGCCTAATTCCAGCCAAAGCTTCATCAACATATCTTTTAGTACCATCATCTACACCATTTTCAGAACAGTTACCAACTAAACTTGTAGTAGATGGAGCCACTTGTAACCAAGATTAGTGATTCTGTACAATTGGTCCGCTGAATGTTTGTAATCTGTTCAGATAACTCTAATTGGTCAGTGGACCACTATTAATTTGAGTATAAATGTATTTTTTGAAAATTGGACCTAATTGATCAAAGATCACTAACGTATTTGTGATTGGAATGACTTCACTCGATCTAACAGATGGAACACTAACGTATGTGAGATTAGAAAAGTATTTTGAATCTTGATTTGAACGGAATTCAGGTGACCGGAATATTAACTGAATTGATGATGAGTTAATAACAGAATTTGGTGGGAAAATGTACAGAACTTGATATGAACAACAAACTCAACCAGAATGGCCATGAAAGTGCTATAATACCACTTGATACACACCACTAGGGATCACTTAAGATCCGTTAATGGATTGCAATAAACTTGGACAATCAAGGAAGAAGAATTGATTAAGTCGAAAGCTTTATTGCATTATCAATGGTAGGAAGCTGGTTACAAATGATTAAAAGAGACTTTTAGAGATAAAATATTGAATTTCATAAGCTAACAATGACTTGATCATGACTAGTATTTAAAAGAGAGTTTGGGCGGGAAAGTTGGTTAGACCATATGGAGAAGACACGTGCATCTCACGTGCCATATGAGCTAACTATATAACTATATCAGCTCCTATCAAGAAGAAAAAAAAATGAAGTGAACAGTTTGATTTTTATAAATTTATCTGAGTTTTTAAATCTGATTATGTGTATTTTATTATTGTATCAATAGTCTATTTTTTTTTTCAGGTTATCGAAGAGTCTTGTTTATCAATCTAGCCTCATATTTTGTGTGAATACCTTTACGATTTGTCTGTGAAATTTGGACGTTACCACACTTCCTACAATCCCTCTGTGTACGAGGTATATTTACTTACATCTGCTTTTTCTCATCAATATTGAATTTAATTTCAATTTCTCTTAAACCAAAGTTAATTTTCAAAAAATTTATTTGATTTTTAAAATGGCAAATGTGATGATTTTTGTCCCGGTTTAGTGTAGTTCTGAAAGTTTTGCTAGGTTAGCATGTCTGCTGAGCAGAAAGTAGATCATTGATATTTTTACTTACCAAATGCTTTTTCTCATACAATACTGAATTTAATTTCCAGTTCTCTTAAACCAAGCTAATTTTCTAAAAATTAATTTTATTTTGGGGAAGACATGTGATTTTTGTTTGGATTTATTGTAAGTTTTGGCAGGTTGGGTCTGTTGCGGAGTCAACCAGATTATTGTTGTATGAGGCAACTGCAGTGGTAATGGACAAATGCTTTCATCTATTGGGGATCACTTCGGTATGCGTTATCTAGTAGATTTTTTTATCTTGTTTCTCTAGTTGTTTCTTCCCCGGGATTTTGTCACGCGGGGCTATCTTTGGTTTATAAACCATGGATTATTGTACTTCATATTTGAAAGGCAGTATTTGAGACATATTTAAGTTCTTGGGAGTTCTTCAATTCAAAAAATGAAGATAACGTTGAAACTCATCACCAATCTATTGAATCAGTTCATGTTTAAAAAATTGGGCTAATTATTAAAAAAAGTATTATACTTGACATCATTTTCTCTTGTGGGTAGCGAACAAATTTTTTTGCTTTTGTGGGTATTATACTTTCAAATTCATCCTCTTTAGGGTATTTTGCAAAAAAGTTGGACATTTTTGCCCCTCTTACCCACAAGAGCAAATGATGGCAAGTATGATACTTTTTTTATCATTTGCCCTAGTTTTTATTATGTTAAATTTTGGATATGTATTAAGATAATTTATTTAATGATTTATAATTGTGTTAAATCTATGATAAAAATGTTTTGTTTTAAGTTTACACTATTTACTTATTAATCGTATTTGTAATAATTTAATATATACTTAAAAAAGGGAAAATTAAAATCATTCGGACAATTATAAAAAACAAACAACACTTTTTCATTCAGATTCAGACATTATAGCTACCTCTTATTAGTAAGATGTGGTAGTCAGATTCAGATGCGGTAGTCAGATTCAGATGTGTAACATCTTAATCAAACAAACACACCCTTAATCTAGTCATAGTATACTCTCTAGTCTATGCTTCAACAAGTGACGAACAGAAATTTATATGCAAGTACTTCAGGTTGTGATATAATTCCTCCTAATTTAGCGGAAGCGTTAAACCTAATTCGGTTTAACGCTTGAAGCGTTAAACAACTTGAAGTGAATTAGGGCAAATGATAAAACAAAACATTTTTATCATAGATTTAACACAATTATAAATCATTAAATAAATTATCTTAATACATATCCAAAATTTAACATAATAAAAACTAGGTCAAATGATAAAAAAAAAGTATCATACTTGCCATCATTTGCTCTTGTGGGTATGAGGGGCAAAAATGTCCAACTTTTTTGCAAAATACCCTAAAGAGGATGAATTTGAAAGTATAATACCCACAAAAGCAAAAAAATTTATTCGCTACCCAGACGAGAAAATGATGTCAAGTATAATACTTTTTTTAATAATTAGCCCTAAAAAATTCACTATGAAGACGTAAAGTATAAAGGATTTTTTCAAAAACCAGGTCAAGTTTAAATAACTCAAGTAAAAGTATCATGTTGGTATAAAAAAACAAAGTTAGTCACGATTCCACATTTTATAACCAATTTCAAACTTCTTTTTTTTTGGTGTGTAGGAATACTCATCCTCGGAGGTATCAATTGCTCAATCACTAGTGTCATCCACGGAACAACCAATGGATGTAAATGAGCTGAAGGATGTAAATGACTGTGAGGCTGACATTGAGTCTGATAAAAAAAAACAAAAGAGGGCTGTTGGTGGTGCTACCGAGCATACTTTCATTACTCCTTGGCCGAATCCTATTGCCAGGTTACTATCGGTTTTGATATTGAAAATAATCAATATATTCTAATAAAATATAGGGTTGATTGCAATAAGTATGTCAACTTTTTGTTATTCCTTTTAAAAATGACTTTCTGTAAAGGCTGGGTCAGTTTGTAATCTGTAATTGTAACATACATAGATAAATTAAAATTATGTACTGTATAAATTTAACTATCTTTCTAGTTTTTAATCAGTTTTGACCCAAACTGGCTACAAAGCCATCTTCTAGTGACTCAGAGTTCCAGCATACGTTATCATTTCAACTGTTTAGTTATTTTCTTTCTAACTTTTTGTAAATTTGAGTTATGAAAAGATAGTTTTGTTTGGGTCAACAAAGTAGTTATCTAAAGGTGGTTCGACATTAAAATGTTTGCCCATCATGGACTTGAATAAACTAGTTAACTATACCTTCTGTATAAGAAAAGGGAATTATGTCTTTGCTTCGGGGTTGGATATGGGGGTTAGTATGTATTAAGGTAGAATTGAAGGAATAAACAGAAACTAGTTGTTGCCAAAGATGAGGTTTATGTAGTAGAAATATTATTGACGCTGTCACTTTGTGCTCTCAGTCACATATTAAGTCTCAGATAAAGATAATGTGAGGAATATAGATTATGTTCTGAAAAGGCACTCCTTAGAGATTCATTTTTAGTCCCCTATTATCTCTGTCTTGAGCTATGTTAACAAGTGTTCTTGGTGCTTGCTGTCTAGTGTATACATGACAAGGACTTTGCGTAACTTAGTGCTATAGAACTGTTGATAACCAGCCAATTTCTACAGTTGTAATTATTTTGTTGTTAATTTATGGTTTTTGTTTTGATTTTCAGCAGGGATCCTCCAAAAATTCTAAATCCTCGGTTTGAACCGATTTTGATTTCTGTCAATATTACAACAGATTCCGAGTTTAAGAAGGGTGAGATGTTTGGGCACATATCTGTATCCGATGCATATGGGTTGCTATCAGATAGCTGGGGGCCATCATATGAGCCTGATTGTGGTCAGGTTTCATTATTCAACCGTGATTGGTGTAATTCAATAGACATCATCAACTATGAGCTATTATACCTGGGCAATCCCCGATCTCGTCACTCTGTTCCCTTCTCTTCCTTCATGGAAATTTCTATGGAACTCATTGTTGCTAATGAGATGAAGGATAATCTATTTCTACTTCACGATCACCAGTCTGACATGAGGTTCTCAGAATTTTGGAAAGATGATATTAATAGTACATGTGGTGCTATTTCTGCAGTCGGTGAGGATGGGCATGTAGTGATGCATTACATCCTTTTAAAGGATGCAGTTGATGCTGCTATTAAGATAACGTGTGAATCATTTGCTGCTGATCTAAATGTTTATGGAAGAATAGTTGCTTATTATGGCAATGAATTTGATTATCAATGTCATAATGATTTTCAAAAGGGGTTCTACATGGCACTACTGTATGAACACGGTTTTGGTTCTGGTGCAATTGCTGGTGACATTCCGCTGAGGAAATCTCTACTGGCTGTACCAAATGAGGGCGGCTCCGTCATAATTGAAGCAAAGTTAACGGATGTTGAGTCTGGGGAGGTGATATTAGATGCGAGGTGCGAGTTTTCTTCGCAAACCAGAGGTAGCGTCGAAGGTCATCTGGTTGGGACACGTTGCTCTTTTCATTTGAGAGTCAATTGGAGCCAAGGCCTAGGGTGCAGCAAAGGTGGTTGTTCATATCTGTTTTAACTGTATTGAAATACTACTATCTGGTGCAATATATTGTGTTCACTGTGATGTGATGCACGAGTTGGTCACTGATTTCTAATTCTCTAGTGTGACTGAATCTGTGCATTTCCATCTTTAGGAAGTCATTGTGAGTGAAGACTTCTCGATTGATTTCTAACGTGTGTGCTGATATTGAAAATCCATTAATGTACTTGGTCTTCCCATGCAGGAATCATGATCTACTTAAGCAATTTATTTAGCGCTTGTTTTTCTAGAGTTAGTCAATATAGTAGGGTTGGATCAGTTGGAAAACCCCTTGCCTCTCAACCGAGAGGTCAGGGGTTCGATCCTCACTCCTTACAAAAAGGCCGGAGGTCCTTTCTACCTTTGGTAGAACTGGAAGCAGCCTCTCTACCTTAGGTAGGGGTAAGGTTGTCTACATCTTAACCTCCCCATACACCGGAAACGGTATTGGGTACCCATAACCCGTGGAAGACGGCATTGGGCGTTACTTTACTTTACTTTTACTTTTCTAGAGTTAGTCAAGAATTGACTATCATTGTTTTCCAGCACCATTGTCAAGATGAGCTTAATTAGCAGAAGTCAAGTCTAACATTCTTGGATTGTAGAGACTGAATAAGATTGTGTTGACTCTGTTTTTAAAATCACAAGCCTGTTCATTCAAACTTAATTCGATTAAGATGAGCTAAATTATGTCAGATTATTAAAAATCACTAGCCTGTTATTTATAATCCATAAACACCTTGCATAAGTTTACAATTTATATGAATATTGAATTAGTGTTACTAATTTAAATGGGGTGTTAATTATAGCCTTATACATTATAGTTTCTCTTATTGACCACTTTTTGGTGGGCATTTTGGATTGAGAAGAACCAATCCTTTTTCCTCTTTGGATCCGTAAAACTTGTTCTTGATTAGAGGTTTCATGGCCAATGCTTCCACATACATCACAACCTGAGGAAATGGCACAATCATCACAATGATGATCATTAAAACACAGTGAATGCAAGGGGGGAAAGGTTTTGTTTTAAAATGAGGTCTTCTTGATGATTCAACATGAGAGAATTAAGCTTTGTATTTTGAGACATTTCTCATAATAGCAGTGTGCATTGAGTACTCAGAGGTCATGTGATCAGTTCCTTTGAAAATTTTGCAAATGCGAACTCTAACAATCAGTTCCATAGAGTTCACAAGGCTTGAATTTCTTTGGTTTTGATTAACTGATTTTGATAGTTAAGGTTTTGGTTGTTTTGGAAGGAATGATTTTGAAATTGGCTGAAAGAGGTGTGACTGAATCAAATCTTTAGTTCATAAGTCGAATTTCTTATACTAGAACCGATAATGGAATTTCAGCTTCTGTTTCAGCAGTTATTCCTTTTTCTTTTTCAATATGAATCAAAGGTTTTTGTGGTTTGATATATGTTATATCAGTGACGTTGCCCTTGGAATTATCAGACTTACTTCATGTGACAAGTTTTAGGATTGTTCAGAGGAGGAAGTGGGGTTATCCATTAAGTTTGATTCATTTGCACATTTAGAGTCAATCTGTGTTTAAAAAAGCGCGCATCAGGCGCGCCTGATGCGTGATGCGTTGCGATGCGAGGCTTTGTTGCATCAGACACCCTGATGCGTTGCGTTTACGGGATGCGAGGTGATGCGCGCGCATCAGGCACGCATCAGCTGATGCTCGCATCAGCGCTTTTTTGCGCATCATGTACTTTTGGCCTTTTTTTCTTAATTGGACTTAATAATGTGTATTGGGCTTCTTCTCATGGGCTTTATTTTTAAGATATGGGTCCAATTTGACCAAATTCCTTATAAACGATAAGACTTTTGATCTTAGTTTTCGACTATTTATGGATTTTAGTGATATAGAATCGTGAACTATGAACATGCATGGTATCTTTTGGCATTAAATGTGGTATAAATGTGTTATTAATGTGTTTTGTGCACTATATATAATTTAAATATTTTTTTATAAATTGTCGCCTCGGGTACGTGATGCGCGCGCATTCGCCTCGGCGCCTCGCGCCTCGGCTTTTTGACCCTTATCGCATCGACGCGCATCACGCTTTTTAAAACCCAGGAGTCAATGTCAGTCACTGAAGGTTTTGAAATTTTAGTGACATTAGAGTTAGGTGATTAGAATTCAGGGGCTAAGATTCTTCCATTGTTCCAATTAGGCATTTTGGCAGGGTTAGATCTATCAAGCCAGTCTTTTGACATTTCATGATCATATCAAGTTGATGATCTTACAAAGACTAGTTCCTTAAGTTCAGTGCTATATAAACCTTCAATGAGTTGATCAACCCCCCAATATTTTCAATTTTTGACTGAGAATTTGTTCATTGATGCATTGACTAACCCTATCTGAGCTATTGAACCAAGACGTAGTGATAGACTTAACTTCATTAAATTCTTTCCTAAGGGCCCGATTTTCCTTCAGTATCTAAGTATTAGCATGCTAAATTGTAAGGGGCAGTAACTTTAGCTTGTTTCAGCTCTAGTAATTCTTCCCTACAAGCTAGTGTTCAGTTCTAAGGTCTATATACGCATAATCAATAAACAAATTTCTATCATCATTATCTTCCATTTAAAAAAGAGTGTGTACCTTTTTTATATTGATGTCAACCCATTCTCCATTTCTTGCATGTTGTTTCCCAAAAACAACTTTTTCATCATGAGCTAAGGGAATGAGTACATTGACATTAACTATTTCATCATCATCATATGTGACTTCTTCTTCATCCCAGTCATATGACTCAACTACAAGACCATTGTTTCTTGCTTGGGTTGATTGAGGAGGCTGAGAGGTTGAGCCACTGGAAGTTAAGAGTGCCACTTTGGCTTTGGACTTTTTATATTGAGCTCTATAGTCTTTTGAACTCTTGGTTCAGCTTAACTATCTACAAAGGTTTGAGCTAAAGTAATGAGTTTTCGTTGAAATCTAGATTCATTTGAAAATCAATTTTGTTGAGGAGATGGATAAGATGGTGAGGATATTTTGACAAAAACAATCTTTAGAAAAATAACCAGTTTACCACACTTAAAACTTTCAGTTTTGTCAAAAGATTTTGAGCCACTGTACCAAGGTGGATTCCGTTTGAAGAATCTCTTGAAATTGGCTAAAAGAGCCATTTCCTGAAATTCTTCATTCAAATCATCCATGTACTCTTTGCTACTTCTAATGTCTTATTCGTCAGTGGGATCATCTTAGATGTCCTTAATAATAGAGTTAGAGAAAAAAAAAAACAATTGATAAAGGGGTGGTAGTGGTCAGGGCTTTCTTGATCTCTGGTGCATAGATTTCTTCTATCAAACATTTTTTTTTATTTGTACTTTCTAAAAAGTGTGGCCAACTCAAGGTCTCTAACCTTGTTAGAGCTCCTTAAACATTGGTTAAAGCTTAACCATTTCTTTAGACTGTTGTTTACAAAACCAACATTAATTTCAAGACCTAAAAGGTTGACACCATCATTCACAATTTCATTTTTGAGAATATTGTATCTGGTGAATGTTTGAGAGACAATTTCATCTTCAGTGTGTTTGAAGGTATTGTAAGCAAGTTTAAGATCCATGATCTGATTATCCTTGACTTAAGAAGGTCCCTCAAAGTTAAGAATCAAGTCTTCCCAAACCTTTTTAGCCGTAGGACAACCTATGACTGATTCCATCACATCATATTGTAGGCATGATATGATGATACTTTTGGACATAGGTCTTGATTGACCGCCCTTCTTTCATTATTGTTCTATTGGACTTCAGATTTGTCAAGACCAACTGTTATTTTAGGAACATATGGACCATCATTAAGAACGTTAATGAGGTAGGGCTTCATACCAACAATATGACATAAAAACATTTTATTCCATTTGGTAAACCTACCATCTTCTATTTTAGGAACAATAGTTACATAGCCACTACCATTTGAGTCTAGAAGTTGAGGTACATCATATGTTGGCATGGTAGGATCTTGACACTAGAACAAAAAGTGGATTTGGCTACACCGAATATGTGTGACGATATACATATTGTCACACATGATTTTTCGAGCGTGTGTGACTAAAGGTCCCGCGACCATAGGTATCATACGGTCACATGTTTGACTTTTTTTTAGTCCCTATTACAAAACAGTAACCAAAACCTTAACATGTGTGACTAATTAGGTACAAATTTTGTTGGATTAATCAGTATTAGTGACCATAAACACTGTATAGTCACACAAAGCATTTTTTTTGTATATTTTGTCACATACAATTAAGCATAAAGTGGCCAAAAGTGTTAATAAGTGTGACCATATGGTGTTTAAAGTGAAGAAATGTGTATTTTGTGTGACTATTGTTCATCCAATGGCCACTTGAATTTTATGTTTGTGTGGCCTTTTCTAACATTTAGTCACACAAAGCATGTTTGTTTTGGGTATTTAGTCACATACAATTAATCATAAAGTGGCTAAAAGTGTTAATAAGTGTGACCATATGATATTTAAAGTGAAGAAATGTGTATTTTGTGTAACTATTGATCATCCAATGGCCACGTGAATTTTATGTTTCTGTGGCCTTTTGTAACATTTAGTCACACAAAGCATGTTTCTTTTGGGTATTTAGTCACATACAATTAAGCATATAGTGGCCAAAAGTGTTAATAAGTGTGACTATATGCCGTTTAAAATGAATAAATGTGTATTTTGTGTGTATTGATCATCAAATGGCTACATGAATTTTGTTTTTGTGTGGCCTTTTGTAATATTTAGTCACACAAAGCATGTTTGTTTTGGGTATTTAGTCATATATAATTAAGCATAAAGTGGCCAAAACTGTTAATAAGTGTGACCATATGGTGTTTAAAGTGAAGAAATGCCTATTTTGTGTGACTATTGTTCATCCAATGGTCACCTGAATTTTCAGTTTGTGTGACATTTTATAACATTTAGTCACATAAAGCATGTTTCTTTTGGGTATATAGTCACATACAATTAATCATAAAGTGGCCAAAAATGTTAATAAGTGTGACCATATGGTGTTTAAAGTGAAGAAATGTGTATTTTGTGTGACTATTGATCATCCAATAGCCACATGAATTTTATGTTTGTGTGGCCTTTTCTAACATTTAGTCACACAAAGCATGTTTCTTTTGTGTGACTATTGATCATCAAATGACTACATGAATTTTGTTTTTGTGTGGCCTTTTGTAATATTTAGTCACACAAAGCATGTTTGTTTTAGGTATTTAGTCATATACAATTAAGCATAAAGTAGCCAAAAGTGTTAATAAGTGTGACCATATGGAGTTTAAAGTGAAGAAATGTCTATTTTGTGTGACTATTGTTCATCCAATGGTCACATGAATTTTTAGTTTGTGTGACATTTTATAACATTTAGTCACACAAAGCATGTTTCTTTTGGGTATATAGTCACATACAATTAATCATAACGTGGCCAAAAATGTTAATAAGTGTGACCATATGGTGTTTAAAGTGAAGAAATGTGTATTTTGTGTGACTATTGATCATCCAATGGCCACATGAATTTTATGTTTGTGTAGCATTTTCTAACATTTAGTCACACAAATTATGTTTCTTTTGGGTATTTAGTCACATACAATTTTGCATAAAGTGGCCAAAAGTGTTAATAAGTATGAGTATATGTCGTTTAAAGTGAAGAAATGTGTATTTTGTGTAACTATTGATCATCAAATGGCCACATGAATTTTGTTTTTGTGTGGCCTTTTGTAATATTTAGTCACACAAAGCATGTTTGTTTTGGTATTTAGTCACATACAATTAAGCATAAAGTGGCCAAAAGTGTTAATAAGTGTGACCATATGCTATTTAAAGTGAAGAATGTCTATTTTGTGTGACTATTGTTCATCCAATGGTCACAGGAATTTTTAGTTTGTGTGACATTTTATAACATTTAGTCACACAAAGCATGTTTCTTTTGGGTATATAGTCACATACAATTAAGCATAAAGTGGCCAAAAGTGTTAATAAGTGTGACCATATACTGTTTAAAGTGAAGAAATGTCTATTTTATGTGACTATTGTTCATCCAATGGTCACATGAATTTTTAGTTTGTGTGACATTTTATAATATTTAGTCACACATCGAATTAAACAAAGAGTGACCAATAATGTTGATAAGCGTGACCATATTATGTGAGCGCATCTTTTAGTCACAGGGTTACTACTGCTAGTACTAAGTTAGTACTGCTGGAGCAAGTTATTACTGCTAATACTATGTTAGTGCTGCTAGAATGTGTGTGTGTGTATATATATATATATATATATATATATATATATATATATATATATAATATAATTAAAAACAAAATGCCATTTCAAATTGAATAAAACTCGAATGTATATAACTGAACCAAATATACAATTGTAATGTCGTACATAATCATATTCTCAAATACCAACACTGTTACTTAGATACTTCCTATTTAGATACAGGTTCTTACATTATGTTTAACTGCCCAGCAAAACCAGTATCTCCATACTTCTTTGCAACAACACGTGCCACACGAACGATCCACGTTGTATATCTTGAAAGACTTATTTACCACCTTTTCATTCTCAATCGCATCTGATATCTGCAAACAAAATGAAACATTTATAAAATGTTAATATTTCTTAATAAAGGTTACCAATCGACATGTAAGCTCAGGTTGACCCGAGGTCAAGACAACATATGTTCCACCACTTCTTCTGATGTTCAGGGAACTCAGCCTCTCAACAGAAAGCTGCGCAGATTGTACAGTTTCAAGCTTTGATAAAAATATTTGGTAAAAATATTTGATAATATATGTTACAAAGAAAATGATTTCTAGAAATTGTAATAATTAAAACATAAACAAGAGTATTATGAATATTAGCAGGATTCACGATTTTCAAATAAAGTAAAATAACCTACCAATATAAATGCAAAGAGAAATTGTAGCTTTAATGAAAAAAAGTTTTCAGCGTGATAACAGTACATGGATTGAGTAACTTACGGGTTCTCTACGAAACTGGTCTATTGCCTCAGCAGTTTGCGGATCCACTTTCTGCGAAATGCCAACATATGAAAGTGAGACTACAAGAAAAGAATGTTATCGAAGGATGCATATGCTGTTAGTATACTATATGCAATATTTTACAGATACTTACCTTTCTCTCCTCTTGAAGAGCTTGCAATCCTTCAGAAGCTCTAAGTAGTATACCTTCCACCTGTTAAATAGACATGTTAAGATGTACCAAGATACAAAAGCTATTCCAACAAGAAGAAAAAAAAATGTCACCCAATTTATTTAGAAATGGTTGATGTGGGTTATGTTTTATTATGTGTCAGATAGTAAGTTATAAAAATTGGTGATTAAATTGGTCAATAAGTTGGTGATTAAATCAGTCAATAATGTAAAACAGGCCATACGTCCCTTAAGTCTGATTTCAATGCATATGGGGTCAACCTTACGAAACTTTACCCTTGACCTCAATTCCTACGAATTTACATTTTACTGAAAACGCTAAGCCAAGGAAAAAAGTTTACAGCTTGACGGGAGCTTGTTCATTAAGATATCAGCTCAAGCGGAGTTTCAACACACTTTACATGCTCACAGATAGAAACGACTATCTCTTAGCATAGACATGCTATCTCTGGATTCTTTATAAAGATATTCCATGGTTAGTAGCATATTAAATTAAGCTATATTTATACACTAATAGAGCTCTGCATCTGTTTTTACCACAATGTACTATTTTTATGGAGTTTCTATTACTATTCTTTGTGGAGAAGCAGGTGTTCAACAGTAATACAAAGATGCAATACAGGATACATCAATCACCAAATGAGCTTAGCTCAAGATTACTTAACAATTTAAAATGGGGTTCAATCACATATGTCAAGACACTGTTGAAATCACCTTGAACCAATTCAGTTGCAGCCATTAAATCCATACATTTTCATTCAATGTTCATACATATACAGCTCAGACAAAAACATGCAGCATCACACTTAGAGGTGGCAAAATGTGCCCAAAAGCAAAAAGATGGGCTAAATGGGCAAATTTTTAGAAGATTTGGGCACATTTAGCCCCCTCCTTTTTTTTAAATGGGCACATGTAGCCCATTGAAAACATAAATGGACACTAACGGGCACATTTTTTTCTCTCAATTGTAGAACATTACGATCGTTTTAAAGAATTTTTTTTTATATAATATATTTAAGTTTTTTTAATATAAATATGATTTTAAGTTTAAGGAATTTATTTCGTCGTTTTAGGTATTTTATTAAGCGATTTGTGTAACATGTGCCCGTTTGGCCCGTGCCCGTTTAGCCCGTGCCCGTTTAAGCCCCGTGCCCATTCTAGCCCGTGCCCGTTTTAGCCCGTTCCCGCCCGGCCCGCCCGTTTTGCCACCTCTAACTATTCAGACTTGAGAGCATGGGATGCAGAACTTACAGTTGATAAATATCCACGTTGCGACTCTGGAGGAATCTCTAAGTCCAGTTGAGGAATCTGCAAGCATAAGAAAGTCAATACTCCATAAAAAGATATAGAAGGAAATATGGTTTCAAACAAACATAAACCTAAAGCATAATAAAATGAATAGTCGTGCCATATGGTCCTTTCACTCTTTCTAAGAAACACCTGATCACTTAATGATAAAGATGGCTAGTCTCCACCAATAAATCTAAGCCAATAGATTATCTTTAAAGGTTGTTAACAGTTACAAGTATAATTTAACATAGTGAAGTACCTTGATTGTGGCAGTCTCAGACTTTACTACTTGTCGATTAAGCATCTACATTTTGGCAAAGAAAAACATTACTATAATGCTTTACTGAATCTAGTTCATCCTCTGGCCCACTATGTAAATAACTAAATACTTAGTGCAGAGAAAAGGGGTTTATTCCCTATACATTCACTCTACGTGTCACAACCTTTTGATCACCTGACGGAAATTCCACAGAGTAACGAGACCCTCGGGGTTGTATCTCACCAGCAAACTGAACCCCATTATTCCTAGTACATAGCAAAGAAAACATTTTCAACCATCATGTTGTAAAATGATATAAGTACAATCTGACTTTGAGGTCAAATAGATTGCATTTAGACTTTATAGATTTTTCATATTACACATTTGAACAAGGTTTTATTTACCATCTTGTATATCTTGAAAGTCTTATTTACCACCTCTTCATTCTCAATCGCATCTGATATCTGCAAGCAAAATGAAACATTTGTAAAATGTTAGTATGTCTTAATAAAGGTTACCAATCGACAGGTCAGCTCAAGTTAACCCAAGGTCAAGACAACACATGTTCCACCACTTCTTAATTATATATATATAATTAGACTAGAAGAACCAATTACAAACTTTATCATTGAAAATTAGTTTTATTTTTTAAGATACTGATACGGAATTACAAACTAGAAGCCAGGAAGGTTGATCCTATCAGAAGATCGACAGCAAGGTATCACAATACACTTCTTTTGAAATTACCAACTACAGCCGACTTGAACCCCTATGAAAATATCATTCAAGAACAAGGAACCGTTAATCCAAGTTTACAAAATATATTAGAATCACAAATCCAAAATAGAGTGAATATTACCATACCACCTGATCATTTGTAGAATTAGTAACCCGTTACTTTTTGTGCTCTATAAGAAATCCCAAACAACTACTATAAGCACAAACATCAGTGCATTGATTACTTCAACATCAATGAGACTGCAGTCTTCAGCCTCGGTCTCATCCGGGATTATCTGAATTTTTTGCCTCTGTCCCTATCAAAAAATAAGTTTATTTAATGATAAGTTATATGGAATAGATGGTATATTTGACCTATTTATTAAATGGTTCAATTTGACTTATACTCGAAATTGGTAAAAACTTAATAAAGTGTTGTAAACCATGTTTCACAGGTTGTATATTTGAGAGTTTCACCTTCGCTTCTTTACCATATACAAATGGTAATTACATTATATTTTCCAACTATTTAAACACGAAGAATGATACATGAAGTCACGAAACATAACATAAAATTTAGAAACAACTATGTATGAGCCTTGCAAAATAGTGTTATGAACCTAACAACCGCTTACATTTAAACCCTTACACTCTAATATGGTATAATACTAATATTTGTTTTATCTTAAATATAATCTAAGTTCTACACATAACTTATTTTTCTCAAATAATTAGAAGATGATTGAAGATAGAGACATAATAGAGATGACAAATATGAAAATGACTTGAAAAGATTATCTAACACTAATCATTAAAAATAGCCCCTTCACTTACATCTAGACTACTTGTTAACAAAAGTAACTTACATTGGCAGACCTTAACACTAATTGCCATTTACCTAAAACAAACTAGAACTCCTAACCAACATATCACAATGACCACACATACACAAACTAAGTTAGTGATCAAGCCATTCATATACGAACTATCTACTTTATTTCCCCTCAAAAACTGACAAATTCTACTTATTTCATTCTCTCCCAACGTAGAAGCTCCCCTGATGAAGTCAACCATTGCATACTCTTAATTAAAACCTTGATGTCATCACTTTCTCAAACAGGTTCATCAGGCAATTAACAAGTAGTGGGTTCACAATATCACAATCAGTTGGGTCAAATATCTCAATTAGGGCTTTTGATTGCCAACCCATACTAAACACATATTTAACAATTTATACATATTAAACCGTAATTGAGTATCTAAGAAAAAGCTATATACTTTAGATCACACAAGAAAGAAACATCATAAAGTTCAGCTGAGAAACAACTTTTAGGGTCATTCAATTTTAGACAATTGTAGATAGCAACAATCTACATCTATTCAGTTTCGGATATATGTTCTAAAATAGCAACCTGCTTCTGATTTGTTCCATTTTAAGCGGTATACAATTTTGTAGCAGCAAAATCCTAAGTATGCTACTCTTTGAAGAAAACAAACGTAACCAGGTTGCTAAAACGAAAGAAAACAAATATAAGTCGCTTTTTATTATAAAGAGAAAAGAACTAAAATGAGAATCAAACACCAATAGGTTGTTATTACCTGATCACGGTGGCCACGGAGATGAAAAAATCCAATTTTTGTACTAGTATATACTACAGCCTACTAATCTTCTTTTTTCATATCACGAAATCATCACGACAACAAAACAATACTACAACCTAACAAACCTCTCCATTTTTCATGTGATTACTGAGCCGATTCTTCCCAAGCCTATGATCCCGACTGACTTTCCACTAACCTGCAAGTGGAAACAAAAGAATTAATGGTTTAAACCTGAAATGAACAACAAGTAACTACCTTGTAATGAGTATCAATTACAGCAAAAAGCATGTTCCAAGCTTATATAGATTCAGGTTTATATGAACCCTAATTCCTAAAATCAGCAAAACAAAAAATTGAGTCATGAAGACATCAAATTGATAATTAAATTGAACATATAATGCATTAAACTACCTGATTTGTGATTGGACTTGAAATAGATAGTGAAGATGGTGAATCGCGACGGGTATGTGATGTCCAAGAATGTGACTAATGGTTGGGGTTGTGATTAGCAAGCGTCAATTACAAGAATAAGATTTGGCTTAGTTGATGAAAAATCATATTTGGCTTAGAGTCCGTGAAGAGAATGATGGTAAATCAAGACGCCTAGTAGAAGAATGATAGGGTTTTTGTTCAATTGAAACTCAAAAAAGGTAAAAGTGAAAAGTATCTCCAGTTAAGGAATTTCAAAATTTTTGGGGAAAACAGATGATGGGTAGAGGAGCAATTTGATTTTGGGGGAAAATTTAGGCGGGGCTTGTGAAAAGTTGAGAGGAAAATTTTATTTTGTGAAAAACTAAGTGAGGACATGTAAAATATTACATATAAATTTAACACATTAAATATTTTAATCTTTGTTTTTATTAGGGGCGGAAATGATATATTACGAGCCAAGCTCGAGCCAAACTTTAATTTTTTATTTCCGAATCGCATAAACGAGCCGAGCTCGAGCCAACTAGAGTTCTTTCGAGCTGATTCTTATTGAGCTTTGAGCTCAAGCTCAAGCCTATCAAATGAACTCGAAATGTTTAATGAGTTGAGCTCAACCTTGCATAAGTTCGACTCGAAATGTTTAATGAGTTGAGCTCAACCTTGTATAAGTTCGAATTCGATTCTCAGGCGATATTTCAATTTCAATTTGTGTAAGAAAAAAAATCTTTACATATAAATCGAGCTTTTCGAGTCAAGCTCAAGCCGAGTTCAAACTTTCTCGATTCCGAATAACATGATCGGGAGGTCCCTGGATACTTGCTTCTTAGTGTCTGTGACAAACGGTATACACCTACCAAGCCGGTGCAACCCATGCATGACCGCCTTTAATAACTTCCAATAAAATTCATATAACCTTCACACTATAACTATACACCTACGAAGCCGGTGCAACTCATGCATCACCGGTGATAATGGCTAATTCACATGGGTCATGGTTCATGTGCATTAGGTTATCACTGGTCACATTCATTAATGGGTATTTGACATCATATGGGTCATATGCATTGGGTTATAGTTGCTTACAGTGTCATGTTACGACACATCCATGATTGTTGACAATGGGTAATTAACATGGGTAATGGGTCATGTGCATTGGGTTGTAGTGGCTATAGTGTCATGTTATCGACCAATACATGACTAGTGATCGACAATGGGTAATTAACATGGGTCATGGGTCATGTGCATTGGGTTTTGTAAACTAAGACAAATACTATACAACATTTTTATACGTTTTGTACTTATTATTTTTTTAGGTTTTCATCCGTTTGTAACGTTTTTCGTCCCCTTTTGATCGTTCAATCGATTTTGACCGATCTCGCTAGTTTTCGACCGATTTTGACAATTTTCGACAGATTTCGACGGATTTAGACCGTTTTAGACCGACTACGACCGATTGCGACCGTGTTCGACCGATTTCGACCTTTTCGACCGATTTCATCCATTTTGAACGTTTTGGTAATTTTCTCTCGTTTTCATATGTTTTCAAGCTTTTTTTAACGTTTTCCTCCGTATTAAAACGTTATGAAACGTTTATTACGTTTTCATATATTTTGTACGATTTTTTCGTTTTCATACGTCATTCTCTTTTTTTTCTTTGTTTTGCTACGTTATGCTAGCTTTTGTACATTTTGTACACCTTCATACCATTTTTTTAAGAAAATGTTAGACAATAGACAAAAAGGGTCCCAGACGTACAAAAATGGTCGAAATCAAGAAAAAAAATGAACGAAAACGGTTTAAACCGTTATTATATTTTACCCTTTAAACCAAATAAGCTACAAATTATTTAGTTTTTCTAAATTTGAAAATTTAAAAGTGATACAAATTGAAAATAAGCAGGGGGAGAAAAAGTCACAGTTTAATAAGCAGCTTCTATAAGAACTTTTTAAGCTACTAGCAAAAAACAATGAAACTTAAACGTCTATATTAAAAAGGAAATGCATTACATTAACGAATATGTTACTCTGGCAAGATGGTAACTCACTTGACTTCCGTAGGGGAGGTCGCGGGTTCAATTCTCACTGGGGTGTAACATCCTTTTTAATTTTCTTGCTATTTTTTTTATTACTTGTAACATAATTTAGTCACACATTTGTGATATGTATCGAATTGTGACTACACTTAAATAATGTGTGACAAGATATGACTCTATGATTTAGACACCTAAATAAATACTTCATGTGACCATACATAACGTCTTGAATTTAGTCACACAAAAACTCAATGTGACTAATATCAAGGTTAATGATAAACTGTCGGGGCAGGTTTACGTCGGCCTAGGAAACTCAGTCAATGACGTCGAGGAACCTTAGTCGTTTCAAAATAGGCTCAGTCGTTCTACGTCGGCCTAGGAACCGTCGGGGCACGTTTACGTCGACCTAGGAAACTTGGTCTACGACGTCGAGGAACCTAGTCATTTCGGAATAGGCTCCGTCGTTCTACATCGGCCTAGGAACCATCGGGGCACGTTTACGTCGGCCTAGGAAACTCGGTCTACGACGTCGAGGAACCTTGGTCGTTTCGGAATAGGCTCCGTCGTTCTATTTCGGCCTAGGAACCGTCGGGGCACGTTTACGTCAGCCTAAGAAACTTGATCTACGACGTCGAGGAACCTTAGTCGCTTCGGAATAGGCTTCGTCTTTCTACGTCGGCCTAGGAACCGTTTGAGTTCACATTTTGCTATAAATAATAGTCACATGAATATTTCATAATGTGACTAATTTGAATGTATTGGTCACATATAATACCCTTATAATGTGGCCATAAACATAATTTAGACACACATTTGTGATATGGTGTGACTATTATAAGCAGAAAAGTTTAGTGGTTAAAGCTGCCAGTACAAAGTTAAGTCTGGTAGGTTAGTTTTAGTGGTTAAGGCTGCCAGTACAAAGTTAAGTCTGGCAGACCTAAGTTAAGTCTGTTTAGTATTCGTAGTTAGTTCTGTTTATGAAAAACATAATAGTTTTTTGTGTGACTATTGATCATCCAATGGCCACATGAATTTTATGTTTGTGTGGCATTTTCTAATATTTAGTCACACAAAGCATGTTTCTTTTGGGTATTTAGTCACATACAATTAATCATAAAGTGGCTAAAAGTGTTAATAAGTGTGAGCATATGGTGTTTAAAGTGAAGAAATATGTATTTTGTGTGACTATTGATCATCCAATGGCCACATGAATTTTATGTTTGTGTGACATTTTCTAACATTTAGTCACACAAAGCATGTTTGTTTTGGGTGTTTAGTCACATACGATTAATCATAAAGTGGCTAAAAGTGTTAATAAGTGTGACCATATGGTGTTTCAAGTTAAGAAACGTGTATTTTGTGTGACTATTGATCATCCAATGGCCACATGAATTTTATGTTTGTGTGGCCTTTTCTAACATTTAGTCACACAAAGCATGTTTGTTTTGGGTATTTAGTCAAATACAATTAACCATAAACAGGCTAAAAGTGTTAATAAGTGTGACCATATGGTGTTTAAAGTGAAGAAACATGTATTTTGAGTGACTATTGATCATCCAATGGCCACATATTAAGTTACGTGACCATATGTAATGGATTTTGGCTACACTTAAATAATATGTGTGACAAAACGTTTAGTGTGACCATATATGGCATTTGGTCACAGTCTTAGTAGTAAATGTGACTATATAGATTAGCTTTTGGCAAGCTAACACAAACTAAACTTTAAACACACATATTATCTTACGTGAACATATGTACTGGATTTTGGCTACACTTAACGAATGTGTGACAAAACATTTAGTGTGACCATATATGGCATTTGGTCACAGTTTTCAAGTGTGTGACATATATTTGTCACTGTTTATATGTATATCGTAACTAATGCTTCAACCTTACTTTTCATTTGTCACTCGTTCGAATTTTAGATGTGGCTAAAGAGTTGGCAAAACATATCAGTCACCCTTAAATACTGTGTGACAAAACTTGACTCTATGATTTAGACACACAAAAAATTACTTCATGTGACTAACGCATCAAGGTTACTTGTATTTTTCACGCGTTCCAAATTCATATGTGGCTAAATGATCAGAAACAAAATCACCAGATACCTTTAGCCACACAATGTTCAATTGTGTGGCAATACAATTCTAATGGTCACACAATTAAAATTTTCATGTGTGACTAATTAGTAAATGTTTTCTGTTTTCGTACCTTCAGCCACACAAATATGCGAATGTGTGGCGGTTCCATTTCGACCATGTGTGACCAAATCCCGTTTTTGTACTAGTGTGATTTTAAAAACCTTTGAACGGTTTTAAAGAAGTTTTATAAATTAAACCGCTCTGACACTTGTTGTTCCCAAATAGAGTGATTATAACAAAGATAACTAAGTTATTTTTGCATCTCGAAACACGTTAAGGTATTTTTATTATTAAATGATAGTGTATTACTTTGACCATAACATTTATGTGTTTGAAAACTTTATATAATTGGTTAGTCAATAAGTTTTGAAGTTGAAGTCAAAGTGTAAGTATGTTTGGTAAAATTGTGGCCTAAGCCAAGTGAATGAGACTAAAGGGACTAAGAAGGAATATTGGAAAGTAATTTCCAGAATTTTTGTAAGAAAATAAAAATCTCTTAACTTCTCAAAAAGGTGTAGAGAAAATGTGTGTGTCGTCGGGTGAAAAGAGAGGGAAAGAAGAGGTCTTGCTTAGAAGATAAATTAGTGATAAATATGTGTTTCCTTTCAAGAAATTTGAGCCTAACCATCATCCTCACAAGGTAAGTGTGTTAGGATTCATGTAAGTCAATTTGAGGATTTGGATAAAAGAATTTTTTAGGGTAATTGACAAGTAATGAAATAAGAGGATTAAGTTTCTTTAATAATTTGTGGGTTATTTGATGAATCGGCGGTATTTCATATGGTCATGATAAATGATCATATGTATGTTAAGAAGTAATTTGGGCATATAGATTGGTAGTGTTAAACCCTTTACTTTGTTATGCATCGAGGAAATAGTAAGTAATGATAGTGATTCTTGTTAGGAATCAAGTGATAGCTATTGGCATTGGTGATTGAGTACCGGCGGGTTGAGGTAAGTAATCCGGTTATAACTCGATTGTTATGTTTTATCATAATGGTGAATCATGTTATGAATATGTTAAGTGAATAGGAAGCAAGGCTTAGCAAGCTTGATCAAAATGCTAGGATTAGTGATTTAGTCATGACTAGTTTTGGAAAGTTATTAGCTTAGTTGTCAAACTAGCTTTGATATGTGATGATGATAACTTGATGTTAGTTGATGATGTGTTAAGTATTTTGTATATAAGAGTTGGTTTGAATCATATATTGTTAACTTGTTATAGCCAATTACTTACTAAGCAAAAGCTTACGTATTAGTTGTTGAATGTTTTGTAGTTTCATGTGGACAAGGTGAGGTCAATGGGAAAAGGTCTTAAAGACTGAAGCAATGAATGAAAGTACTTGTCGTTTTGTGTGTAGGCAATTAGTAATAGATAAACATGCTACGAGACAAGGTAAGCCCACGAGTCTTTTGGGTTTTAATTTGCTTTAGTGTCAAATATTTATGGATGTTGAATATGAATGAAAGTCAGGCCCGGATTTAAGCATGTGCGGGGTGGGCAACCGCACAGAGCCTCCGTTTTTAGGGGCATCTGATTCTAAAATGTACAGATTAATAGTAACAAAGTTCAAGATGATTTAAGCCTCTTTAATGGCTTTTTATCTGTATACAAATTACTGTTAAAACCAAAATTAGAAAAAAATGAAGCTTCCTGTTTTAATGACGAGAACAATGTTTGGGATAGGGTGGGGAAGAAGACCAAACTGAAATTTTTGTTATTGTTGCCTTAGGGGCCCCAAAAAATTGTATTGAATCACTCTCCATGTTAATTACTACAAAGCCTTTTTGGATTATGTTTTTATATAATTGACTTTTAATAATTATATTCTGAAGTTATATTAATTTGATATAGTTTTTTCTAAAAAAAATAAAAATCAAAGTTAAATGATCTAACATCTAATAATACATTAAGTCATTTGTATGTATACTTGAATTTTTGATATCAAATGCCTACTTTGAAATTATCACACAGGGTTTTCAAAATCTACGAGACGACTCTAATGAAAGTGTTATGTACAGAGTATGCAAAATGGGTAAAAATAAGTATTTGGAATAACACCCTTGTTTTAGTAAATTGAGATTCCGCGCATTCTGGATGTTAAATTTGTACATAACTATTAAATATTTGTTATATGAAATATGTTTGCAAAGTTTGAAGAATTATGAGTTGGTTTACTACACTATTCGAAAAATGTACATTGTGCAAGTCGGATTGATTTTTCCGCCGTTTTTTTTTTATTTTGAAACCGCCAGTTTGGAAAATGGTCAAAAGCCAAACCGCCGATTTTGGCAGTTTAAAAAAGATTGATTTCGGGTGTTTTAGTTATTGAATCACTCTCCATGTTAATAGATGAGGTTTAAACAGTTTAAAGCACATATAAGTAAAGTGGTTTAAATTAAAGTTTTAAAGTTCAAAAAAAAAAAAAAAAAGTAAAGTGGTTTAAACAAGATTCAGACAACAATATTTTCAATGTTTAAATTCTTATTATAAATTAATCAAAGAATTTGAAAAAAAATTGTTTGCGGAATAACAATTTTAGTTGAATGACAATTGAGATGATCTACTCTCTAACTTAAACACGAAAATTAAATTATTGTTTAAGTATGAACTTCTACTTCACAAAATGTTCAACGGCCTAAGTTCAATTCGAGAAGTAAATGCTCTTGAATGTGTTTTACAAATATTCTCTTTCATAGTAGAGAGGTAGGGTTTCTAAAGGCATCTACTTTACATGTGTTGAGAATTGAAGGGGTTGGTGAGATATGCAGAATATGCTTCTACTTTAGGTAAGGGATAAACTTTTATTTTAGGGAACAACGTTGACAACTGTTGCACCTTTATACCAATTCTAGAAATGTGTTGTATCCTATGAAGACTTGATTTATCCTTTTTGCTTTAGTAGATTTTCCTGCCTTTGACCTTCTAGATGCTTGAGATTCTTTGCTCTTCATCTTGGTGGAATAGGAAATCAAATATCGTTCAGTGAGACATTATCATCCTCACCTAACTTAACCACCTTGCTTAACCGCATCGATATTGAAGTGAAGACTCTTGTCTTCAAGAACTCAGAAGGAGTCGTGTTAAGTATTTCTCAGTGACTATGTTATACTTGGGTTAATTTATATTCAAATTTGTTCAACGACTGCGAAAAGCTGAAATATTGTAACTCTTTCTTTATATAATCTAGGAGTCTCAGTGGGAATCGTTTGTAAGAAAAAATGTTGTTACCTTGAAAGGACTTTCATTAAGTTTTTTTTTAAATCAAAGACATTCCTTAGGAGTGTTCATGGGGCGGTTCGGTTCTTTTAGTTGAAAGATTAAAACTATCCATCGTGGGGTGGGTAATTAATTTTATTACCCGAAACTGAACCGTACTTGGCGGGTAACCGGACATGCGGGTACCCAAAGTGAGCGGTTACCCGCAGTTCGGGTCACAGTTAACAAGTATGTAAAATGTCATATTAGTAAAATTAAATGACATTGAATTGATAAAATCATATAAAAGTTAGTCCGTTACAATAATTGCATTCAAACATTTATACATAACATATTAACAAAAAAGTAATTATTCAGCGTTTATACATTACGATCACGTTAATCAATTTTCACACATACATGTTTAGAAATGTTTACATTTGAAGCAAAAAAAAAATCGTTACATAATAAAGTAGTGCAATAATACAATCAATACTTGTACAATTATTTGCATATTTACCTTTATGTATATTATGCACGGTTTGGTTCGATTAATCGCGAAAATTTATAAACGAAAACCGAATCCGAATCCGAATTGTGATAAGCGGGTTTTTTTTGTTTCAGTTTTTTTCAGTTTCGGTTTCTCCAATTTCGGATTTTTTCGGTTTCAAATTAAATGGTTTGGCTCGGTTCGTCGATTTCTCCAATTTTTTAGCACCATTAACATTCCTATGATTTACGCATAAGTAACCATAAAAATATATAAAATACATTTATACCTTAACAAGATGGATGTTAAGATGGATGGAGAATATGTTTATTTTCTAATATGACGGTGCAGTCATGGAAGCAAAATTATTTGACTTTTCCGTAGCCGTCTTTTTTACACAAATGACAAGGATGATGATAATTGGCCGGTATGGGGGTGCCGTTGCATTAATCATTTGGATGGTGCATGACGAGCTTTATTTATTTATTTTTATTATTCATGCATAAATATAAGCTAGAAATAGAGTTGATATTCACATCTAATAACTCAAGGAATAAATTGTTCGTATGATGAGTTTTTGTAAAATAAGCTCATGGCAGACTACGGCTCTCACTACATTAATTCGTTAGAAACCAAATATATCAAGTATCGTGACATATAACACAAGTTATATATACCTTTGAAATTTAACATATGTCATTTAACGTATAAATCAAGCATTGAACAGCTGTATAAAACAGGAAACATATATACACGTACCTTCTATATGAAAATAACCTAAACTGAATACGGATCAAAGACTCAGCACGATATTAAATTTTAACCAAAGTTTCATCTTTCCTTAATTTATTGTTCACTCATCTCTCTTTCTCTATCTCTTATTCATTCACTCATTCAGTGCGTGTGTGCGTGTTTCACTCACTACAATATGAGAAAAACGAAACTTCAACTAATGCAAGCTGTAACACTCTTTTTTCTAGTAATCTACGTTGGATCGCTCTCGAAAGTTTTATGCTTTGTACAGCCTAATTCTCCTCCAGGCAAGTCGTCATTCATCTCATATCTTAGGCATTCATTATCGTAACAGGTCGGAAGCTATTTGTAACTATATGTGCTAATCTCATATGATAGCGTAACATGTTTATCCACGTTTCCGCGTGCGTTAGTCATTGCTATACTTTTATCCATATAAAAGATATGCTGTCAATGCGCTTAATTTTTTATGAGTACTAAAGTATAATGAGCAATATACAAGTACATTACGTTTATGGCCAGAATGACCAAATAATATTGTATGCTCTGCAGATGAAAGATATCTTGGTTTCACATATGAAGCCGCTGATTTCAAGCCGGCACAAGAATATGATTACATCGTTGTTGGAGGGGGAACTGCTGGTTGTCCATTAGCAGCTACATTATCTGAGAATTATTCTGTATTACTACTTGAGCGAGGAGGTGTAGCCACGTTGGATCCAAATGTCTTGTATGAAAATAACTCTGTGACTACACTCCTAGCTGCAAATCATAACGATTCACCTGCTCAAAATTTTTTCTCGGAAGATGGTGTTTTCAACACGAGAGGGAGGGTTTTGGGAGGTGGTAGCATAATAAATTTTGGGTTTTATTCGAGAGCCGATGATTACTTTTACGAAAAATCGGGGATTGAATGGGATAGAAGTGCCGTTAGAAGTGCCTATGAATGGGTAGAAGATAGTATTGTTACTCGCACGGACCATTTACGTAAGTGGCAAGATTCTACATTTAACGCGCTAATAGAAGCTGGAGTACTTCCTGAAAATGGATTCACCCTGGACCATGTTCAAGGCACCAAGATTGGAGGTTCGACATTTGATGATTCAGGGAGACGACATGGAGCAGTAGAGCTCCTCAATAAAGCTAACCCTGGAAATTTAGAGGTGGTGATTCATGCAACAGTTGATAGGATCCTCTTTTCCACCTCTAATAAATTAGGTAATCATTTTCACAACTTTTGTAAAACCATGCGTGAGTTCAATGTTATGCATTAGGCCGTTGCCACAACTCTAACCATTTGTATTGTTTTCAAACATAGCCGCGGTTGGTGTTAGATACCATGATTCCAATGGAAAATCTCACGAAGTCAATGTAAGAGAAAATGGAGAAGTTATTTTATCTGCTGGAGCTCTAGGTAGCCCACAACTTTTGCTAGTAAGTGGACTTGGGCCGGCTTCTGACCTTTCATCGATGAAAATTCCAGTTGTTCGTGACCATCCGTTCGTCGGAAAGTTTATGGCTGATAATCCACGTACCGGGATTAACCTGGTTGTCCCAGTTAGATTAGCCGATGTAGGAGTCCGCGTGGCTGGGATTACAAAAACTGGCCCATATATGGAATCTACTGCGGTCCCCCGGCTTACAACTCCCATAAGCTATATACCTTTCCTGGGTTCACTTCCACCTTTAAACTTAAGTCTAGTGGTTATTGGAGGAAAAGTTTCGAGGCCACAATCAAGTGGTTCACTACGTCTAATATCACCCTCTGACGTGACAGTTAGCCCTAGCGTTCGGTTTAATTACTACTCTAACACTGAGGACATACGCCAATGTGGTGATGTTTTGGATGTACTTAGAAAAATTCTGGAAACTCAGGCCATGGAAGAATATAAGTTTCGTGGCATCCTTGGTGAAAGCTTTTTTACTTATGTTGGGCCATCATTACCTAATGACCCGTCTGATGAGGAGTCTATTGCGAGATTCTGTCGTGAAACATTGTCCACATTTTGGCATATGCATGGTGGATGCTTGGTGAACAAGGTCGTAGATAGCCAATTAAAAGTTATCGGCGTGGATTCTTTACGAGTTGTTGATGTTTCGACATTCTTCAACTCACCCGGAACAAATCCTCAGGCAACCGTACTGATGCTAGGCCGATATATTGGCATGAAAATACTTAACGAGAGAGCAGCAAGTGGCCTGCATTCTTAAGCGTGAGATACATCGAATATTTTGTGTATGATGTTCCAAGAACTTCGATTCATATATTTTGTTATTATTATGTATAACTTCCATATACTTGTTTTATACCTTGATCATTTGCTTTATTAAAAAGAACCAAATATGATTTGCCTGTTAATTTTTTTGTATTGTAATAGTTGTATGAAAGATATGCTCAAAATTGTATATATTAATCTTTTTCATTTTATAACTCCCATAAGCTTTATATCTTTTTTCTTTTTACTGTAATAGTTGTATGAAATAAGAAATGCTCAAAATTGTATATATTAATCTTTTTCATTTTATAACTCCCATAAGCTTTAAATCTTTTTCTTTTTACTGTAACTATGAAAGATATGTCTCAAAACTGTATATATTAATCTTTTTCATTTTATAACTCCCATAAGCTACTCCGTATCTTTTTCCTTTTACCGTAATACTTCTATGAAAGATGTCTCTAAATACTTTTTTGTATGTATACTTTGATTTGCTTTATTTAAAAGAAATAAATAAGATTTCCCTTTCATTTCTTTTTATTATGTATAACCTACATCTTGCTAACTGGATTTTCGTGCCATATTTATTACTTCCTCTTAAAGTTGCATAATACAGAGGGGACCTTGCTATGCGTTGATGGTACACGGATCACCACTCAATATTGAGTGATGGAAAAATTATAATGTTTATAAAATGTGAATTGTAATAAAAATTGTAATAAATGAAGTATGGGCTGTCGTTTTCTTGAGACCAGGGGTGTTGATCGGTTCGGTTATCGAGTTATTCGGTTTATTCGGTTCGGTTAGTTCGGTTAAAATTTTTTTCTGGGTATAACCGAAAACCGAACCGAACCGAATTCAAATTTGATTCAACCGAACCGAAAACCGAACCGAATAACCCGAATTACATAATTTTAATTATTTTTTTATTTAATTATATATATTTTTAGCACAAAATATTTTTTTCAAGCTTAAATCATATTATATTTATATTAAAAAAAAATTTTAGTGATTTTTTTCCATATATATACATAGAAAAAATATATATTTTATATGAATTCGGTTTTCGGTTCGGTTTTCGGTTTTCATTGCCAAAACCATATCCAAACCGATAACCAAACATTTAGTTCGGTTCGGTTCGGTTTTGACCAATTCGGTTCGGTTACGAATTCGGTTCAGTTATTTTCGGTTCGGTTCAGTTTTGGTTTTCGGTTACTGTGGATATTACCCGATCCGTGAACACCCCTACTTGAGACTTCTATATTTTGTTACTCCCTTTTAAATAAATTTGGCTACAAGAGGGTCGTAAATGTTGAATAGAATTTTTCTCCAAATAAGAGCTGTGGCTATCGTAACTCGTAAGCTGAAAAAATATATACTCGTAGCTTCTGAACGGAAAAAAAAGATCATATACCTGAAAATTAACTAAAATTAACACCATAAATCTGCTTTCCCAAAGCTTATCCATATCAAGTGACTAAGATCAACCCACACAACTAATAGCTTATATAAAGGTTCTGTGCGTCATGGCGGCGTTAAGGCGTCAGTAAGGCGCGAAGCGTGACCTCCATTTGACGAAATAAATCAAGACATCGGCTCTAGGTATGGCGTGAGGTAAGACGTGAAAAGGCACGAAAAAACACGTGAAGGCGTGACGTATTTTTTAAATTCAACTCCGATGATTTTTTTTTAAAAGAATGAAGAAGATTATATGCAAAGATAGTTTCTTAATTTAATTCTTTATTTATAACACTTTTTGTAAATTCGGTATATATGAAATATGATATAATATATAAATTTATAAATATTTTCATATTTTGTGCTGCTTTAAGTCACGCTTTAAAAAAAGTTATGACTTCGCCATAACTTCTAAAGCGTGAGACTTGATCATGCTGTCATACCGTACCTCACGCTATTTATAACCTTGGCATATATATTAGGGAAAAAAAAGTCAAAATACTCGAAAGCCAAACTACTTAACCACAACAGATAATAGGATTTTTGGAAACTGTAGACTCGCGGCATTAAAGTGTTAATCATGTTTTTACCGAATGATGATTGTCCTAGAGTTGGCCTCTAGTTTTTTTTGATAAACTGCAAATAATGTTTATGTGGTTTTTTAGTTTTGCAAAAAATGTCCCTCAAAACTATTAATTGCAAAAAATATTCTCGTGGTTTTCTTTTTTGCAGATAATTTCTTTTAGCTAATGATCGCTAAAAATTTACGTTAGTCAAAGTCAAAGGCTATGTAAAATGACTAATACCGTCGTCTTCTTCCCACAATTACTCTTTTTAATTTGCAATAATTTTGTAATCCTACCATCACACAACCAGCACCATCAAGTCTTTCAGATTCTTTCATTTTATCCTTGTTCAGTTTAATTTATACTGTTAAAGAGACAGACTTTATTTATGATAAGTTTGATTGATGTGAGAGGATTGGCCAGATGTAATTATTTTGGGCTGAAAACGATTTTTATTATATGATGGATATGATGGTGAGGAAGTTTTTGCAAAATAACCTTTTGCCATGTGGTCAGGTTTACCACATTTGAAATAATCATTTGAAAAAGGTTTAGTTTCATTCGACTTTAAAAAGTTTCTTTTTATAAACATTTTTTAGTTGGCTAATAAAGCTCTTTAACAGAATTCCCTATTCAGGTCACCCATTTATTTTTGACTGCTTCGTTCATCAACCTCATCCTCGGAATCATCCCGAAAATCTTGAACAAAAGCATTTGAATAAAAGGCAGTAGATATGGGTGTTGAGGTTAGGGCCTTTTGTTTTTCAGGATACATCTTAGACATGAGATTATCCTCATAAACATATCTTCCATAAATTTCAGCCAATTCAGGGACATGGTTTGCATTACTTAGCCCTGATTGAAGCTAAGCCATTTTATAGAAAGACTGTTTACAAAGCCAATGTTTATCTCATGTTTGTACAAAGTGACACAATCATTAACAAGTTCATTCATTAGGTTTTTGTTTCTTGTGTAGGTCTGAGAGAGACTTTCACGCTCTTTGGCTCCGAAAGATTGATACCGAAGTTTCAGGTCCATGACCCTGTATTCCTTGGTATTTGAAGGGCCTTCATGGCTTAGAATCAGATATGTCAATGTCTGCTTAACATTAGGACAATTTATCACTGAATCCATTATGATCTGGTAGACATGATATAATTATGTTCTTAAGCCTTTGGTCGAGGTTGACCACCCTCCCCTCATCAGGAATCCATTGAGGCTCGGGTTTATCTAAGCCTTCAGTGGTTTTAGGCTTGAAGGGACCCTCTTCTAAACATTTTACAATATAGGGTTCCAATCCAAAAAGAAAATATTTCATTTTCTTTCCACTTTGTAAAATTTTCAGGCTCAAGCTTAGGGGTGGTAGATGAATAACTACCCCCCTTTGGATTTATTGGCCATGGTAATGAATTGTTAGTAGTCATGATAGGTCTTGATTTTAATTTTTGTTTATAATAGGTTGTAACAATGTTTTATAAATTGATGAAATCAAATAATCCTCATAATTAAGTGTCAATTTCCCCCTAATATGCTCATTATTTGTATCGTTTATCTGTATATATGCTTTGATTTTTTTATATTTCGTTTTCAGGTTGTAAATGAGCATAAGAACAAAAGAGACACGGAAATGGAAAAAACTTACAAAGAAACACACTTTATTATGCTGACTGTGAAGAAGTTACGGCGTAATTCCACTCCCCATCTACACCGTAACTATGAATTCAAACATGAAGACCAAGTCAACGCTAATCAAGGATTGCGGCGTAACTATCTCATAAGGTTACACTGTAATATTCTAGAGACTTAGAAGATTTTCATGACTAAGAAGGTTACGCCGTAACTAATGTATGGGCTACGGCGTAATATGTGAACAGAAGGGAACTCAAGTTATTGACAAGATTACGACGTAACCACACATGAAGATTACGACGTATATGAAATGCTAAGGAGGTTACGACGTAACTATCCATCTAAGTTACGCCGTAAATATTTATTTATGGATAAGATCGTTAAAGATTACACTAGTTAGTGCGTAAACAAAACTCAAGGTTACGCTGTAGCTGTGTCGGGCCTATAAATACCAACCCTATTTTCTGCATTTGATATATCTTTATCACCACAACTCATCAGAGGACGAAGTAGGGTTCCACAAGGATGATCTCCAACAGCATTCAGAGCATTTTCCAATGGCGAAATCACAACACAACATCAAAAAGTTTTAGCGATTCATATTTCTTTTACATTTACGATTCCATATCTTTCATTACCATGCAAAACATTGAATCTCGTATAATTTATAATATGATCGGCTAAGCACCTTTGGTGCTAGCCTAGTTATGATTCCTTTCAAGTTTTGATTATGTTTTCGTGCTTTTATTATTTCTTCTAGTGTGTGCATGCTTAGTTTTTCGTTAGATCCTCTAGTTTTGGTAGTTTTGAAGACCGGTTGTACTTCTTGCACTAGGATAATTGACAATAGGACCCTAGTGTGATTGGTTGCGAGGGTTGATAAGAATTGACCATAGGACTACCAATTTCTTGTAAGCTAATTGACCATAGGATCACCCTCCGGGTTGGATGAGCTTAAGAAGTTAGATGTGTGGTCTAAGATCCGAGAGGCCGGGCCACACAAAGAATAAATCTAGAATGTAGTAGCACTTAATGACTCAAACTAGTCTACATGTAAGCTTTGACGACCATAAGGATGCAGACCTTTGGCGTCCTAGTAGGATTCTAGGGAGATAGGCTAGGAGAATTGACCATAGGAGTCTAGTGAATCTTATGCCCCACTTGAAGCGATAGAAGGCTTAATTAGAGAACATTGTCATTGCATGATAGGATCCATTCACATAGCTTTAGGGACGACTTTGGCTTTACCGAATACTACACTACACACGATCGGGTTCTCTTCCCATTAGTGCATAAGGTAGACTATAGGTAGACGAGTAACATTATAAGTATTAAAACCTGGTTAGAAATCCTGTATCAAGTTTTTGGCGCCGCTGCCGGGGAGCTATATTTGGATTTTTGTTTAAGTTTTTAATTTTTTGTTTAATTTTAGTTTTTCTTACATTTTTCTTCTAGTTTCAGGAGCCATGGGTGAAGTTGTGGATATTGATACACTTACTCTTGAAGAGTGCCTTGCTATGACTCGAGAAGAGCAAGGGCCGGGGCTTGTTAGGCCGGCTATTAGAGCGGATTTCCATTTCGAGATTAAGAACCAATTTATGAGGGAGTTACGTGCAATTCCCTTTTCCGGAAACAAGACCGAAGATGCTTACGAGCATGTGGATAATGTCTTGTACATCGCGAGTCTCTTCAACATTCCAGGGGTTTCTCATGATGCTATTATGCTCTGAGTGTTTCTAATGACACTTATTGGAGCCACTAAAAGATGGGTTGATAGGTTGCCCGTTGGAACCATCAACACGTGGAATCTCCTTAAAAGATTATTCATACAACGGTATTGCCCTCCTTCGAAGACGACAAAAAAACTAGAGGATATCCATAATTTTAGACCGGAAGGTGACGAAGTTTATACCAAGCTTGGGATAGGTATAATGATATTCTCTACAGGTGTCCAACTCATGACCTTAACAACCAGCAGAAGGTCAACTTATTCTACAAGGGTATTAACATCGCAACAAGGTAGATGTTCGATTCTCAGGGGCCGATCCTTGGAATGAATCCTACTCTAGCCCTTGAGGCTATTCAAGACATGAAAGACCACTAAAAAAAGTGGCATGATAGAGGTAGTAGCAGAAGCATGGGAGGAAGTTTGGATGGTATCACTGTTATTACTAACAAACTTGAAAGTCTTGGCAGGGATATGGAGAAGCTAAAAGAAAATGTGCATGCTGTACAAGTAGGATGAGACACTTGCAGAGGAGCTCACCTTGCCAAGGACTGCCCATTGAAAGATGAGGTTAAGAGAGTTGAAGAAGTCAAATATGGTGAGGCTAATAGACCATTTCAGGGATACGGGGGTAACGGAGCTAAGTATCGCGTCGTACCTCTAGGATATTATACAAGGATCGAGAACAGGCTTCCGTTCAAAACCAAGAAACCCAGCCTCGAAGAAATGGTCAATAGACATATATATTGAAGATTCTTCAAGGAAAAATGACAAGTTTAAGGAATGGATGAATAAAGTGAAGGAGGACACGGACAAGAACTTACGAAATCAAGATGCCGCAATCAAAAATTTAGAAACTCAAATTGGGAAACTTGCTAAGGATTTCGAAACTAAGGAAGTCGAAGCTACTACTGAAGCATGTAAAGCCGTTTTCACACAAGATGAACAGGATGAAGTGCAGCCCATGGACTTACTAATGAATTTTGTGGAATCCACTACTTGCAAGAAAAGGATGACACCAGAAATGAAGGAAGCTTACCCTGCCAACTTCCTAAAAAGGAGCTCAATCCTGAAGACTTTCTGCTACCCTGCACTATTGGTAACTTTAATATGCATGCTCTAGCTGACCTTGGTGCTGGTGTTAATCTCATTTCTTTTTCGTTGTTTGAACACTTAAAATTAACCAATCTTAAAGAAACAACACTGATGATTGAAATGGCTGATACCACTAGAAAAACGCCTAAGGGAACTATTGATAATGTGTTACTTAAAATTGGTAAATTCCTTTTCTTTGCCGACTTTGTGGTTATAGACATGGCTCGACGAAAACATAACAACATAATCTTAGGAAGGCCATTTTTAGCAACATCTCATGCACACATTAAGGTATTTGAAAAGCAGATTCCTTAGATGTAGGAGTGGAATGAATAACTTCTGATATGAATGAATTTTTAAACCCTGACCCTGGATCTTCCAAAGGAATCCGCACTGTTGAGGGTCCTGATTAATGTTTAGACATCCTAGGGATAGACACCGATATGTTCTGTTATGAGTCGCCATTATATTTGAATTATGAAAATAGTGGAAAGAATGTTGAAAATTCTAAGCAGGTACAGGTTAGGCATGATCGGATTATGGATAGAATTATGGAAGATAAAACGCAGGCTTTAACAAATCACTATTGCAATCCGGTGATAATGGTAAATGAAGGATCCGCGGAAGCATGGCCATCTTGTAACTCTTTTCGTAACAAATGTAATGGGGGAGAGTATGGAGAGTTAGAAGAAAGCCAAAGAGCCCATTTAGAATGGACATGCTTCCATGGGTTAAAAAGGCGCGATATTGAATTCGGGGATATATCTTTCCATAAATGGTATAAGGTTAGGTATGGGAACACTATTATTTATAAGAATCTGATTAGAAGACTCCAGTGCGACTACGCCAACTATCGTTTTGAACATGATGAGCTACTTGATGAGGTTTCAACTACGAACGAAAGGGATGATTGTTCGGAAAAACTCACAAGTAATAATGATTCCCAGTGCAAGGGTGAAATAGATGATGAGTTTGGGGAACAATGCTTATCATTTAACGAGTGGCTTACGAATCGGTTCAGTACTTCAAAGATGGATACAAATATCAAGAAAAAGGTTTTTATTAAATGAATGATCAAATGCTATCTATAGGGATATGATACAGCTGAAAATGACCACGTAATCATGGACACCACTTTAGGTGGTAGTTGTCGTAATGGTCGCGGCTTTGAGTCTAACTTAAAGACTAGTAATATAAACAAAAGTACTCTTTCGGGAGATAACCCGAATTATCCTTTTTCTCTTCCATTTTATTAGTATTGTTGGGTTTGGTTTGTTTGTTTTTATATTTTGCAGGGATTGGAGCAAGGAGGATAGCGTAAAGCTCTATAAAGATGGAACCGGTATGAAGAATTCTTTCTGTGAAGACTTTATGGCGTAACCCACATCTATGGTTACGCCGTAACCATCCTCTCGATATCGGAGGACTCCCAGGTTTCTCCAATTACGGCGTAACTCAGTCAAAAGTTTACGCCGTAACCTATCCTGTAACCAAATTTAAATTTTAATCTTACACACCATAACCTTGTATTAGTTTTAAATGAACTTTGTGGGTGTGTTCTCTGTAAACCCTCACGAGACTTCACTTATCCACTCGGGACACCGAGTGGTTTAAAAGGCTTGCTGCATACGCTAACTGCAACCGTGATTTCCACGAAAGTGAATTTTTTTTTTTCTTTTTATTTTAGAATTATGCATGTTGGAAGTGTCGTGATTTCAGGGAATTGAAGTTTGCTCATGGAGGCAAGACGAAGGCACGCGTTTCAGCGTGATCCTTCTTTTATTTTAGAGCAAATTTTAAGGGAGTTCTCGCTCCAATTTTAGTTTTACTACATCTTAATTTCATGTTTAATACAAATGGAACTTTGTACATTTCAAGTGGGGGGGAGGGGGGGGAGTAGAATTATAACTAGAACTTGTTTTCCCTCAGTTTTTCTAGTTTATTTTGAAAATTTATGCCATTTTTAAAATTTGACATGTTTTTCCTAATCTAACTAGAATAGACCTTAACCAAGAATACTATTACCCATGATTTCCATGGTGCATTTTAGTCTTTCCAATTCCCGTTATTTACCCAAAATCCACCAAATATTAAATGTGCCGGTAGTATGTAAACTTTAGAACTTGGCCTTTATGTCATTTCGAGACTATAGACGAGCAGTGTGTCGAGTTAGCTTGATGCATTTGGAAGAGACAATTTGAGAAGGCAATATTTTAGGATTATCACCCAAATAGCCCATATGTGTATATAATTGTGTGCATTTATCGACTACTCACCTCAACCCTTCGACCCCTGTGTTAAAACTCTTTTGTTGCACTCACCTTTAGTGCAAGATACCCCTAGAAACACCCTTCCGAGCCATTCTTTTCATTTCATACCTTTATTAATATTGTTTCAATACACATGTTCACCTTAGCCTACCGTGTAGGCTTAGCTCATGATTGGGAAGTCGCCGTTTGCTCAAGTTTAAGATTCAAGTTTAGAGATTCGGGAATCACGCATACGTCAAAGACATATATTTGAAGATCATTGAAGACCCCCAAAAGCTTCTCATATATGATTCATCTCAAGTGGGGGATGATATTATTTTGTGTAGTTATGATTTAAAAAAAAAGTAGTTTGTTATTTTTTGTGAAGTAATAGTGCAAGTTTTTTGGCACTAAGTTGATATAAGCTTAATGGATTAGTATCAGGACGTCCGCTAATGGCACACTTACTTGTTGCATTATGATCCGGTTTTTGCATCTTGAAGCTTGTATTTTGGATGAATGGCGGACGGTGACGACTTGGTTGTAGGCTAAGACTATTTGCTTCTTATTTTTATCTTTACACCATTTATGTGCATCCCATGTCTTATCCTACCCTTTTAGTCATGAAGCGTGTCTAGGTGAAGAAGCGAGCAATCATTGGTGTCTTGGCCATGAATTTGGTTATGTATCATTGGTTTTGTCCCCTTTGCCGTGGCACGTTAGTAATGATAATTCACCATTGCCTATATAATTTGTTCACCCAATATTGCCTTCGAAGATTGTTTTGACCTTAGCTCTAGTGGTGGAGATATGTGTAACTGCCAAGCCTATGATAGAATACATGCTATGACTGTGCATTGAGTGATCACCCTGAAATAGTCGCTTAGATTAGAGAGAGTATGAGTGTTTGTTTCCCATTACGTGAGGTGTTCGACTTAGAAAATTCTAGCATAGGAGATTTTTAATCTCATATTTCCCAAGTAAAATTGGGGGATATCTTTTTAGAAATGATTCTAATAAGGTCTACTTGAGGGCAATTAGAGTTTAAGTAGGAGGATATTTGATGACATCAAATAATCCTGACAATTAAGTGTCAATTTTCCCCTAATATGCTCATTATTTGTATCGTTTATCTGGATATATGCTTTGATTTCTTTATATATTGTTTCCAGGTTGTAAATGAGCATATGAACAAAAGAGACGCGAAATTAAAAAATAACTTACAAAGATACACACTTTAGTATGCTGACTATGAAGAAGTGACGACGTAATTCCACTCTTCATCTATGCCGTAACTATGAATTCAAACATGAAGACCAACTCAACGCTAATCAAGGATTACGGCGTAACTATCCCATAAGGTTACGCCGTAAAATTCTAGAGACTTAGAAGATTTTCATGACTAAGAAGGTTACGCCGTAACCAATGTATGAGGTTACGACGTAATATGTGAACAGAAGGGGACTCAAGTTATTGACAAGATTACGACGTAACCACTCATGAAGATTACGACGTAAATGAAACCCTAAGGAGGTTACGGCGTAACTATCCATCTAAGTTACGACATAAATATTTATTTATGGATAAGATCTTTGAAGATTACACTAGTTACGACGTAACCAAAACTCAAGGTTACGCCGTAGATGTGTCGGGCCTATATATACCAACCCTATTTTCTGCATTTGATATATCTTTATCACCACAACTCATTAGAGGACGAATTAGGGTTCCATAAGGACGATCTCCAATAGCATACAGAGCATTTTCCAAGAGAGAAATCACATCCCAACATCAATAAGTTTTAGCGATTCATATTTCTTTTACATTTACGATTCCATGTCTTTTATTATCATGCAAAACATTGAATCTCGTGTACTTTATAATATGATAGGCTAAGAACCTTTGGTGCTAGCCTAGTTATGATTCCTTTCATGTTTTGATCATGTTTTCGTACTTTTATTATTGCTTCTAGTGTGTGCATGCTTAGTTTTTCGTTAGATCCTCTAGTTTCGGTAGTTTTGAAGAACGGTTGTACTTCTTGAACTTGGAGAATTGACCATAGGACCCTAGTGTGATTGGTTGCGAGGGTTGGTAAGAATTGACCATAGGACTACCAATTCCTTGTGTGCTAATTGACCATAGGATCACCCTTCGGCTTGGATGAACTTAAGAAGTTATATGTGTGGTCTAGGATCCGAGAGGCCGGGCCATACAAAAAATAAATCTAGCATGTAGCGGCACTTAATGACGCAAACTAGTCTACCTATAAGCTTTGACGACCATAAGGATGCATACCTTTGGCGTCCTAGTAGGATTCTAAGGAGATAGGCTAGGTGAATTGACCATAGGAGTCTAGTGAATCTTATGCCCCACTTGAATCGATAGAAGGCTTAATTAGAGAACATTGTCATTGCATGATAGGATGAACAACTAGGCTAGTACACTTTCTCCCTATTTTTTTCATCTCAATTTACTTCCATCATTTCATTTCTGTTATTTAGTTAATTAATCAAATATTTCAAAAACCCCTTTAAAACGTGACATAGACTTAAATTATGATCCATTCACATAAGTCTTGGGACGACCTCGGATTTACAGAATACTACACTACACACGATCGGGTTCTCTGCCCGTTAGTGCATAGGGTAGACCATAGGTAGACGAGTAACATTATAAGTATTAAAACCTGGTCAGAAATCCTGCATCATAATTCAACTGCTCTAATACGACTTGTTGTTTCCGTTTACTTAGTTATTAACTATTGATAAGTTAACCGTTAAGTAACATTTCTACTAACAATGGTTACACATTTACATGAAATTAGTTTAAGCACAATATAATTCTATATTAACGTTTAACTATTTATTGATAGATTTCAAATAATTATACTCAAGTGTTTGAGGAATAACACTTGGGATTGAATGACAAGTATATATGTGTGATCTCCTCACTAAACTTAAACACAAAACTAAAGTTAAGTGTTTAAGTAAGAACTATGCCAACCAATAGATATCAAATCTAGGACTTAGTGGCAAAAAAACGAATCCCTAATAACTTTTATCTCTTTATTATTTTCGTTCCTTAATCTGCCCATTAATGTCTCCTAGGGCTTGTTTGTTAAGATTTTTAATTAAGTCATGTTTAATTAAGAGATGACTTAAAGTAGACACCCTCAGTTTTAGTACTTAATATTTTCAGTCATATTTGTTTATGAAGTCACAAACAAACAATTTTCATATGACTTAATGAATTCAGTTTAAGATTCTTTTGTGGTATAGCTTTTTTGCGTTAAGAATTTTGATCGTTAGATTATAGTTTTTTGCTGCATCGCTGGTTTGAATCGAGTTAGGGTTTCGTACATAACAATCATTTGTTCATTATTGTGCTTCATTAATAACCATGACTTCTGTTAGGGTTATTATCAGGAGACATCGGGCGTATGTGTTATTCTATAAACCCTAATTTTTCTAAGGTTTCTGCGATACTTTGAAGATTTAGACATGTTTGTTCGTCTTGATTTGTTTTGTTTGTGCATGGTTTGAGGATGAAATATAGGTTCTTGGATTCGGGAAGAGGAGGGGAAAAGAAGAAAAAGAAAAAAAAAATAATTTTTTCGATTGATTCTAGTTTGAATTCTAGAACTGATAAAGCTGTTATAGAGTCTAGTTTTTATATGCTGAGTGAATTGGCTTCTAAATTTCGTAATAACGATGCTAAGTTGTTGGGGGATGATGGAAAGCCTCTCAAATCCAGAAGAGATGATCATGTTGACAAGCTCCTAGTAATGTTATTCCTAGGGTTTGTGATGTTGAGGTTGTGAACCCGAGTTTGGAAGACAATATGGAGCCGTTTGTTGGGGCACAACCTTCGATGATTGTGTCACTTCTGTTAGTGTGAGGGAAAATGTGGCTACTGTTGAGTTAAATGATGTTCGAACCGAACCTTTTCCGTCTTTGTATGGTGCATATGGTAGTCCTAATCATTCTTCGTTGGCAGGTAAAATTGATGACATTGAAAAGCAAATTTTAGAGGGAAAACTAGTGTTATTGGGTGATGATGGTCTACTATTAAAACCTAGTAATGTTGAGTCGTTTGGTGGAGATACATTACATGTTGTTGACGTTGAACCTAATAAAACAATTGATAATGAGGCTATGAATGTAGATACTATGCAAGTCAATACTCTTACTAATGCGAACAGTATCGAAATATCTAGCTCGTATGCAGTCAAAATTATTATTTGTTTGAACTCGTCCTTGGTTATTACTTATGAGACTTGAAAAAAGTTAACTTTCGTTTTATTGAAACCAACGATACCATCAATGATTATGATTTTATCATTCCTAAATCGTCGGTTGAGGCGGTTAACAACAGATGCGCAAATACATTGTATGGCTATTTCATTGGCAAAAAGGTAGTGTTTCCCGTGGTACAATATTTTGCTTGAACTATGTGGACAAAATATGGTCTTCAAAAGGTATCGATGAACTCGCAAAGGTTATTTTTATTTAAATTCTCATCAAGAGAAAACTTGGAGGATGTTCTTATTAGTGGTCCTTGGATGATTCGAACGGTACCCATTATTCTCAAAACGTGGTCAACTTGTGTTTGTATATCAAAAGGAGATTTGAGGAAAATACATGTGTGGGTCAAGTTTCATGATGTCCCTATGGCCGCTTTAATCGGTGATGGTTTAAGTATAATTGCTTCGCAATTGGGTACTCCTGTGCTCCTTGACTCTTATACAGCTACAATGTGTGAGGAATCGTAGGGTAGGAACATCTATGCTAGGGCACTTATCGAACTAAATGCAGACAATGTATTAAAAGATTGGTTAGTTGTTGATGTTCCATTGCTAGACAGACCAAGGTACACTCGTTTTTTCATTCGAGTAGAATACGAATGAACCCCATAGATTTGGTTCATGTAAGATTTTTGGTCACACAGATGTTGAATGTTCAAAGAATATTGATTTTCTAGTGCCCAACATTCTAGGGAATCGTGACCAAAATGATGGGTTTAAGGATGTGAAACGAAGAGGTCCTAATTCTAAAAAGTTTGACAGTGTACATGTAACCAAGAAGATGGCCTATCGCCCTGTATCTAAACAAGAAAAGAAAAATGAAGCTTCTACATCAAAGGCTAGCTCAAACAATACGTCTACATCTGGATAACAAAACAAGGATGCTAATGTGGTAAATACTTCTAACACTTTTTAAGTGCTTAACAGCTTGGATGAAGGAAAGAATGATGAGAATGTGCCTATTCTTCAGTCGAGTACAATGGTCATGATTTATCTGAAGATCCATTGACTTTCTGTGACGCTTGGGATATCAAGATTTGAGGTCGAAATAAGCCATAGGTTATGTTCGGAGTTGCTTGAGTCTAATGTAATCTAGTTATAGTCGATACTTCATTCTTAGAAGTAGGTTTGCTTGTTGTGTTAGCTTTACCGCCCACGTAACGGGCTAAGATGTGGAATTTCACCCATATCCGTTGTACTTTAACGTTTTTTTGGGAGTAGTACATTTACTAGAGAAACCCTTTACCTAAAAGAAATCTTGGACTTAGCTCTATTTGGAGAAGTAAAAACGAGCTCTTGAAAGTGTTAGAAACTTTTAATAAAGGAGATACATTTGTCCTTCGAGGCAACAATCTATTTATAGGCAAAGACAAAGTGTATACACGTGGAGTAAAAAGTACGTGTCAACATGTGATAAGCTAAAGTACATTTTGTACTTTAGCTTCTATTTCAAGTATGCTACCGGACATACTTTTGGTGGAACAGTGTTGACTATTGTTTGTACTTTTTACCAACTATAGTAGTCTTTGACTTTTTTTATAACTACTTTAAACTTATCTTCCCAAAGAGTTTCCTTCCTATTTATCAGAGTCTTAATTATTTCATCAAAGATATCTAAGTCTTTAGACTCACCAGTGTTTGAGGAGATCTTCAGGAAGTCAGTGTATTATAAATGTCTTCACACACTGACTTCATCATCCTTCATCATCGTGATCTTGGTCCTTATCTTCACGCTCTGAGATTCGCCTCAGGTTGTGACGAGTCTTTATCTTCAGACTCTGAAGAACTTCTTGAGAATGACTCCTTGAACGTATTGTAATATTCAGGGACTTGTATTCACTTAGGTCTTTTTTCTTTCAAATCTATACTAAAGGACTTTGGGCTCTTAATTATTGACCCAACAAAAAGATTTTATACTTTTAAGATATGACAGAGCATTATTTCCATTATCACATACTCCCTCCGTCCCAAAATTATGGTCTCTTATTGACCTTTTTAGTCTTTCTTCTTCAACTTTAACCATAATTATTTTTGTTTGTGTTATATAATACTCGATGAAAAATATATGAATGTATTGGGTTTTAAATGTATTTTTCATTGGTATAATTTTCATAAAGTATTATATAACACAAATAAATATATTAATAGTCAAAGTTGAACAAGAAAGACTGGTCAAAGTCAAAGTGGACAATAAAAATGGGACGGAGATAGTATGACATTACACATAAACTAAACAATGAAATAATCTATACAAGTATGACATAACATTATGATCATTATCACAAGTGATATACAAATAAACTAAATGAGCAAATAAAATAAACAAGTATGACAAATTCCATTATCATAGGTGAAATTACGATAAACTCAACAGAGAAATAAACTAAACAAGTATAAAAGATCATTCTTTGCATTACCATGGGTGATGTTACATAGTATAAACTAAGCGGACCAAAAAACTAAACAAATATGCCTAAACATAATTGCATTACTACAGGTGATATTATGCATAAACTAAACTGACAAAAACGCTAAACAAGCATGATACAACATTATTTGCATTATCATTGGTGATACTACACTTAAGATAAACATACCAAAGAAACTAAACAAGTACGACAAACCATTCTTTCCATTATCGATGGTGATATTTTGTAAGCAAATTCTTTAGTCGAAGACTATTGAAATTAATGTCGTTCGAAACCAAACACAGATGTAACTTTGCTATCACAATTTTCTATACTATGAATCAACACTAATCATAAGCAGTCACGAAAGCAATCAATGAAACCTTCTAAAACTCAACCAAACCAATAAACAAACAAATCTACAAAAATGAAAGGTTTATAAAATCAAAAGTTTTATAAATAATGAGTTTGCATGATATGTCAAGTTTAAAAACCTACAAAAAGCTCCATCATTATAGAGGCACTTAGATCGGAGACGTTCCTGAGTTCTTTCTCCTCAATATACTAATGTGGTTGTTGAAAGGATGCGACTTTGCAAATCTAAACATAAGGTTTTTTTTTTTTTTTTTTTTTTAATCTCCTAGATCAATGCTAAATTGCAAATATTGGCTGCCAGGTTCTTGCTAAAATTCTGAATGGGGTCTTTCAATGTACGGGTTGCGCTATCTAGAAATGAAGAATTTCGATAAATTAATGCTCGGCTTCTTCGGTTGACGCTGCTCTTGCCACGAATGTATCTTTCCCTCTATTCACGCTTGTCAAATTAACTCCGGATTGCTGCAAGTTGTAAAAAGACCATGCTTAACTGGAAAACTTTATTTCCAACCTAGAGAGCTTCATGTTGCGTGTTTAATTAGTTCGCATCATTTGTTTTGGTTTGCCTGTTGAGGCTTCTTTTATTTCTGTTGTTCTGTTGTTTTGTTCCCATGCTTCGCGTTGTAGCCTATCTGTTTTAATATAAGTCAGCCTTCCATATAAGAAAAAAAAGTAAAAAAATGTGTTTTTTTTTTTTTTTTTTTTTTTTTTTGGTGACTGACGACTCAAAACCCATTCTCTATTTGTTGCTATAAGCTTACGTGTTTCATAAGCTGATATATTTGTGATGAAAGTAACATGTACGTTATTTACATCCAAATGATATATAAATGTACACTTTCACATGATTTTTAGATTTACTTAATACTAGTAATCCAACTAATGAATGAGAAATAATAAAAGTCCACTTAAGTTATCTATTGTCAACACTAGCTACATGTGTTGCATACCGGCATTACTATTAGCACAACCTATTATAGGTTCTAACAATAAAGGTTCTATAAAAATAATTGATCTTGATCATCTGAGTGTGATTATAAGCAAGTGGCATGCAATAATTTTTCTAATTAGTAACACACAGTACATGCATTACAATTTTATTCAATTTCAGCATCCAAAAAGTATACTGAGTGTGATTAATTAGAAAGTGATGATTCATAAATATATCGACATTAATTACATATAGGTAACTACTTTTCATTTTCCATCGGTGTACACAAAGGGAGGATTCTAGTATAAATTGGTTCTTTACTAGATCAATATCAGTACCAATTTGCTTTTGTGAGCAGAAAAAGAAGTACAATAACTAGGTCGTTCTGCTTTTTTTTGAACCACCTAAGTTCCCTAAGCTTGGATTTCCAGCAGTTGTACTAAAAGAACCTCATTCTACTCACCAATGTTTTGTTAGGGTCTTTGGGAGCAGAATTATATCTTCCTCACTGGTCATAAATTAAACCGTGACATATTATTAATTCTCAGGGCACCACATTTTGCTTCTGCGGTTTAAGGTCACAACATATCTCCTTCTACTCCCGCTCTAATAAAAATATAAGAGCGATGGACACTAAATTATTTCAAGAGGCTGCACTCGTTTTTCTCGTATTATGCATTGGTCTGGAGTTCAGAGTAGTATGCTTCTTACCACCTGATTCTTCTCCAGGCAAGTCACTCTCATTCCAGATCCTGAAATTGGACAAAAACTATGCAGAATCATGATAATAGATATGTAGAAACTGCTTTATATGACTTAAATGATGTGTGTACTTTTATGCAGATGCAAGTTATCTTGTTTTCACATATGAGGCAACTGATTTCACTCCAGCTCAAGAATATGATTATATCATTGTTGGAGGAGGAACCGCTGGTTGCCCATTAGCTGCGACGTTATCTCAAAATTACTCTGTACTGCTACTTGAGCGTGGGGGTGTAGGCAGTTTTGATACAAACATCTTATATGAAAATATGTATTTGGCTTCCCTTCTAACTGCAAATGATGAAGATTCGCCTGCTCAAAATTTTTACTCAGAAGATGGTGTTTCAAACACAAGAGGGAGAGTCTTGGGAGGTGGTAGCATGGTAAATTTTGGGTTTTATTCAAGAGCCGAAGACTACTTTTATGAAAATTCAGGTATTGATTGGGATACAAATGCTGTCAAAAGTGCATACGAGTGGGTAGAGGATAGTATTGTAACGCGTACAGCTCAGTTAAAAAGATGGCAAGCTTCTATCTTTAATGCATTACTAGAATCAGGAAATGTTCCTGATAATGGGTTCACTGTTGAACACATTGAAGGCACGAAGATTGGTGGTTCGACATTTGATGATTCAGGGAGACGACATGGGGCTGTGGAGCTTCTTAACAAAGCCAACATTGAAAATATACATGTGTTGGTTCATGCAACAGTTGATCGGATTCTCTTCTCGACCACTGAAACCTTAGGTAATGGTTCCTCAACCTTCAGCTTTTGTAGATTAGCGACCGATTAATTTAATGTGAAACTAAACTTTCTGAATTTATCGAACATTTGCAAAAATAAACAACATTTAATAATACTGGTAACAATGATGTAATTTGGGATGTGAACCCTAAACATGTGTATTGTTTTCGACATAGCCGCGGCTGGAGTTACATATCATGATTCCAAAGGACAACATTACGAAGTCCGTGTAAGAAGTGGTGGAGAAGTGATTTTGAGTGCAGGAGCTCTTGGAAGCCCGCAATTATTGCTATTAAGTGGAGTCGGTCCAGCCTCGAATCTATCATCTATGAGGATTCCAGTTGTTCGTGACCATCCTTTTGTCGGGCAGTTCATGGCTGACAATCCACGTAACGGAATTAATCTGGTTGTCCCAGTCACGCTACCTGACGTAGGAGTACGTGTGGCCGGGATAACAAAAATTGGACCATACATCGAGTCCATTTCAGTTCCCCCACATACGCCTCCCTTAGCCTTTATACCATTTTTGGGTTCCCATCTACCTATAAACTTAAGCATTGAAATTATTGGTACAAAGGTATCAAGGACACTAGCAACTGGTTCACTCAATCTAGTATCGCCCTCAGATGTAACTGTAAGCCCAAGTGTTCGGTTTAATTACTACTCTAACGCTGAGGACATACGCCAATGTAGTAACGGTATGGAAATCGTTAGAAAAATGTTAGAAACGGAAGCGTTGGAAGAATACAAGTTTCCAGACTCTAATGGCGGACGATCTTTCAGATTCATTGGGCCATCTTTACCGGATGATCCATCTGATGAGGAGGCCATCCTGACTTACTGTCGTGAAACATTGGGCACATTTTGGCATATGCATGGTGGATGCTTGGTGAACAAGGTTGTTGATAGCGAATTAAAAGTGATCGGGATTGATTCTTTACGAGTGGTTGATGTTTCCACATATTTCCATTCACCAGGAACAAATCCTCAGGCAACCACCATGATGTTAGGCCGATATTTTGGTATGAAAATACTTAACCAGAGAGCAGCAAATGACATCCAGTCTTAAGATGCATCGTATCCAATGTATTTTCTACCTAAGATGTGCCAAGAATCTTTAGTAGCTTTGGAGATTCTATTTCGTAAACCTTCCATGTCCTCTGAATTCTATCTATACTGATTTACTATTTTCTTGTAAAAGTTCATTTATAAAAGTTGTAATTCTTGATTCATGAATGCATCCTAGGCATAAGCAGATCCGGGGATTCTAATCGTGTGTAGCACAATTCGCGACTCAGTTTATTTTGTGCCTGTCATATTGTATAAAACTTTTTTTAAATATTAGACGTCATAAAGTAGAGTGACCTGCTCATATCAATAATCTCTTTGTTTGTTTAATGATTTTAAACACAAACACAACCACTCACTTTTCTCTCTCATCCAACAAACTTTCCTTTCATTTTTTAGCATTAAAAAACCCTAAAATTCATCAATTACACTGCATTTTTATACATATTTTCAAAATATAAATCTTGCAATCGATTCAGTTTTAAATTCCGCATCAATTGATACTATTTTCCTCAAATTTTACTAGTTTTTTGTCTTTTGAATTTTGGCGCCAAAAACCTAATTTGAAAATTAGCTAATTCCTACTAGTCTTTCAGGTAGAATAAGTATGTCTAAAAGATCTTCTAAGCATAATTTGAAGATTCCTGATAGGTTTGAGAATTCGATTCATAATTTCAATGGGAATGTTTGTACACAGAATATAGATAATAAGAGTGTTTGGCTGATACCTTTAAGGATAGTAGTAAAGGAAATAAGGAATGTTTGAAAGATGGGATTGTGGCTAGTGGAAGTAGTGAAAGTGGTTATCAGGAATGTGATACTGGGGAAGTTGCTAAGGATATCTTTAGTGGTGATGCAGGGGAAGTCAAAGAGAGGGAAGGTGTTGGAAAATTTAGTGCACTTGTGGGAATAGTTCACACCTTGTAATGGGTTAGGAGGTACGGAGTGTACACCCATAAGGTCCATGAACACCCTGACTCTTGTAGTGGTTTGTATTGATAGTGCTTGGTGAAAGTACTGTTGTGGTTACCACTGATTATCAGTGTTTCCACTGAAGCAGTACTTCCACTGGATCAGTGTTTCCACTGAAGTGGTGTTTCCACTGAAGTGGTGTTTCACTGAAGTAGTGTTTACACTGAAGCAGTGGTGTTTCCACTGAAGCAGTGTAACCACTGATAGCACTATGAAAGTACTGATGAAAGTACTGAAGCTTGTAACGGCTTTGACCTATTTAAGTGGCAGTTTCAACTGCTTAATGACCACGTTTAATTGGTCATGTAACCACTAACGGCTATAATGGGGATAATTATGAGGCTATTAATGGGCCGATTAATACTCATAATTCCATGGAATTAGCCAAGAGTATTATCCTATAAATAGGATATCTGATTATGCATGAAGAACACACAGAAAACACTAAACACTTATAAGCGAAAGGGTTATAGAATTGTGCCTAATTCTCTAACTGCATTTGGTCTTATCCCAAGTAGATATTCGTGATACCCAGGCATTAGGGTCGAATAGTTTACTTTGGAAAGTGATCACACGATTCCAAGTGATATCCGGTAACCACCTAGTGGTATTTGTTACTGCTGACTAATTGTTGTTTCTGCTGAACAGTTATTGATTATCTTTACCCTGCTGCTGGGAAATAACCGCCAACAATCAAAGTAAACTATTTTGTGATAATCAATGGCAACTGCTGCAATGAAACACATGGCTTCAAACTTTGCTAAGCTGGACAAGTTTGAAGGGGTGGACTTTAGGAGGTGGCAGAAGAAGATGCACTTCTTGCTGTCAAGCATGAGTGTGGTGTATGTGCTAACCACACCTATTCCTGATGATGGTGATGATGCTACTGTGGAGCAGATCAGGAGGAGGAGCAAATGGGAGAATGATGACTACATATGCAGAGGTCTTATTCTCAATGGTATGTCTGATTCTCTGTTTGATATTTATCAGAACTTTGAATCTTCCAAAGAACTGTGGGATTCCTTGGATGCCAAATATATGGCTGAGGATGCATCAAGTAAGAAGTTCCTTGTTAGTAATTTCACAAATTACAAAATGACTGATTCAAGACCAGTTATGGAACAATACAATGAATTTCTTGGAATACTTGGAAGGTTTACACAACACCAAATGAACATGGATGAGGCTATCAAAGTCTCGTGTGTCATTGACAAACTCCCTCCTTCATGGAAAGATTTCAAGCATACCTTGAAACATATGAAGGAGGAGTTAACTCTTGTTGAGTTGGGCAGTCATCTGCTCATTGAGGAATCTCTCAAGGTGCAGGATAATGACAAGCCAAAGAGTGGCAATGCTACTGGTGCATTTGTTGTCAATATGGTGGAGCATAACAATTCCACCAGGTACAATGACAACAAAGGCAAACGCAAATATCATGATAACACAAGGGCAGATCCAAACAAGAAGGCAACACCTACTTGTTGGAAATGTGGCAAAACTGGTCACATCAAAAGGGACTGCAAGGGTGTTAAAATTGGTGGTAAAGCCAATGGATCAGGCACTAATGGTTCAGGGAGTGGTGGTTCAGCCAACTCACTGAAAGGTCAGAATATGTTTAATAAGTCTTTTCAGATTTATTATGTTACATATGTATCTGAATCTTTTTATGTGCAGGATGATGATGTTGCGTGGTGGGTTGACTCTGGTGCAACAGTTCATGTGTGTAAAGATAGAAGCTGGTTCAAGACTTATGAGTCACTGAATGATGGTTCTATTCTTCACATGGGAAATGAGTCAACAACCTTGGTGCATGGTCGTGGTTGTGTAGATCTTAGGTTTAGTTCTGGAAAGATTGTAACTTTGTTTAATGTTATTCATGTTCCTGATATAAGGAAAAACTTGGTTTCAAGTAGTGTTTTGAATAATCATGGATATAAACAAGTTATTGAATCTGATAAATTTGTTCTTTCTAAATGTGGTGTTTTTATTGGTTTTGGTTATTTATGTAATCAAATGTTCAGGCTTAATATTACCACTGACAGTGTTATTTCAGCTTTTGTGACCACATATGATCAGACTGATTCTACCCTTTGGCATGCTAGACTTGGTCATGTTCACTATAAAAGAATGCAAGATATGTCTAGGGATGGTTTAATCCCTGCTTTTGACATGGACACTGGAAAGTGTAAAACTTGCATGTTGACCAAGATAACCAAGAAACCCTTTCAGGGTGTTAGTCGTGAGACTAAGATCTTGGAGCTTATTCACAGTGACCTGTGTGATTTGCATGCCACTCCTTCTTTGGGGAATAAGAAGTACTTTGTGACATTTATTGATGATGCTTCTAGGTTTTGTTATGTTTATTTGTTACATACAAAGGATGAAGCATTAGATAAATTCAAAGTGTTTAAAACTGAAGTTGAATTACAACTTGGGTCTTTGATCAAAAGATTAAGGACTGATAGGGGAGGTGAGTACATGGATACTCAGTACTTTCAGTCTGTTGGTATTATCCATGAAACTACTGCTCCCTATACTCCTCAGCAAAATGGTATTTCTGAAAGGAAAAACAGGGTGCTGAAGGAGATGGTTAATTCCATGTTGTCCTATTCAGGACTGAGTCAAGGGTTCTGAGGTGAAGCTATGTTAACAGCTTGCTATTTATTAAATAGGGCTCCTAACAAAAAGAACAAGGTTACCCCTTATGAACTCTGGACTAAAAGGAAACCTAACCTGAACTATCTCAAGGTTTGGGGTTGTAGGGCTGTTGTAAGACTCCCTGATCCAAAGATGAAAACTTTAGGTGAAAGAGGCATTGACTGCATCTTTGTTGGATATGCTGAGCATTCCAAGGCTTTTAGGTTCTATGTTATTGAACCTAATGAATATATTTCAATTAACTCCATTATTGAATCAAGGGATGCAGACTTTGATGAGAATAGATTCTCATCAGTCCCTAGATCAAGTATGAGGATTCCTAATGGAACTCAAAACACTGGTGTATCAGAGGTCCCTGATGATGAACCATCAGTGGTCCCTGATGAGGTTGTGGTTCAACAACCTGAACCTGTGCTCAGGAAGAGCAAAAGGGTTAGGACTCCAAAGTCATTTGGGCCTGAGTTTCAGCTGTATTTAGTTGAAGGAACAAGGGATGAGGTCTCTGACCAATACTCCTATTGCTTCATTGTTGAGGATGATCCCAAGACATTTGAAGAAGCAATGAAGTCCCAGGATATTGCCTTCTGGAAAGAAGCAATCAATGATGAGATGGATTCCATCATGGGGAACAACACTTGGGTGTTGGTTGATCTACCACCTGGTTGCAAACCTTTAGGTTGCAAATGGATTTTCAAAAGGAAAATGAAGGTAGATGGAACTATTGAAAAGTTCAAGGCTAGATTAGTTATTCAGGGCTTTAAACAAAAGTCAGGGATAGACTATTTTGATACTTATGCCCCTGTGGCTCGTATCAGTACCATAAGACTGCTGATTGCTATGGCATCTATTCACAATCTGATTATACATCAGATGGATGTGAAGACAGCTTTCTTGAATGGTGAATTGGAAGAGGAGGTTTATATGAACCAACCTCAGGGCTTCATCTTGCCTGGCAATGAAAACAAGGTGTGTAAACTGATTAAGTCTCTTTATGGACTTAAGCAGGCACCTAAGCAATGGCATCAAAAATTTGATGAAGTGGTTTTGTCTAGTGGTTATGTTCTTAACCAGGCTGACAAATGTGTGTATAGCAAATTTGATGAATCTGGTAAAGGAGTCATCATTTGTCTATATGTTGATGACATGTTGATCTTTGGCACTAACCAAAATCAGGTTGACCTGACAAAGGAATTTTTGTCATCAAGGTTCTCCATGAAGGACATGGGGGAGGCTGATGTTATCCTTGGTATAAGGATTAAACATGAAAGTAATAGAATTTCTATCTCTCAGTCTCATTATATTGAGAAGGTGCTGAGGAAATTCAATTACTTTGATTGTACTCCAGTGAGTACTCCTATGGATACTTGTGAAAAGCTGATGCCTAATCATGGCAAGGCTGTATCTCAACTTGAGTATTCTAGGGTAATTGGGTGCCTGATGTATGCCATGACTTGTACAAGACCTGATATTGGTTTTGCAGTGGGAAAATTGAGCAGGTATACTAGTAATCCTAGTGCTCATCACTGGCAAGCAGTTCAAAGGGTACTGAATTATTTGAAGAGAACTATGGATTATAGTCTCTCATATACTGGTTACCCATCAGTGTTGGAAGGTTACACTGATGCAAGTTGGATCAGTAACACTGAAGACAATTCGTCTACCAGTGGCTGGGTATTCCTACTTGGTGGAGGTGCAATTTCTTGGGCATCCAAGAAACAAACTTGCATCACCAGTTCAACAATGGAATCTGAATTTGTGGCTTTAGCAGCTGCTGGTAAAGAAACTGAATGGTTGAAAAACTTGCTTTTTGAGATTCCATTGTGGCCTAAACCTATAGCACCTATTTCTATCCGGTGTGATAGTGCAGCTACATTGGCTAAGGCTTATAGCCAGATGTACAATGGTAAGTCTAGACACTTAGGTGTCAGACATAGCATGATTCGTGAGCTTATCATGAATAGGGTGGTATCTATAGAGTATGTGAGATCTCAACAGAACTTAGCTGATCACTTGACGAAGGGTCTGGCTAGAGACTTGGTTATAAAGTCTGCTAAAGGGATAGGTTTAAGTCCAACTTAGTCACTGAATGCTAGGACACCCAACTCCCTCCTAAGGAAACTTGGGAGCTGAGTTCAATGTGGAAAGCTCAACATTCAGTGGACTGGAGCACATGTTTTATTTACATCCCAAGGTTGTGCTCAGAACATGCTGAAAGGAGGATGAAGTCTTTACTTCTTAATGGTTAACTTTCTTTGAAAAAGTGCTTGGCAGGAGCATGAATAAAGAGGAACCACCTATGTAAATGTTGAAGTTTTGCCGCTTCAGGAAGCTTTGGACTTTTAGCTTTTACAACATTTATGAATTTGGATATGGACACATGGCTTGTATAGTGTCAGGAGCTGATAAGTGTTTGAAAACTTGTGTGTATTTTATCTTCAGGTATTCAAATGGGTTGAAGGGTTCAATTCTTAGAACACCCTGATTCTCGAATATTTGAAACGTGTAATTTACTAAGATGGAAATTCAATCCTCAGGACATTTTCATTTATGCACATGTTTTGCTTGATGTTTAATTTTCATGCAAAGGAAGTGAACTAAATTTGGGGAGGATTGTTGGAAAATTTAGTGCACTTGTGGGAATAGTTCACACCTTGTAATGGGTTAGGAGGTACGGAGTGTACACCCATAAGGTCCATGAACACCCTGACTCTTGTAGTGGTTTGTATTGATAGTGCTTGGTGAAAGTACTGTTGTGGTTACCACTGATTATCAGTGTTTCCACTGAAGCAGTACTTCCACTGGATCAGTGTTTCCACTGAAGTGGTGTTTCCACTGAAGTGGTGTTTCACTGAAGTAGTGTTTACACTGAAGCAGTGGTGTTTCCACTGAAGCAGTGTAACCACTGATAGCACTATGAAAGTACTGAAGCTTGTAACGGCTTTGACCTATTCAAGTGGCAGTTTCAACTGCTTAATGACCACGTTTAATTGGTCATGTAACCACTAACGGCTATAATGGGGATAATTATGAGGCTATTAATGGGCCGATTAATACTCATAATTCCATGGAATTAGCCAAGAGTATTATCCTATAAATAGGATATCTGATTATGCATGAAGAACACACAGAAAACACTAAACACTTATAAGCGAAAGGGTTATAGAATTGTGCCTAATTCTCTAACTGCATTTGGTCTTATCCCAAGTAGATATTCGTGATACCCAGGCATTAGGGTCGAATAGTTTACTTTGGAAAGTGATCACACGATTCCAAGTGATATACGGTAACCACCTAGTGGCATTTGTTACTGCTGACTAATTGTTGTTTCTGCTAAACAGTTATTGATTATCTTTACCCTGCTGCTGGGAAATAACCGCCAACAGAAGGTAGTGATTTGCAGAAGAATGAGAAGGTTTGTACACATGAGGTAGTCTGTGGTACTATAGAAACTGAGAATAAGCAGAATGAGGGTGATATTACTGGAAACAGTGGTAATGAGAGTCCTACTAACCCCAATGTAAGTCCTACTAATCATGTTGATAAGACTGATATTAGTAGGAAATATTATGCTTGTGTCACTAATAAACATGTGCAATTAGTAGAAAATAAACTCAAAACCATTCTTATTGTTGTTGAAGATAACCATGAGTTTGTGATCTTTGATGATCACCTAATTAGTGATGGAAGTTGTAATAAATGGAAACTTACATTGTGTGTGTGCTTTGTTGGTCACAAAATGATTGTTAATGAATTTTTTTTTTTTTTTTTTTTTTTTTTTTTTTTTTTTTTTTTTTAACGGCGATTTAAATAGAAACTAGCAAGAAGCTAGAAAGAAAAGTTACAAAAGTGAGGAAAGAGCGTTACAAGGTTGGTTAAACCACTCTATCCAATTTAAAGATGACTTCCTGCCTCTACTAGAAATCCAATTAAATGAGAAGAGCTTGACTTCGTTGAAGATGAGATCTTTGCATGGCCTCTTTATGGAGAAAGTTACATTGTTCCTTTATTTCAAAAGGGCCCAAATGGTGGTTTGGATTACGACATCAAAATATCTTCGATACTTGTCTTCAATAGGGGCATGATCTGCAAAATACATCATATCATTGAGGCTAGTCGGTGAGTCGTTGGTTAAGTCCCACCATTGAAGACATCTATCCAAATGTCAACCGATAGCTTGCATGAGAAAAACAAATGGTCTTCGGTTTCAACATCATCATCGCATAACGGACATCTAACGGAGTCCAAATCGATTCCCCTTTTATCAAGATTTTCTCTGGTGGGCATTCTTCTGTTCAGAACCCTCCAAGAGTTGATATTAACCTTTAGGGGGAGAACTTTGTTCCACCTAGTTGGCTGAAATTCATTAGGTTGGAGGTGCGAGGTGATAAGATTTCTCATACCCTTAACTGAGAAAACTCTACTCGGGTCAATCGTGCATTCCCAGTGGTCATCCTCCTCGGACAGTTGTAATTGAGATAGTAGACTTACCATATTATTGAGTTCATCAATCTCAGGAGAAATAATAGGTTGTCTACGCCAGGCTAGGGGAAAGTAAGCCCATTCGGTTGGTGAAGGCCCTCCACATTAATTGAGCCCGAATGTGAAGAGTCAATGATATGATGAGGAGCAACAGGTGCAGGGCGTGAAAAAGGGGCAGAAGCAACATGCGATACAATAGGGCACCTCTCAGAGACAAGACAACTTGGATACAAGTCTAGGCGGTACAGACGAGGGAACATATCAGAGAGGGGAGGCCCACCCAACCAACAATCATGCCAAAATTTAGTACTTTGTCCATTGCCTAGTTCTTTTTTAAATACAGAAGGTAAGCTGATCCCGTGTTCAAGAAGGTCTGTTTTGATTCTCATGATGTGATACCATGGCCCCGCATTCGGTTTGAGAGAGGAGTTATCAGTAAGTCCACCCATTTGACCATGTATAGATCGAATTATCTTTCCCCATAAAGATTGCTTCTCATTTAGAAATCTCCACCACCATTTTGCAAGCATAGCTTGGTTACATGTTTTTAGGCTAGTGATTCCAAGGCCTCCTTTGTTTTGAGGATACATGATCTTATCCCAAGCAACCCAAGAGATTTTTTGGTTATCTGAGTTTCCTCCCTAGAAAAATGACCTCCTAATACCTTCAAGCTTGCTAATAATATTCTTAGAGGCTTTAAAACTTGAGAAGTAATAAACACCCAAGCTGCCAAGCACGAAATTAAGTAAAGTGAATCGACCCCCAAAAGAGAGAACTTGAGACTTCCACTTGGAAAGCCGTTTTTGAAATCTATCAATAAGTGGATTCCAATTAACGCATCGAGACATTTTTGCACCAATTGGGAGCCCCAAATAAGAAAAAATGAAGGGCAGGTTATGTTAGGGTGTTGGTTGAGGTCCAAGCTAAGAAAGGGTTTCCTGATACGAATTAGGTCAAATATCAAAACAGCTTAAAAGAAGTAATTGGTCTTAAAACCGTTCAAGTGAAGTATGATTGGGTCCCACCTTTTTTTGGGTAAAAGGTCAAAGACCTGGTAAATATATTACTCCAAAAAATGTTTAAGTACAAAGGATATGGGTGAATCCTATATCTCAGCCCGTTCCATAGGCGAAAAGCTTACATAACAAGATATTTCATATTCTCTATATCAAAAGATAACATTTGACTCCTATGAAAACAAAATTACTTCCTACCAAGGCCATGGAGCTTGATACCATACGTGTCATAATAAGCATCCAAATTTCCTAGAAGATTGTAAACTTGATCCGCATAGCCATCATAATCATAGTCATCATAATCATCTTCACGATCATGACCACCACCAAAGAGGTTTATTGACTCATCAAAAGTATTCACAACCTCCTCTTCATCACTATCGGAGTCAACAATCTCTCTCACCTTAGAGAATGGGTTAACCCTTTTAATAGATGAAGTAGATGGAAAATCTTTTTTTATTACCTAGATAATCAACCTTTTTAATAGGATTACCAGCATCATCAACAAGAGTAGCTTTCCCATCAATAAGAAGCTTTTCAAGCTCCCCAATTTTCTCAACAATGGGGTAGGGCCAACCTTTTTAGCTTCCATTGAATCACTCACAAGCGGTTCTTGTGATACATTCCCAGTCTTAAGATCCCCAACCTCCTTAGCTTCCATTGAACAACCAGAATCCACTACATCAGTAGGAGTACCACATTCATCAGTATCGATCATATTAAATGCATCAAACGGGTTAGATGTAGCAATCGTCGTCCCACTCGTACTAACCACTTCAGTGGCTTTCTTCTTAGAATTATCCACCCGCTTGGGGTTAGGGGGAGGTGCTTTAGGTTGATACCGAAACTTAGGCCCCACACCAAGTTTATTAAAACCTCTCTTACCAGGAAAACTTGGACCATCATTCCTACCTTTATTCTTGTTATTGACAGTTTGAAAACCCTCAATAACACTCTGTTTAGGCTGAGTAGGCGGTGGAACAGATTTAGGACAGTCAAGCAACGTATGACCAAACCGTTTACGCGTATCACACCTTGGCGGTTTTCATTCATATTCAACCCGGATCTTCAATTGTAGAACCCGATTGTGACAACTCGTAAATTCCTCGGTACGCCGTAAATGGAGAAACGACAATTAGAGTGACCGTTCCCTCTAATTTGAGATACGAGTCATATTATATATCGTTTTTATTGGAAATATTATTTTAAAAGCATTGGCGCAACTCCCGAGTCACGAACCTCTCGTTTGCTAGCTCAAACGAGTCCCGAACCTAATATATCAAAATTTTTATAAAGTTACAACAAGGGTCCCTTTGATAAGTTACGTAGCCGCCCCTACACTTTCCATTTTACATATTAGGCCCCTACTGGTACTATATAAACCCACTCACCTTCCCACTCCCTCATTTTCACCCCTTCCTTTCTCTCACTACAAAAGACACACACATATATCTCTTCCCTTCTATCTCTAAAAATCCGGCAACCCTCCCAGGCTTCCGGCGCCGTCACTTTTTCCGGCCACCTCCCCTAACTACACCACCTATCCCATCTTGTAGATCGGGACCTTGTGGTTCCATTTTTGTACAACACGCATCCTCAATCACCCACACGCGCCCTAGATCTCAAAATTAAGCTTCAGATTATTAGGGTTTCTAAAAGTAACATTTTCTAAGGGTCAAGCATGGATGGTTACGAGTTGTACTCGTAAAGGACGCCATCACATCCTTCGTTTCCTCTCTTTATATCACGGTAAAAACAGAACTCGTTGATATTATGTGTATTTTCTATGTTTGGAAACGATTATACATATATTCGAATATTAGTTGTGCGTTTTCGTGGAAACAAAAGTGGTACAAATAAGTTTGACATGTTTTAAGATTTTGTCTCATATTAAGTTTTACGGATTAAATGGGGTGTTTATATAATTTATTCATGTGGTATAGGAGCAGTAAAACGGAGTTTGGAATAAACATATTGTTATTACTGTCTAGTGTGAGTTGACTCGGTGAGTTGAGTCACGGGTCGAGTCTTGGTTTGGATTGGAATTGTCTAAATTGGGTGTCGTGAGGTTTGATATTACTATTCTATTGCTGCCGAAGCATACATAGAACAAATTCATGTCAACCGTTAGATCCATAGCCTTTCAATCTTGACCATTGTAATTCCCTAATTATCTATATCTAACTAACTAGACGCTAGATAGATAATTTGAAAAAGTTCCCGCCACATACATGAGTTATTTTTAAAAAATGATAACATATAACAAACTCCTCCAACAAAAGAGGAAATGTATATGAACCCTTTCAACCAAAATTCGTCTACATACATTGTTTTCATGTTTTAAAAGTTCTAATTTTTGGCGCCTATTCTACCATGCATCCCCTAGGTTTAGGTCACTTTTGTACTATATATATGAGGGTCAATTTCACTCATTCTTTACCAAATACAACTCAATATTAGTAGCTTTCACTTTCACTGTTAAAGATTCCATTGAACATGGCAAACCATCAGGTGATTGTGTATACATATAGGTGTTCATATTATCATCATATACAAAACAAGTTCGACTATCACTTTCTTTAAATCATGCATCCTAATCTTCTTCTTTTACTCAGGAACTTACTGAAATCAACCTTGCTGTGATAGCAAACCACAACAACCAGGTTATACATCATATACATCAAGCATTTTATATTTTTTTATGTCGTACTTGTCTTTTTAATGTATTGTATTTCTACATCAGGATATCACGATCAACAATGACCAAGCAGCAAAAAAGAGAAAACGTGAGGAAAACCTCATGAACTGGAAATGGAGTGAAGTAATTGTAGTTGATGATCTTCCGGATATAGTCGAACCTGCTAATGTTGTTGATGTCCCAACCACTGATAATAATGTCACAGATCTCACAATCATTCAACATGTAAGTACATTAACATACTTATTTCTCTACTCTTTTACTTTGAAAGTGCCACACATTTTCATTAACTCACGTGCTAACTATTCATGCAGGAGAGTGACGATGAAATACCAATGGCCCCAATCAAGAGAAACAAAAAAAGCCAAGTAAAAATAATTGGAAGAAATAGGTTCAAGCAACTGTTTGATGAAGAAAGCAAAGAAGATGAAGAAGAAACCGAATATAAAAGCGATGAAGATGAATGGGTTTAGCAAGAAGATGATACACTTGGTTGATCAACATTTAGTTGATTTTCAATATTCTAATGTCTTTGTCACGTATTTTTGTTTAGGATTCTTCTTAGTGTTTTGGATGGTTCAACCATAGGTTGAATTCATCATGGTATTGGTTTTTTAGTGAATAAATGTTATGTTGGTCATTTGATTTTTTTTCCATCTCTTTTAGTATGCTTCATGTTAACAAGAAAATTGGGTTTCATTATCATGTTTGTTACTGTTATGGTTTTATAATTGTAGGATATCAATTAATAAGTAGTATAAGAAAGAACCCATGAAACAAAATACATGAATCAGGGGTATAAAACGCACCCTTAAATTCCAAACGATATGAACAAAACTACTAGCACCTCTCCCCATCTTTTTAATTTGAGCAAATAGAATATACAATGCCGATCATATATATATTTTTGAACAAATATATATTACCTTATGATCGTCTTTATGATCATCGATGACAAACTAACGGTATCCCGTATTTCATTCAATAAACACAAGGGAATCTGGTTCTCGAGCACCATCATATCTCTATAAAGTATAGCATCATGTATCAACCTTTTAGGCATCATATAACAACTTCATGTCAAAACTACTAGCACCTCTCCACATCGCTCCAAACACTCTCATTTCATTATTTACGGTGTACTTTTTGATCATCATCTTTCAAACCGAAATAAAGATAATGTCCAGCTTTCAGATTACTTACATGAAATGCTCCAAACAGCCCGTCTGGAACTTTGTCTTTATGTTTGCCTGCACCAAATTTCATATCTAAAATTCGAAGGTCAACTACCATAAAAATTAAACTATGAAACAATATCCTTTTCCAACTTAGTTAGTATGTTGTCATGTTCTAAGATATAGTTATTTAGCTGCAAGTGACCCTCAAAATATTTAAAAGATTGTAGTATAATACCTTTAGATAATGCTATACTTGGAATTGAGTTCAACAGATAGCATTTTTTTTGAACATACAACAGATAGCATAATTATGCATAATTATTTGAGTTCAGTTATATTTAACTAACACTTCTGGATAAAAGTTCATCCCTTCTTTTTAGGCAACTTTATCACAATTAGTTATAAATTTTATATGTATGAATTAGGCGCCAAATTCTTTGTTTCTTATCACCCATATTCTGATATGTGTAGGCATATGTGAGAAGACTTATCACTGTTTCCACTGTAACTTTTTCAAGGTGATGGTTTTCAATTTTGTAATTAAGTCATTTTTGCATGTTACATATGGATTTAGTAACAGATATTGTGTAGGACTACATCTCTATCTTATGTGTTTTGATCCTTGACTAACCCATTTTTAAAGATGTTTATCATCTCTTTCAATTTTTTTTCTTTCTAATCAGTCTTTTATACGTCTTCAACTTGCCCAAAGGATTAAAGGATTAATGGTATATTATGGTACATTCTATGGTTCATCATAATATTTTATTATACAATAATACAATATAACAAGTTGCTAATTGAAAGTCATACAACTTTTGTACAAATAATAGTTACAAAGCCTGTACTGTACTAGCAAAGTCATTTTGTGAGTCTTATAATATTATAGATAAAGGTGATATGTATTATTGGGGTAGTATACAGTTCCCCACTTTTAATGTACTAACTTTTTAGCTTCCTCACAATCCACAATGGTTATCAGCAGACATGTATGCGTCCAAACAACCCTTGAAACCAAATATGTCCAAAAAGTCCCTTAACCCTTTTGGTCTCTAAACAGCCCATTAAAACAAATTTTTGCAAACAACCCTTAAAGTAATCGTTGCACTTAGTTTATTTGCTGAATTTTCTGCGCAAAATTTGTAGTTTTGTCTCTTCGAAAAAACGGCAAAACTGTTTTCATAGTAGTGCATTTAGGTAGTTGTTAATAATGTTGTGCAACAACTTAAGTTATAAGTATTAATAGGTTGTTTAATCACTTACTCTATTTCTTGCAGCCATTGAAAGTAAATTTATAATCGCTTAAGTTGGATCACACTTAACAGGTTATTTACCTATCTTCAATCTTCCTTTCGTTATCGTATAAAACACCATCCCATAGCATTATGACATTATATAATCAACTTGTGGTTCATATATACTTTGTTTGCCCATAGAACTACAAACGCTTTATATATTATTATTGTTGTATCTGGTAGAAATGAGGCAGCAACTGAATGAGAACTATGATCTAAATGCAAACATTAATGGACATAGTAACCGTTTATCGGATTGAGAACTAAATGAGAACTATGATCCAAATCCACGTCAAACGTAAGTTATTTATATTACGATGAACAATGTGGTTTATGTACTTCTTATTCATGTTCTTCTTATTTATAGGTACAAGTTAGTGATAACCATAGGTACACAAGACCATGAGGAAATCAATTGCGTACTTTTCAATAACATTGCCAATCAACTACTAGGATATACCGTGGAAGAGTTGCTTACTAAGAGTATAACAGAGGTTGGTTAATCACTACTTTTTCTCATCGAATTTACTATACTTACATTTTATTATTACTAAACACATGCCATTCTTTTATCTAGGGTGCTGGTGTCCCCTATTGGCTAGATGACTTCTTTGTTGACAAACTCATTGGTCGATGTGTCGTTCTCCGTATCAAGATTGATAAGTATTATTTGGCACCTACATTTGTTCGTAGGTATACTGCTATTAAGTACTATGGTGATAGTGTAGACGTATTGAAAGAAAATTATGGAATTACATTACCTTCAAAAGTGGACTCAGTGAACTTAAATATAACCTATGAAGATGAAAAGATTATGGATGAAATTCAGTGGGGTAAAGCTTGTGAATCAACTATTCTTGCAATTCCCAAAACTGCAACTGAGGATCCTCTTTCAACAGTAAATGAGGCTCGTGATGCTAATGTGGAATCTTCTACAAATGGATCTAAAAGTGTTCTCGAATGTGAAATGAATACAACTATAATAGATACATCTGAGGGCTCTCTTGCTCATTCTACAATGACAAATGAGGACAAGTTAAATGACATTGATACAAATACTATATCTGAGACCTCTCATGTACATAATGATGCGGTTTATGTTAGTAATGAAGCTTTTAAAGAAACTGATATGAAAGAAGGTGATATGAAGGTTGATATGAAAGTGGGTGATATGACAAAAGTTGTGCAAGATGCTGATATAAGTGAAGGAGATACGAAGGAAGATTCTATGAAGAAAGATGATACGAAAGAAGTTGAAATATGAACATTTGTCTAATCGTTCTTAGTCTTTCAAATTCATCGTTAGCTATTTTTTATCATGAATTGTTTGCATTTCAATTTAATCACTGTCCACGTGATTGGTGTCGTTTCAAACTTTTTTTTAGTACTTTGGTATGTTTTAATTTAATACTTTATTAATAAATAAGAATGATTTTGCATTTTGAGATACTTCGTTTCCAATAGTGTTGATTTTTTTTCTTTTTTTAATTGAATCGTTATACCCGGGCAACGCACGGGTATTGTACTAGTTCTTGTTGATTCTTGGGATAAACTTATGGGTACAAGGATAATAAAAACGAGTTATGATTGAAAGATATTGATAAAAACGTAAATATGGATTCTTGGGTAAAACTGATTAATCATATGAGTTGTGGTTTTTGTTTCGGGTATAAAATTGGGTCGGGTGAGGGTTGGACCCCGTGGTTCCTCAGATTTATAACTTTTGGTTAAATTGTGATAATTCATATTGCTAATAAGCATTGACTTGGGAATTGACATTTGGTCTTGGGTTTGACCCGAATAGCCACTTGGTGATTTGATTAGTCTTGGTTTATAAAGCGGTTATATAATATGAGTAAAATGGGTTACGGGGATTACTTGAATTAGATTTGATAAATTGTGAGTCTAAACGGTTATTAATATAGAATATCGAAACGGATACTAATGGACTTATTAAAATTATGTGATGAGTTAATTATACATGAATTATCGATTACCAAAGGTACGGTAAATAGTATATGTCAACGGGTAAAACTTGTAATAGACCATGGTTAAACTATATATATATATATATATATATATATATATATATATATATATATATATATATATATATATATATATATATATATATACTTAACAACATGATTAGATAACAAACTAATTACACGACGATACTGAGATAGAACTATCGGGGTAAAACAATATGGAACTTGAGTTAACAGCAAATAAATATGTATAAAACGTTGTGATAAACATTTAGAACTAATTATGCAACTAATAATCGATAACGGATAATACGAATACGTTATACTGTAACTTATAAGGTTTAACTATGTTTTATAAATATGGAATAAGCAATTGATAACGAGTTATATTAGTTATAAGTCGGGATTTATTTAACGTTTTGAATTAACCAAGTACAATATATTGGACTCGACATGAACTTAATATATTTGATTCGCAATAAGCCTAAATATTCAATTATTACAATATTAACTAATAAGGAGATAATTAGATATATATTGTCAATGAATACGGTTTTGTTTATAAACCTTTAGTTACTACGAGAATAACTCGTGTTTTATAAATACGTGTTAACTTTTATAAACTTGTTTGGAAGGGTTGCTTTGAGTAGACAATTTATTAAAGACATAATGGTTTGGGAACATTGAATAATGAACGCGTTGTTATAAAATACTACAATAATATACTTTATGTGATGTACTTTATTGTAAACCTGTATAATTTCAAGTAACGATTGTGAAACCTTTATTAATTAAGCGATATGGAAACTTATCTTTTATGATAAACATGTACGTTTGGGATTATGTGGAAATTATTGAAAGTTAACCTATTTATGTGTCATAAATAGATGTCGTCATTTCTTAGTCTCTGACTAACTTGAGTATTGTCAGTATTTCTTGACTTTGTCGATGTCTTTTCCTTTTTGGCGTGCGTTCTAGCTAGTATGTCTCGACTATGTTGGTGTCTTCTCTTCTTTCGCGTGAGTTGTACGTCGCATCTATGTTTCCTACCACCACACGAAACGTTAAAACTAAACTTTTGAGATATTAATTATAAACTTTCAGGAACGATAATGGACTTTTGAATGTAACGACACGAATAATCCACGAAAACTACGACACATTATTTTCTATCAACTACTTTATTGTATGAGCCGTATTTTAAGATAATCATATACGCATTAGGTTGCGTCACTTCTGTCCTATCGTACTTGTCGTACATTCTTTTGGATGCCATGAAGATTAGCTTTAGATGCCAGTCGTGTTAAGTAGTGAATAGTGCATTGCAGGGGCTAAGGTGAGTTTCATAGCCCCTCTTTTCAAAGGTTTTCATAACTATTTTGGGGGAGAATACATGCTGCTTTTAACGAACCATAACTGGATGTGTGAACATTATTTGAAAATGATCGTTGCTTGATATATTTGATTCATGGATTGCGATCTTATGTGTTTATGTGAATGCAAACTATTTATTGGACCTGCTACTACTCTTTTGAATTGCTAATGTGTTGACTAGGAAAGGCTAGACGTGCGACAGTTGTTGACTTAGCCTAGGGTAGCATTCCTATGTTATAACTAATGGAGATGATGAATATAATAAACATAAAGAAAACATATAAACGCAGCGGAATCACCACCAACAACGGATCCATATTGCCATATGATCAATCAAATAAAACATAGATAAGGTTTATACCTTTGTAGCGTGATTCTGGTTATGAGACACCAATCACCTCCACGAATGGAACCAAGAAACCAAAAGACCAATGAGGTTGGCCTTTCCCGATGTGTGAAACACACTACACGTCTAACGATCACCCTTTGATGCTAGTCTTAACCTTTGTACCAATCCTTGCACAAGACTACTCTTAGAATTATCAAGGAAGGAAAAACCCAAACCAAAAACACCTTGTGTGTGTGTGTTGGACGTCCACTAAGAGGGAGGGGGAAGAAAGTCTTTCAAGTCCAAGATGTAACCTCCAATTAACATAAATGATTATCAAATCATAATCAATTAGCATTAATGCTAATTGATGTCAAATCTGAAGTTACACTTTAAGCCCTTCAAAGTCCAAATACTCCACATTACTCCCTTATGAAACAAAGGTTATACATAATGTAAATACGATAAATACATTATGATAATGGTGTCTAAGTGTATATGTGTGTGACCCCATAGGCTCACATATGACTAGCCATATAATTATTTATTATGACACGAGCATACTCCAACAGCTCCCACTTGCGACGTCATAATAGACAAGTAATTATACAAGCAATGGTTAGCGTCTAGCAACACGCCAATGCCCCTAGTGATATGTGATGTCAGTTTCTCAAACATTTCATAAAATGGTTTATATGTCATATATCCCTTTGTTTCAGATACCATGTTGAATATTAGACATGGATCAAAAGTCATTCTAATTGTTCAACTATTATGTTCTCGATCTTGATATTGAACAAGATTACCAAGTGAATTAAGATTCATCTTAATCTCATTTGGGTACGGCCATACAAACATCTGCTCAAATCATCGAGGGGCCCAATAGTATCTAGCTCCAAACCATGTGGAGGAACAAATCCTATTTTGACTGCATGTGTCATTCATGTGTTTCAAATCATTCCTGATAGTGGCCTTTATAACTACCTTGTTCAGGACAGCGTTTAACCATATCAAGGAATGAAACTCCACACATGCAAAACCTGCTTGCATCTCAAGTCTAAGGATAATAGACATAACCATTTTCGATATTCACTATATGACGCCGATCCATGCAGTGAATACTCGTAGGTTGGGTCAATCCAATGCTCATCACCATGAACAACATGTGAGTTTGGCAAAATAGTCACCAACACACTCACAATTGTCTTAATTTGATGGTACTCCCGTACCTTCAACCGACAATGGACAAGTTTAGAATAATTAAATTATTCATGGATTGAACATGCAAATATAGAACACAATAGTATGAATGAATACGATCATACCAGGTATTTCAATTCATTATATAATACGACTGCTTAATGTTCCATTATCCAAATACTAAAAACAGATATGCATAAGACTACATATAGGTCGGAAAACCACTGTTCCCACCATGATCAAATTATGTTGTACAAGACAATAAGTAGTCATCTGAGTAAACCTTGAGAATACTTGTTTCAAAATCCATGAAAGGTATGATGATTGTGCTTTTGTATGTGTGCATTCAAGTACAATACGAGTATTGCAACAATGCATTCCATAGGGTGTTTGAAGCTAGCAAAACACCTACTTTAGACATTCATCTAAACAGTTTCTCAAACTGTAAAGTATTCGTATTCTTTTAATGTATAATGCATTAATGCTCTCAGTCGAGCACATCTAGTCAACAATGTCATCATTCATGATGATATGATACCATGACTAGGTTTGAGCATCATTTCAGTTAAATAAGCATCAATGTATGCAAACAGAACAGAGATCCTCAAATATCCTCAAATGTTGAACATATATTTGGTCCTTTGTAGGTCCATTAGAATGTTCGTTTAACAATTATCTAATGACATTCACTTAGATATTTGTTGTTATCAACTCATCTTGCATTCATGCAAATGATATAATTAGTCCAATGCACAATATGATATACATAATGAATCCTTTAGTTAAACTTAAGGTTTCTATTCATGCTTTCAATCTCATCAGGTAAGATTGATTATTGAGACTCCCCTCAATAATGTTTCATATTGTGTCAGACTTAATAACCGCTTATGTTTATTCAAACAAACATATTTAACAAGGTTGCATGTTTTATTTTCTAAAACTCTCAAGAGAAACTTCATTCCAAACTAAGGAATAAAGTCTAGCTTAGATGGAATAATGTTTCTAATATGTTATCAACATATGAGATTTAAGAAAATAAATATATTGCTCCCACTTGCTATTAGTAAACTTCGTACTGGTCTTATTTTAATCAAAATCAAAATAATAAAGATCTCAGCTCGGAGATGCATGATCTAATCCACACTTGGATTCTTGTATCTTGTAGACATAATAAAGATTATATAGATTCATAAACCCTTTTGAATACACCTCGTCCTCGCAAATGTATTCAATAAGAAAAGAGTTTTGAAATCCTATTGTCATATTTCATTTTCATGAAGACAAGTATGAAGATTCATCATCTTTATACATTTAATATCTGCAGTTAGGAAGATTTAATCATAGTCAATTTCTTGAGTATGAGTAACTCCTTTCACTACTCATGAATTAAATGTGTGTACAAGTTTTTCCTTTTGAGACTTCTCATTGAGAACCTCATTTTTAACCTCACAGTCTAACTGATTGGTAAGAGATCAATCAAGCTCCATGAGTGATTGTCTTCCATGGACTGCATCTTATCATTCATAGTTTTGAGCCATTCATCAGATTCAAAATCTGGTAATGCAGCTCTGTAGTTAGCAGGTTCACAATGACCCTCTAACTTATATCCCTTAGCATTGATATAAGACTATATCATATAGGTGCAAGAAGTTTCCTTCCGGATCTATGAATGAGAGATATCATACTATGGTTTAACATATGCATGTTCAACCTTAGTGTGACATCGGCAAGTGTACCTAGAAGGTTGTGTATATTAGTTATTGAACAACTTCAAGATCTAAAGGTGCTCCCACTTGCTTTGTACATAGAGACTAATCTCTAGATACACAGCATCTTGAGAAACAATAAATTGTTTTCAATTGGGACATCCAAAATACATTAGTAGTTCTTGACTCCGGTTTGTTAATTACTTACTCTAAGGTATTTAACAAATTAAGAACTTCAATCAAGACATAATGGAATTCATCCCATTCCATAACACAATGGCGTCTTAAATACCTTCCAGATTGGAACCATATTGAGTGTACCCATGGCACATTCAATTTTCTAACCTTGATAGCTTTGGAGGTAAGAAAGTTTGAGTCGTCAAAGATCAAACAATATCAATAGAGTTTGATTTTCCATGATTGACATACCATAATGATGTGGTATTCCATGAGGATTGATGTTGTGAGACTATCCCACAACTCATTAGATGAACTTATACTCTTTAGCTTACGTATCTGCCAACCAAGTCAAACCAGATGGCATCAATAGTGTTTTTAGCCCATTGCATACTTAATTTACAAGTCGTTGACCAAGTCAATAAATTCATGTGCATGTTTTGACTAGAAAACATAAACATTTAATATTTTACTATACGTCATACGTCATTTAAAATTTAATGACTTCATGTTCATGTATTTAACAAGAATACATAACAAGTTAACGTCATACTTTACGTTATAAGTCTTTCAACAATTAACAGACTTGATGTTTAAGTCTTTACACGAGACCTAAACATATTCAAGTAAAGCAATTTAGAGTGCCGACTCTTGGCCTCAATAGTAATTTCAAGTTAATTTCATACTTCAAGATTATGACTTTACAATAATACATAATCATATTTACTGAACAATTTGGTGAATATGTTGAAGTAGCTTTTCATATTATCTTGACATTTGTTCTAATTAGGGCAACATACATTTTATGTGTAGAAGTCCTAGTAGAATATTAGTTTTCTTACCTTGCAGTCAAGAAAAACTATTAGTCATATTGTTATATGTTGTACCTTGCACACAATGAAGATTTCTCCCACTTGTGCACGGCACAACATCATGCGTAATATGACAGTGTCACAGATATGATTTTATACAAAATCAAAATATAGATATGTAGAACTTTATTGTTTTAATAATGAATCATGCATAACAATTTATTGATAACATTTCAGGAAGCAACATCAGGAACACGACAAGTTATCAAATAAAATTAATGCATTGGTTCTTATATAAACTATGATGCTTCACGTGTGGAAAGTAATGTATTATTTCAATACAATCAAGAAATAATATGGGCAACCTGTAAGGTAATAAAGATTACGGCTCCCACTGGATTAGACAACATTACATGTGTTTCGTCACCAGTACTAAAGTCACATAGCTCCCATTGGATTATACAAAATTATAAATGTTATGTTACCAGTGGAGACTGAGTGTCGATTGGATACTTTCCTTCTTTCTTTGAACATCTACACATTATTGCTAATGTGAGTCACTTGGACTAGTAAACATGTACTTAGATATTCAATGAAGTGCATCAAGTTCTAACATATAGATGACGGGCTAGCCATCATTGATATTTTAATTTGAAAATAGTCATGCAATTCCTCCATAAGGTCTATTTTACCACAAGGGTGTATAGTACCTTATTAGGTTTATTGGGTTAAGATAATTGCTAGGTAATCATGCTAGTAATTGTCTTTACCATTTTGCGGTTTATGGATATTTCCATCTTCTAATTATTAAAACTCATATTATTTTGGTAGCTATAGAAAACGTGTTCTCTAGTTATCCAAATATCTTATCTTACTTCAATGTTTCAGAACCGGAACTAGGGTTATAAAACAAACTTGAAAGAATAAGATGTGCAACCATACTTAACCGTTTTGACTTTTGCAAGACATCACGATTTCTAGAGTAGGTGTTCTTTGAGTTTGATTAGATTTAGGACAATTCAAATATTCCTATTATGCCATTTCCTCATAAAGAAAACAGATAGGAACAAGTCTCTTTCTTACAAGAAAGAAGTACTTAGTTTGTCTTTTTAACAAGAAAAGAACAAACTTTTGTTTACGGATGTGATGCATTATATCATTAATATGAATTTACAAAGTTCAATTTTTAGTATTTTTGATAATTATCCTTTTACAAATTAATTACCCCATGTTTAAAACAATTAATTTACGAAAAAGGCTAAGATCCACATTGTGCTTCTACTATCACATCAGTTGATCTGCTAGCAATAGTAGATTCAATTGGTAGGCGACGATCACCAATTGCATTACATGTGCAACTCTTAGATCCTTATGGGACTCATGGCACTAGTGAACAAGCATCTAGTGTCAAGTAGGCATGTTTAGTCCCATCCTTGCCTCGGGTCAAGGTCTCACCGCTTAACTCGATTAAGTCATCCAATTTGAGAACGTGCGAAAATATATCTAGGTCCCACGCATAGACAATAATCACCTTGGGTTACAATTCAACCTAGGTCCCACGCATAGGCAAAAAGTAATTGCAAGTGTTCTCAAGCGATTGGACGGCATGACTTAAATTTGTGACGGGTAAAATATTTTGATTTGAATCAAAAAGGTGTACGAAGAAGCATGCATTCATTCTTCGTAGCACATGTTAAAAACTTTTCTTAACTTAAGTCTAATCATTGTTTTAATTTATGTGTGTGAAGTTGTCCATTTTCAAGTCTAATATAGAACCTATGTGGATTATAATAGAGATTGGACAATACATAAATCGAATAACATACATAAAAAGTTAAGTGTTATTTTTAAAACAATGATTTTAAGTTAAATCCGTATTTAAACTTAGTTAAACTAAATCATAAGATTTAGTTTTAAAAAATGGTTTGTGTTGCGTTTTAAGTTTTAGAAAACAATTTGCAAGTTATATACATTCACAACATACGTAATAAGCAAACAACCAACACACAACCACAATATGCAAAGCCTCAACCGATGAAAGAACCTATGTTTGGTCTCGTGAGCCATCACGAGAACCAAGAGTCATCTAGGGACATAAACCAAAACCACACGGAGGAGTCCCACTTGCTCCAAGACCAAGCTAGGACAAGTAGAAGCCCATTATGCACATGAAAAGTGAATCTGCCAGCCCAGAATTTCTGCATTCGGAGGCCCAAATGGCCTAGAAGGAGTCATCCCCGAGCTTAGCACCAAACTACAAAGTTGTGGGCCCATGAGTTGTCTACCTGCAGTAAAAAATTGGTTAAAAAATACGCCACCAATCACCGGGAAACAGCGTTTTACTGCAGTTTGTTCGAGCAGCCATTTTTGTGTCTTTATGTCTTTTATGCTTCGCCATTCCATTCTAAGCATCGGTTACAATATATAGAATGTAAAATACATCTAATCTACTATCTATCTATTGTAAAATGCCCAAACAATGGCAAAAACCAAATTAAAACTCATACATAAAGGCCGAAACAATGGCAAACCCCAAATAACAAGAAATAAACGACAATCACAATCATTCATAGCACAAGTGGTCTAGGTTTTCATCGGCTTTGCATATACACATAATAATACCATAAAATTATGAACATAACAAGGTGTTGGCTAATCCCATGAGCATACATGCATGTATTTGCCATGGGAACAATTTAAATAACATGAAATAAAAGAATTAGCCAACGAATCAAAGAAATAATCAACAAGAATTAAAACCCCGATTGGTACGCGAGTAAAATGGATTTAGGTTCTCAAACCTACTGATATTAGACCTTCTAAAAATAATTTTACCACAGAAAATTAAGCCTTAGGGGCTGTTTTCAAATCGTTTCAAGAATCGATTAAAACAACGCGATAAAAGCCATTTTTTGCGTACCGAACACATTGTTTAATTAACATATGCGAAACCAATGGCCATAGGACCAAAAATCACAGATCTTTATATTACTAATAATATTCTTAATCCATGAAAAATAGATCCCTCGGGGCTGTTTTGAAAGTGGTTGCATAAAACACTTAAAAAACACGCGTTTTTGACCATTTTTTCGCATACCCGATAATCATATGGCACATATGATGGCTCGTGATACCACTAATGGAGATGATGAATATAATAAACATAAAGAAAACATATAAACGCAGCGGAATCATCACCAACAACGGATCCATATTGCCATATGATCAATCAAATAAAACATAGATAAGGTTTATACCTTTGTAGCGTGATTCCGGTTACGAGACACCAATCACCTCCACGAATGGAACCAAGAAACCAAAAGACCAATGAGGTTGGCCTTCCATGTGTGAAACACACTACACGTCTAACGACCACCCTTTGATGCTAGTCTTAACCTTTGTACCAATCCTTGCACAAGACTACTCTTAGAATTATCAAGGAAGGAAAAACCCAAACCAAAAAACACTTGTGTGTGTGTGTTGGACGTCCACTAAGAGGGAGGGGGAAGAAAGTCTTTCAAGTCCAAGTTGTAACCTCCAATTAACATAAATGATTATCAAATCATAATCAATTAGCATTAATGCTAATTGATGTCAAATCTGAAGTTACACTTTAAGCCCTTCAAAGTCCAAATACTCCACATTACTCCCTTATGAAACAAAGGTTATACATAATGTAAATACGATAAATACATTATGATAATGGTGTCTAAGTGTATATGTGTGTGACCCCATAGGCTCACATATGACTAGCCATATAATTATTTATTATGACACGAGCATACTCCAACAATAACGCGATGCCTAGCTAAGTGTATCCGACCTAGACCAGGGTAGCTTGTGTTCTAGGCCTTGCTACGATCGTGGTGGCTAGAGTCGCTTGGGACCCCCGCTGAGATCTCGATTGTGTTATGGATTATTGATTGGATTGATTGTTAATTGGTATGTGTATTATATGTCTGCCTTAATCGCATATAGCAATTAAACTTTATCAGGTCCACTACTACTATTTCGTAACTAAACTCTATGAACTCACCTGCGTAAGCTGACCGTTTTAGCATGTGTTCTCAGGTTTAAGGCGATAGATCACTATTGGAAGACGCTTGGCAAGGGGCATGGTCATAGGCGACTGTGATGAATAACCGGGACCGCCTTAATTATCTTTTGGGCCTATTTCCGCACTACTTTCATTAATGTAAACTTAATGTTTTCAAATAATGAATCTTCTTCTAAATGAATGGAATAAAAACCATTCGTTGTACCTTATGTTATGATATCATGATAGTAGCACCCAAAGGTTCGTATGCTTCCGCTGGACCGTATTTTCGGGGTGTTACACCAATCTATCCAGTAAGGGTATCTCAACAGTGAGGCTTTCCCGAAGAGCCTTATCCGCACGAACTTCAACCAAGCACCTAGCAAAACTACTGCGGCCCCAGGAATCCAAGCACATTTGACTAGTGTAAGAATCAAGAATTTTCGGCGTACCAATCAATGTAGCAAGGAGACTGAGACCATCATCAGAGAACATAGCAAGAGGAACATCATGAAATTTAACCCACACCGGAATGTTAGTCAAATCCTCTTTAAGCAGATTAGTATTCAACGTCCAAGTTTTAAGAATAATTGGCGCATTCCTAATCATCCACGGTCCGTTTTCAAGAACATCATCAACACCTTTACGAGTAGAAAACATAAAGAAAAAGAAACCCTTAGCATTCATCATAACCTTTTGAATGCCATAGTTGGCCCACGTATTACGAACATAATAATCAGCAACCGGAAAAGCAATAAGTTTACCAAGAAAAAAACCATAATTGGTATTCTCAAATTTAGAGTTTACCTCCTCCACTACTTTCATAGGAACGGAGAGATCCACCTCAGTAGACTTGTTACTACATTCCAACCTACGAAAATTAGGCTTGTGCTTCGTAGAATCATTAGACGTAGCACCTGCATATGAATGGAACATGCCCAACACTATAGTTACCGTACCACAGGATGTAAATGAAAAGAATTGTCAAGAGAAGTCTACCATTGAAGATGATTTTACTGAAGTTGTAAGCAAGAAACAAGTGAAAATGCATAATATGGTTAGAAGGCCGAATAAACCAAACACTCAACCTTTTAAGAATTCTGTTAATAGTGGTAATGCTAATAACCCTAAACCTGTGTATCAGCCTAAGAGAATTAACAATTAGAAAAGGAATGTGGAGAAGTCTCAGGGTACTAGTGGTGCTAGTGAGAAACAAAATGATAATACTAATAAGAAGGAAGCTAAGCTGAAAACACCAGAGGCTAGTAAAAAACATGTTAGTGTGCAATCTAATAAGTCTAATACTATAAACCCAAACAAGTTTGATGTGTCAGGAGACTATGAAGAAGAAGAGTTGTTGGAAATGAGACGTATGTCTGATATGGAAAAGGTTGATGTCTTCATTAGAATGAAAAGGTACCCTACTTTGGAAGAGTCTAAAGATTGGAACAATGATATGTATGGTTATTTTAAGCAAAAATGGGAACTATTTATTGATGTGAACACTAATACAGATTATCATGTAGAGGTACATGAACATGTAAATAAGGAGATTGTAAAAGAAGTATATAGTGCTAATGATGGTATTGCTGCACAGATGAATGTGGCAGATATTAAGGGAATGAATAACAGTGTTTTACAGGACTGTTGATGGCAGTTGTCTCTCCTCTCTTATAATATTGAATTGAAAGTTGGTATTTGGAATGTTAGATGTATGAGTTCATTCATTAAACAGGATGAAGTTATTAATCTTATTAGGGAAGAGAGATTGAATGTTTGTGTGACTAGTGAAACTTACCTTAAACGTAAACAACTTAATAAGGTGTGTGACAAAGTTTTTAGGAATAGGGATTGGTTCTCTAATATGAAGTGATATAGATTGTAGAATAATTGTGGATTGGAATTCTTCTCACATTAATATTATATGTATTGAAGCATCAAAACAAGTTGTCCTATGCATTTTGGAGAATGTGGATAACCAGTTTATCTGCTATGCTACCTTTGTATATGCTACTAATGAAGGATTTGAAAGAAGAGGTTTATGGAAGGACCTCAACATGCACATCCATATTGTATTGGTAACCCCTGGATTCTAAGTGGTGATTTTAATGTGACACTATCAACTGATGAGCACTCTGCTGGGAGCTCCTATATGACCATTGATATGGTAGAATTCAAAGAATGTGTTAACCAAATTGAGGTGGATAACTTACGTTGTTCTGGTCTTCACTTTACTTGGACTAAAAACATGCTCAAGACTAAGAGGGGTGATAGTTCTGGTATCTTCAAAAACTAGACAGAGTAATGGTGAATGAGGAATTTATTAGTACTTATGTTCAGACTCACGCCATTTTCATGCCTTATCTGATATCTGATCATAGTCCTGCTCTACTAATCATTCCTAATGGCTTGAGAAGCAAAAAAAGAAATTTTAACTTATAAAGCTGTGTTTTATCAGATAGTGGACCAGGAGTGGAAAGTTAAAGTGGATAGTTTTTATATGTATGCTCTCACTAAGAAAATGAAGGCTCTAAAGCACCTTTTAAATAATTTGAATTGGAATAATGGAAATTTGATTGAGAAAGTGAAAGTTTTGAAGGAAGAAGTCAAGAGTATTCAGTATAATATTGATAAAGATCCATTTGATAAAGTTTTAAGAGAAAAGGAAAGTAGAGATCTGAAAGCTTATTTGGAAGCTGTTTTTGATGAGGAAAATCTCTTGTTTCAGAAATGTAAGATAAAGTGGCTTAGTTTCTGAGACAAGAACAATGACTTTTTTCACAAGGTTTTAAAAGGCATATACCAAAAGAATAGAATTTGTTCTGTTTATAATGAGAGTGGTGCCAGATTTGAAGGTTCTCAAGTTGCTTTGCAGTTTATTCACCATTTCAAGAATTTCTTGGGTGCTAGTGTTCCTGTGCTCGCTATTACTGGTGGTGATATGCTCTTTTCTAGGAAACTAACTGATATGGAAGCTAACTTGATGATCAAAGAGGTGACTGATAAAGAGGTTAAGTTTTTCAAAGGCTTGAAGTGTTGTGGCCCTGATGGTTTCTCTGCAAAGTTTTTCAAAAAGGCTTGAAGTGGTGTGGAAGATGATGTGTGTAGGGCTGTAAAATAATTTTTCTATAAAGGTAAGCTTCTAGAAGTATTAAATGCTACTATCATTTCTCTTGTCCCAAAGATCAAAACTCCATTGAAGATCTCTGATTTTAGGCCAATTACTTGTTGCAATGTGGTTTACAAATGTATAAGGAAAATCTTAACTGCAAGAATAAAGGGGTGTTTCGATCAGCTCGTAAACATGAACCAAAGTGCTTTTATTCCTGGTAAATAGATACAAGACAACATCCTTTTGGCTCAATAGTTAATGAAAGGTTATGACAGAAGTGGTGGTCTCAAAAGGGTGGCTTTCAAAATTGACATTGAAAAAGCATATGATATTGTTAATCGAGATTTCATTGAGGAAGTGTTAAAGCAATTTGGTTTCCACAAGAGAATGATTGGTTGGATCATGGTATGTATTAAATGTGAAAATTCTCTATAACTGTGAATGGTGAGAGCTGTGGCTATTTCCAAGGTGGTAGGGGATTAAGGCAGGGTGTTTTTTTTTGGGTAAAGGATTTCCCCAGTAAATATATTACTCCAAAAAACATTTAAGTACAAAGGATATGAGTGAAGTCACATATCTCAGCCCGTTACATAGGCGATAAAGCTAACATAACAAGACACTTCCTATCCTTAAAACAGTAAAACAACCACTACTCACTAGATTACATTTGACACAAAACCAAGTATAACCTAACGTCTAGATTGCTTACTACCATGATTAAGGCAGGGTGTTCCTATGTCCCCATACCTTTTTACCCTTTTTATGAAGGTTTTCAATCTTTTAATGGAAAGAAATGTTAGATCTTCCCCTGAGTCATGCTATCATTTTGGATGTAAAAGCCTTAAGATTACTCAGACATGTTTTGCAGGTGATCTTTTAGTTTTCTGCTATGGTGATTAGATGTCGGCCAATTTTGTTAAAATAACATTATAATATTTTGGTAAGTGGTCTGGCCTGCTTCTTAACTTTCGTAAGAGTACAATGTTCTTTGGCAGCATGAGTGATCAGCTTAAAATCCTTAAGATTCTTCCTTTATCTAAAGCAAATCTTCCTGTGAAATACTTAGAAGTTCCCTTGATTACCAAGAGGCTGAGAATCAAAGATTGCAAAGCTTTACTTGATAAGGTAAGGAATAAAGTTACTCATTGGAGGAATAAGTATTTCACATATGCTGGAAGGCTGCAATTGATTGCATCTGTGTTAGAATCTATACAAGTCTACTGGTGTACTGTTTCTCTACTTCCAAAAGAGGTAATCAATGACATTAATAAAGTGCTAAAGGATTTCCTATGGAGTCAATCTGAGGTGTCTAAAGAAAAGGCTAAGGTAGCCTGGAAGGTTATTTGTAAACCAAAATTTCAAGGTGGTATTGGGCTCAAAGATTTAGCCATCTGGAAGCTCTCATGGTTAAGTATATATGGAATATTGCCACAAAGAAGGACACTTTATGGGTAAAATGGGTAAGTACTGTGAAACTAAAAGATCTGAGTATTTGGGTGATTAATAAAGACGTGATAGATAGTTGAAGTTGAAAGAATTTATTGAATGTCAGAGACCTTGTTCAAAGCCATTTCAAGTATGATATTGGTAATGGCAGACTGATCTCTATGTGGTATGGCAATTGAAGTAGACTGGGTCCACTTGTAAATAGAATTACTCACATAAGATTATATGTTGCTAGTTTGGATAGAGCTCTTAATGTTGCTGATACGGTTGACAATGGATCATGGAAGTGGCCTATTGAATGGCTTGAGGTATTTCCATTTCTGCACAATATGCCCCTACAATAACAACTAATAGACATGATAAGCTGAAGTGGGTAGATAGTAATGGTTGTGATAAGCTGTTTTGTGTGAAGAATGTCTATAATGAGTTGGGGATTGATATTGAAGAGGTTCAATTGGCACCTTTGTTTTGGTTCTCTCAGTGCATTCCTAAACACTCCTTCATATTAGGGATAGTTGTATAGGGGAAACTCTTTAATCAAGACAGAATTCAAAAATGGGGGAGTTATGATCTAATGGTATGTAGCCTATGCAAGCAAAATGCAGAATCTCATGATCATCTATTTTTCCAATGTACTTATTCACAAGAAGTTTGGAGGAGCATTCAAGGCATGATGGATTGTCATATTCAAGAAAGGGAATGCAACAATATAATTGCTAAAATTTCTTATATGCCTTGCTCTAATAGTATATGGAGTGTCATTAGAAGGATATGTATGGGAGCTACTGTTTATTTCCTATGGCAAGAGAGAAAATTTAGAATTTTCAAAGATGAAAATAGAGATGTGTAGACTGTGTGCAAAATTATATGTGACAATATGAAAGCTAGAATCATGGGACTTCAAATAAGACCGTCTCCTACTGTAAGGAAAACTGCATTAACATGGAATGTTAAGTTAGGCATCAAAGGGAAATAGTTATCTAAGCTTCCTATAACTGAAGGGGTGTTTGGATTTAGGTTCAACTGAATATAAGCTGTTTCAAGTTTGGTCTTCTGGTTATCAAAGATTTTTTATTTATTTATTATTATTTTTTTTTTGCAGGCCATAACAATGGATAAGTACCTTATATCTTGGTGTTTAATCTTGTGTGACTTTACCTATTTGTTCCTCATTGCTTTGCTAGTTTGGCCTTGGGAGGAAAATGATATCTATGTTTGGTTCAATAGGAGGTCTAATTCAGATAAAATGACTATAAACTAGGGCTTTTCATTGTGAAGGGTATATGGCATGGGTGGACAATGTATGATGGGTGGAATAGAGAGTGTATGAAAGATGGACCTTCTTGGTCCACCCAATACACTGTCAAAGAAGGTAAGGATGGATATATTTGAGGGTGAGTCTATCCAGTGATGTCTATCCTTCTTAGTCTCTTAATCAAATCAGTGAGGATGTAAGCTGATGTTTGGTTCTAGAGCCTAATGGATTGGAAATGTAGCTACGATAAGTATAGCCCCTCTCTTAGTGTGAATAGGGGCTATATACTTCTTGATGATGCCTTCTCCATTTTACCTCACTTTATTGTGGATGTGGGTTGAATGGTTTGGGGTGAATTGAGCTTGGAAATGCAATCAAGAGGATATGGTATTAGTGCATAAAGGTGAATATAAGCATATGAGCATTTTATGTCTAGGGCTAATAACCTTTTAAAGCACTATACTTGTCAAGAATGGCAGTTCTGAGTAGCGAACTAAAAAAATAACTCTTTTAGACATTAAAGTTGACATTTTTGTCTTTCTTTAAGTATTATGACCATATTATGACCATTTTACCCTTCAAAAAATATTTCAAAAAAAAATTCGAAAAAAAATTTCAGAAATTTAAAAAAAAAAAGTATTTCGGAAAAAAAAATTCAAAAAAAAATTTTGGAAAAAAAATTTCGAAAAAAAATGTATTTTGAAAAAAATTTAGAAAGGGTAAAATGGTCATAATATGGTCATAATACTTAAAGAAAGACAAAAATGTCAACTTTAATGTCTAAAAGAATTATTTTTTTAGTTCGCTACGCAGAACTGCAATTCTTGACAAGTATAGTGCTTTAAAAGGTTATTAACCCTTATGTCTATTATGCTCAGGCTATTTGGGTTAAGTGTCAGACTTCTGATAGATAGTTTTGTCTTAGATATTTCCAGTCGTGTTCGAGATAGTTTGCTGTATTGTCAGATATCTCTGTTTGTTTCATTTGTATTTCAGCTGGTAGTATAGAAAGAAATAGGCATGTCTATTCTTTTTCTTACTATTGTAATTTATCCTTGTTTCGTAATACAAAGTTCACCTTTTGCAAAAAAATAAATAAATAGAGTGACATGTAGTATAAAAGCCCTATATTGAAATTAAGCTAAAAAAGTAAATGGGGCCAAAAGCGGTTATTATAATCCTTATAAACTACGAGTCACTTTATTTTACTTACCAATAAATCCATGCTTACCAAGGGACAAATCCTCATCATCCATCTAGTTTGATCTAATAATGGGGATTAACCTAAGATTTAGTAGATAAACCTAAGTCCATGTTTTTTTTCTTGTCCTTTTGTCTTTATTTTTTATTCACATTTTTTTTTATTCACGTTTTTTGTTTAAAATAACGTTTTTTTTAATTTGCGTTTTTTTTAATTCGCGTTTTTTTTAATTCGTTTTTTTTTCTTCGATTTCATACGTTTTCGTCATTTTCATACGTTTTCATTTGTTTTCATACGTTCTTATACGTTTTCGTCCGTTTTCATACGTTTTCGTTCGTTTTCATACGTTTTCGCCCGTTCTCATAATTTTTTTTTCATTTTGGTCCATTTTTCATACGTTTTCATCCGTTTTCAGACGTGTTTTTACTCTTTCATACGTTTTCGCCCGTTTTCATACGAGTTCGTCCGTTTTCATCCATATTCTGAAGTTTTCTTCGTTTTCATACGTTTCTGACTATCACAAGTGATTTCTGTGATATTCAGAATATTACTTATGTTTATCTGAATATCACTTTGTGAAATTCTGAATATCACAAAGTGATATTCAGAATTTCACAAAGTGATATTCAGAAAAACACAAGTCATATTTTGTTAATATCACTTTGTGATTTTCTGAATATCACTTTGTGATATTTTGAATATCACTTGTGATTTTCTGAATATCACTCTGGGATATTCTGAATATCACTCTGTGATATTATGAATATCACTTTGTGATATTAGTAATATCACTTGTGATTATTTGAATATCACTTTGTGATATTCTGAATATCACAAAGTAATATTCTGAATATCACTTTGTGATATTATGAATATCACATGTGATTTTCATGTTACAAAACATTAGTTGAAAATCAATTGTGATATTCAAAAAATCACATGTGGTATTCAGAATATCACAAGTGATATTCTGAATATCACAGAATATCACTTGTGATATTCAGAATATAACATAATATCACTTGCGTTATTCACAGTATCATCTGTGATATTTAGAATATCACAGAATACCACTTGTGATATTCAGAAACATATAACAACGTTTAAAAATGGCCGAAAACATTTAATAACGGATGAAAATGTAAGAAAACGGACGAATATGTATGAAAACGTAAAAACACGTATGAAAACGGACGAATATGTATAAAAACGGACGAAAACGTATGAATAATGGACGAAAACGTAAGAAAACGGGCGAAAACGTATAAAAATGGACAAAAATGTATAAAAACAGACAAAAACGTATGAAAACGGGCGAAAACATATGAAAATGGACGAAAACGTATGAAAACAGACAAAAACGTATGAAAGGTAAAAAAAACGCGAATTAAAAAAACGTAAATAACGTGAATTAAAAAAAATAAACAAACAAAAGAAACGTGAATATAAAAAAATGTGAATTTAAAAAAAAAAAAAACGTGATTATAGCAAAAAATTTTAATTAAAAAAAAGAAAAAAAAACAAAAAAAGAAAGAAAGAAAGACAAATATAATGTGAATAAAAAAAACAAAAAGACAAGAAAAAACATGGACTTGGGTTTATCTACTAACTCTTAAGTTAATCCTCACCATTAAATCAAACAAGATTGATGATGAGGATTTGTCATTTGATAAGTATCAAAATAAGAGTAAGGATTTGAAAATTTCTCTATAAACTACTGTGAAATAATTATTTCTTTTGTGTGTTTCATTTTTGCACTAAAATTAATTGTTAAGATACGTGCATTTGATATTATTCAATCATGCTCCAAAGTGGAATCTCAAAAATTCTAAATATTAAATGCACAATAATGTATTTAGGTTTCTAGGTTAGCATTACTAAAACGTTTTTAAAGAGCTTATTATAATTTCAAATAAATGAAATCTCGAGTAATGGTGGCTCCGGTAAGTAAATAGGGCGGCAAAGTAATAGATTAATCATGTACTTTTAATTATGGGGACGAAAAAACATTAAATTATTTATGTTTAACTGATTTAAATTGGTAGCCATAAATCTGCTAAAATGTACCCCAAAATCATCTTATCATAGACTAAAGGGGTGATAAATCAAACGTCACAAAATTAAAATGTGTTACGATAATCCGTGATTTTCTTTTCATCAGTGAGATATAGAACAATAGAAGTTTAATTTATCGACTAAAACTTGACACAAATTAATATAGTTCATTAGATCCAAGCTCATATTTTTTGTTGAACCCGTGTTAAGTAAGATATTTCATTCCACAAATCATAAAGTATGGTTGTTATTCTATCTTTATTATTATTATTATATAGATGTAGATTTAGTTGTATGAGTTGTATTTGAGGTAAAGTGTGTTACAGTTTTACCTTTTTATCATTTGAGATCTAAAGTTTGTTTGATAACTAGTGATTAGTGTTTGCAGATTTTTAAATGTTACTTAGTGTAATGCTGCTAAACAAACCATTCAAAATTTAAAGCTATTTTTAAATAATTTTACACATCACGATTACATTTGCAGTCATAATGTTAACTACTTACATTAAAGCTTCAACAAACTAATTGGAGGAAAAAGAATCACAAACACATCCATTTCGGCTTGCTTAACTGTAGTGGGCCAGAATTCAATGGACCACTAGTTTCTAGTATGGTCCATATTTTTACATTTTGTTGAGCCCCTTTTGCAGCCCATCCTTGTACTGCCATTTTCAATCTTATGGGCTAATTGAAGTCTCAAGATAAAGTTTGTGTTGAGTTGAATTGAGTTAAATACACCTTCTAATTTCAAACTAATATGCTGTTCTTTTTTATTTTTGATTTATGAATATCTCTTGACAATTGGCAATGAAAAATGTTTGTTCCAGAACAAGTGTAAATGATTACATATACATGTCTTTGAAAAATACCATCTATTTGATTAGATACATTACATCAAACATATCAGTAAGATTACATAGATTACATCAAACATATGAAATTAACAAGTACAATTAATTATATGTAACTTGCGAAAATTCCTGTTTATGACAAGGGGCACCAACATGCACCAAATAGTCATGAAGACCATACAGCAAATGATTACTACAAAACAATAATATTATTCATTTAAAACACTACAAAAATTATTAAGACTTACAAGGTAAGGTATAGCAATCATGAATAAAAATTAAAGAATATAGTTGCTTATATATATAAACCTAGCTAATTATTTTATGGGAGCTACTTAGGCCAAAACTATAAGTCACTTTATAATATGAAGATAATTAATTTCTACTAAATGTCATCTAAACTTATATCTGACGGAAGATCATACCCAAAAATCATGGAATAATCATCCATTTCATTCTCTTCTTGTGTAAGTTCCGGTTTTCTCCAACTCTTTGCGAATTTTGACTCATCTCCGTATTGTAAAACTTCGAGCACCTAATAAAAAGCCGTTCAGAACAGGAAGATGGTCACCAAAAAAATTTGTTTGCACTCACGAAAAGAATTCGAACTAAGTGATTTAATTTGATTGAGGTTTAAACAGAAGCATATATGTACCTCGGTCATGGAAGGGCGTGAATCAGAAGATTGTTGCACACAATATGAAGATGTGAGTACTAGTCTATACATTTCATCGAAGTTGTATTCACCTCCTAGATCAGGATCAGCTAGTCCGCGAATGTCTCCGGAGTCTATCAGTGGCTTTGCCTATAAAATTATCTAGTTTTCAGTAGTGAAATGTATTTATCTCTGTATAGTCACATTAAATTAGCATTTTGTTTCTGTTTTTGAAAATAATCTTGAACCAAATTGGCCTAGTAGAATTACTCACCCACAATACAAGGTTCCGCTTCTCTGAATCGACAGGCATACGCCCCGTTATGATCTCCAACAGAAGAACTCCAAAAGCAAAAACATCTGTTTTCTCATCAACGATTCCATGCATAAAGTATTCTGGTGCTAAGTAGCCAAAAGTCCCTTCAATAGGAAGCACAGCATGGTGTGTCCATTTGCTCGGAAGCCATTTCGCCAGACCAAAGTCTGAAATCTACACATACAACATGTAAATTATTTTACCGAATGTGTTGAAAAACCCAAGTTCATTTTTACCAAATTTTGGACTAACCTGGGGCTCGAAGTCTGGACCAAGAAGAACGTTTGATGCTTTTATATCACGGTGTATAACCCGGTGCTTGCAACATGTGTGAAGATAATGCAACCCTCTAGCAATTCCAAGAGCAATCTTGTATCTTTCGGGCCACTCTAGATGTTTGTCCTTTTTTCCTAGAATTTACAAATTTCCCGATCACATTTAGTTTATGGCGCTGTAAGAAAAAAATAATATAATGTTTAAAAACATAAATTCTTGTCTTACCATGTAGTGCCGATGAGACAGTTCCATTAGGGTAGTAGTTAAATACGAGACACAGACCATTTTCGACACAACAGCCAACTAAGCTTGCAGTATTGGGATGGTTAATATGTCCAAGAATTCCTAACTCCATTAGGAACTCTTTCTCCTTATTTTGATCTTTGTTATCCTTGGCTAGCTTCTTTATCGCAATGACTTGTCCATTTTCTAAATTACCTTTGTATACCTCTGAGTAGCCTCCAATCCCTACGATATTATCTGAAAGGAAACATCTTGTTGTATGTAACTATGTAATTATATGACGAAGAAAACGTCATCTTACATTAAGTCATCATTCATTTAATAAGGAAACGTTTTGTAGACATTGGCACCTTGGTGGAAGTTATTTGTGGCATTCGCAAGCTCTTCAAAACTGAAGCACTTCAACAAAGGTGATGATGGTGGTTCTTTGATTGGAAGCTTGACATCCTTTTTCCTTGTTTCCTGCTCAAATGGGGATCGTAAGAACGATGAAATTCTCTTCAACGATGACATATGCTTTCTAAAGGAAGATTGTTCTTTTAACTCCGGAGCCATCAGAGGCGGAGGAGACTCTGTTAAGGTTGATCCTTCAAAGCTAGAACTGTCATCTTCTGTACTATGATAGTCGCCATCTGATAAATCCAGCACATTTCTAGGCGAACGCTGCTCATTCTTTTTGTTTGAGAAATCTGAGACATTAGTATATTTCAAACCTCTTTAACATGAGTGGAAAAATCTTAGTATCATCGAGCAGAAATATCTAAAGGGTTTATTTACTCTTAAATAATTAGCATAGCAGAACTAACCTTCTAGATTGACGTTGATAGACTTAAAATCTTGTTGCGGGATATCAGACTTCGGAAATAAAACTAATGAACAGGATTTTGGCGTATGATCATGGCAGTATTTCTGTGTCTGACCGACCCTAATCATGAAAAGATACTAGAATCTGAATAATTGAAGAAAAATATATAGTTATATGACTTGTACCATAGCCAAGTAGTATTATTACCGCTTTGTTTCGTTGCTTTTGCTAGCAATTACAAGATACTTAGATGATATGTTTTTCGCTTCTTCAATGAGTCCTTTCCCAACAGTAGAGCTGAACCCAACTCTTGCCTCCAACTTCACCTAAGTATTGATAAGTTTATAGATCCGAGTTATCCAAGAATATAAAAAGGAATAGCATTAACAAGTAAAATGTGAATACCTGTTTGGCCCGGCAAACATTGGCGAATTCCCCCATGACAGATATGACAAAAGCTTTTGCCTTCCTAATTCGCGTTTGATATCTGAGGATTGATTTAGAATGACCCCTTTTTTCTGCATGTTTCTTCCTCGTTTCTGTGATTGTTATGTTCTTCTAACGTTATTACATACTATAATACACTGAAATGAAAAATTGGCGAACTGGTTTACGAACTAACCAAGTATATGCAAGGCAATGACTGTGTCATTCGGCTGAGCCAAATTACAGATTACAGAAGATAGAAGTTCCATGCTTTGTTCTTGATCTAATGTGATACCAATAAGTATTTTAGATGGTACAGATTCTATCATTTTGTCTGACTCGAAGAATAAAATAAGATTACTTCTTTCTTCACAATGAATTCTCAAGGCTGAGCTTAAGAATATGTAAAAAGTGAAGATGATGATGATAGTGAATGATTAAGACTACTTTAGTATTATCCTCTTATTTGGCAATCTTGTTTAAGAAGTATAACCGACTTTTTAAGTGTCAGCCGTTCAGCAGCTTGTGTGTACGTGTAAAGGTGGACTGCAAATTAATTGGCTATGGTTGTTGGGGTGCTTTGTTAAATAAGCAAAGGTGAAATGGCACTGTATCATTTTGTCTTATGACACAAGCCAAAGGCAAAGGAGTGTTTTTTTTTTTTTTTCTTTTTTTCTTTGAGTTTGGTAGGACAAGGATTGTGGCATACTTAAGACTCCTTTTATCATTGGAAAAGTTTTGAAGACACTACCATGGTATAAAAAAATCCATGAATTATACTAGTAATTATTTTTCACAATCCTGTGTTTCAACTGCAATTTGTTGTATGGTAACTCTAACATTTACTTTTGGGAATACATTTAAATCATAAACAATCACTAAAGGGGTGCTTTCATGTAAATTAACCAATTCCACTATCATACTCACTATCATTGTTTCAACCAAAAATGCCAAGTCCCCTATAATAATAATTTAAGTTTTAGGTTGCCACACCTAATGGATTTTATTCCAATAACTGAATGTAGAATAATATTTGTTGTCTTCGATATATATTGGTATAGTACACTACATTACAATTACATTATATTATACTATATAACATTTACTTGAAGCTTCTGAAGCCATCGGGTGAGAGATCAGCTTCAGAAAGGAGGATGGCTCGAGTGTATTGTGGAGCCGCGGCTCGAGCCGGCACTGTTCAAACTTCGAGCCGAGCCGAGTCGAGCCATCGGCTTAGAGAGATTTAAAAAAAAAAGCTTACTGGTTTTTTTACGTAGTAGACACTTGATTGTTGGGGCTCGTTGTATGCTATACACATGCTCTCCATTGTCGATTCATTTGCCACTTAAATCTTAAGGTCGGCTTCATGTTGTACATTTGTTTTTCATTATATAAATGCTAGAACTATGTACAAATGCAATCGGTTGTTGATTTATTTAGTCCGTAATTTCTCTCATTAAACACACACATTGATTGTTGTTGGGTTATGTCTGAGAGAGTCGTGAGTTTTTAAGGTTTCTGTTTTTGAAGAATCGATAGCAAGGTTTTATTGCCATCTCACTCGTTAGTGTAAGGTATTTCGGTTCTTTTTTTTTATTTGTTGATTTGTTGATATTTGCTTGTGTTTGTATAATGTTTGTGATAAATCTGATATGTGATCATGGTCACCGCTTTTATATGCTGTGCTACAAGTTGTGTTTTGTTTAATCTTTGTGATAAGTCTGATATGTGACCATGATTGTTGCTTTTATATGCTTTGCTACAACTTGTATTTTATTCGGCTTGGATGATCTTTCTGTACTTTTTTTTGGTTTGTATCCTGTTGGAAGATTTTTGGGTATATGTTTGTGTTTGTTTGAGCTTTGCGTACTAATAATTGGTTGGTATGAAATGAAATTGTGTTTTGCAAGTAAACGTGGTCTTGGAGTGCTAAGAGCCATATGGCATAAAAGTACATACTTGACAATCTTTTGTTTGCAATTAGAGGTTAGAGAAGGTGAAATTGAGAATGTAGTTTGTAAGATGTAACCATGTAATTTACTTCAATTGTTTGGTGTTTTATTTGTTGTAGGTTTTTAGTTTGTTGGTGCATTAGGTGTGTTATGTTCATGAAATTTGGGGTTACGCTAGAGAGATTTCCGGGTATGGAATTTGGCCTTTGAACTGACAATACATGGATGTATTCATTTTTTACACTTTATGTCTTTCAGTGTAGCTTTTCGATTGTCTTCAGAGTTCTAGAGCTCATTAAAGACCTTTTTTATATATTTGAATGCAGGTTTTCGGGCTGTGATTGATGTTGTTATCGTGTTGATTATGTGCATAGCAAAACCAAAAGTTTTACGCACTCAGATTTGCCGCAACACTGGCACTAATTTCATTTTTAATGCTAATAGTTTACATCATCTAGGTTTTTTAAAGATTCTGATGTGTGATTATAAGTTACAATTTTATATCGTATGCTACAGGCAGTGTTCCATTTCCTGTTCATTGTGTTTCAGAATATATATTTTTTTCAGTTTGTTTGGTGTTGATTAAATAAGTGTTGTTAATTAAAAAAGGAAAATGACTTTTCGATTTACACGCTTAATGTCATTCAGTGTAGTTTTTTGATCGTTCTTGGAGTTGCGAGGCTTATTAAGAGTATTTTATGATAGTTGAATTTATGTTTTAAGCTCGCCATTGATGGTGTTATCGTGTGAATTCGATACCTTGATGTGTGTTTTTGTTTTTTAAGCTTTGTGATATCATTTAGAGTTTCGTATGATATTCTTAAAAGTCTGATATGTGGAAAATGATGTGGAATGTGCGTATTTATTATAATATTTGAGTATGTGATAAACGGTAATTATATGTTATGAACATGATAATGATAACATAATATTTATGTGATGCATGTGATATCGTAATTGTTGTTGATAAAAAATGAATGTTATTTCTTGTTTTGGAATCTGATGTGTTTACAATAGTTTTTTTTTTTCAATGGGAACAACGAGGAACTATAAAAGCAAGTTTACAAAGACAGGATACGAATCTTATAATCTTTTTCCCTTGGTGGTATTCAAAGTAGCTTTTTAACTATGTTTAGAGTTCGAAACATCATTAGCAATTTGTTTTATATTTGAATTCATGTTTTCAGGTTGGCATTGATGTTGTTATTGTGGGTTCTTTGTACACCACAAAATCAAAAGTTTTCACAACACAGACTTGCTGCAACATAGGTACAGATTTAATTTGTGGTGTTGCCGCTTTAAAGTATCAAATATTAGTGTGTGGTGATTCGGTATCCCGCATACACTATTGTTCGCTATAAAATGCAATCGTGTTTTGTACCTAGTCCTGTATTAAAGCAAATAGACAAATAATCTTTGTACACTTATCAATAAACTATTCTCTTTTGTATTAGGCTACCCATAAAATGTCAAGGTTAATGTTGGGATGAGGGGATGAAAGAAATCGATATGAAGTTTATATATGGTGCTTGGTGGAGTAGTACTCTACGAAGCATGGCCAAATTCATTGGTCAGGTCCGGGACCCCACCCAACCATTTGTGTAGACTACGTCATTTTGGGTGGAAAATGGAGGTTTTATGAGAAGGTATATGTTATTATGGGTTGCTGACTTCCCTCACGTTCACCAAGAATGGTTGGTTGCTTTGACTAAACATGTTTTTTTTTGGAGGTATGCTATTTATTGCTTTTGTGGAAGATTCATATCTTCTTGCATTAAGATTATCATGATTATAATCTCAAATATCGGTGTTGTTGATGTTGAAACAAAAAATAGTTCTTTTTGCGCAACTTTTGCTCTAATGTTTCATGTCAACTTATTGATAGTTTTACCTTAATACCATCACCAATAATTCAGATCAACAAGCATTACTTTAGGGATATTTTGTTGGATATGATGTGAGTGAGTCCCACATCTCAGCTGTTACATAGGCGGTAAGGCTTACATAACAATAACACTACCACCTCCTATTAGAAGGAAAACAAACTAACCACTAAACTACATTTGACTCAAAACATAAACAAATATAGTCTAACATCTATTATGACCATGAAAACTTATATCAAGAGCGTGACAAAATGCATGTTGATCTTCCGTTAAATCATCGTACACATGATCATCATCTTATGGATGATACTCATTATCCTCTTTCCAACGCTCATATAAACTGTTACTTCCAATGCCTCATTCGCTCTTAGGATCCATGAAACTCGGTGTTCATCATATACATGTTCCACATCACTTCCACTATCCTTATCAACACGAACATCAGATTTATCAATATTAGCCTTAAGATTCGTGTTTCTACCTTAAGATGTACGTGCCTCATTAGATGCCATGTTAGATGTAGATGTAGACACTTGATTCGTTGCACCCACATTAGCAAAAGAATTCGTCCCTTGAGTTTTAGTAGAATTGTTTCTTTTATATCCTTATCTTTCGTTTCAAGAATTGAAAACGGATTATGAGTTTTAACGACCCCATTATCAATAGTATTCTACTTACTTGCTTCCATATGCTTACTTGGTGATGACATTTTTGAGACATGCCTGTAAACAAATTTAGTATTAAAACCGTAATTTCATCCACCTTGTTTCATTCCACCATTTCAAATATTTCTTGAGTTCATCTTCTTAATTCCATAGAATCAATCAACTTGAACCTCAACCCGATTCATGGATGTAGTAGGAACCACTTTAGGGCTCTTCGGACGTTGGTTCAAAGTATGTCCAAAAACCATGCACGTTGGACATCTAGTTGGTTTCCACTTTCAATCCACGCGAATCGAATGTAAGATATATGCATCACCTTCAATGTTAGGTAATGCCACAACAAGAGTTTCTTTCAAACCAATATCAGCACGAAGATCAATGATTATGCACTTCATTAGGGAGGAAAGTGACGCGAATCCCCTCAATCAAGAGGGGTTGTTTATGAAATGTATTGGGCATGAAAAAGGAGCTAATATGGTTTCAATTGTTAATGATGATGAGGTTCGAAACGTCATGTTCGGTATTGCTAATGATAAAACGTCGGGGCCAGATGGGTATACATCGTTATTTTTTAAGAAATCATGGGACATTGTTGGTGGAGACGTTTGTATGGCGATCAAAGAGTTTTTTTTAAAAGGAAAGCTCTTACAATAAATAAATCGCACAATTATTGCCCTTCTCCCTAAGATTACAACTCCTTCTTGTGTTAATGATTATCGCCCTGTATCATGTTGTAACGTCCTTTATGAATGCATAAGTAAAATCATTACTAATCGTTTAAAGGATGGGTTAGATGATATTGTTGGTGAAAATCAATCAGCTTTTTGTGCTGGTGAGGTTCTATTTCGGATAATATCCTTCTCGCCCACGAGCTTATGCACAACTATCATTTGAATAGAGGCCCTCCTAGATGTGCGTTCAAGATTGACATCCAAAAGCTTATGATACGGTTAATTGGAAGTTCTTGGAACATATTTATGGGTTTTGGTTTTCATCCGAAAATGGTTAAATGGATTATGGCGTGTGTCACCCGTACTTCATATTCCATTAATATTAATGGTGACCTTCATGGCCATTTTCGTGAGAAAAGGGGGCTCCTTCAAGGTGATCCTATGTCACCATATTTGTTCACTCTTGTAATGGAAGTTCTTACCCTTATTGTGAAGCGCAAAGTTTGAGAAGATGGAGGATTGATGTGCTACGTGTGTACACGTTTTTAAATTTATAAAATGTGATTAACCAAATCTATTAATAACACATACGAGCAAGTGAACTCGTCCGTTATAGCAAGATTATGATGGTAAGTCGGGATCGTTCGCAAGGATTTGTGAGTGAATCAAGAAACAAGTTGTAAAATCTACTAATAGCAAACCAAATGTACTCAATAATAGTGAAAATAGAGATAACGAAATTCAGAAGATTAAGATTACACTTGCTTAAACTAATTTACCATTCTTGAAAAGTATGATTGTGTTAACTTCTTCTTAACATGTTGGTTATGATAATTAGTTGGTGTTCTAATCTATTATTCTTACAAGTTAAACCTTCGTCAAGATTTTAGTTTATAAAAAAAAGCATAAAGTTTAACCAATTAATTCAAGATCAATTCAAGTTTCATATGTTTATTTTCACAAACTTAAACACAAAAACATCCATTTGTTTTATCAAATTTGCTTAAGAAATGGTCAATACAAAAGGTAACCGATCATAGACAAAGGGTCACAATTGAGTGTAAACAACTAATCTTTCAACCTATTGAGATATTTCCAATCAATCCAATTTGATAATCAAAAAGTATTTTTATTACAACCACACTTAAGTTTCTTTGTTTGACCAAGAATAATAGGTAAAAACAATAATTCATAGACAAATGATTATAACTAGTTGAATAACAATAAATCCTTTCGACCTTTAAAATTACTAACAACTAGTCAATCTTGATTAACAAATGTCACTATGAAACTTAAGCACAATTGGATCTTAGAATTGACTTGAAAATGAATTAAAACATGTTAACACAATCATGAACTAATCATTAGATAATAAACATTGTTTAAGCAAGTGCATAAAGGTACTAGCCACTCATAGCAAACATGAACATAAAATCAGATCTTTGAACATTAGAAAACATGATTAAGAGTCTTACAATGATTGCAATAAGATTGAGTAATGTAAGGTATTGGTGTTGACTTTTTGATGGTTTGACTTCCAAATGTTGATTCCTTGGACCTCGAAACTTTCCTGGACTTCTCATGACGAAATTGAGAGCCTTTGAGAATGATTTGATGAGTAGAGAGTTGGTATTATAATGTGCGTCTTCAAATGATTACAAAAGGCTCTATTTATACTCTCTTCAAGGCCTAGGATGTTTAACGCCTCAACTTTTCCAACACGCAGAGTAGAATGGACTAGAATACTCAATGGAAGAGCCTAGAATCGTTGAGATAAAGCTAGAAGCCTTAATGATGAAGTTTATGCAAGACATGATATTCCAGCCGATTGGTTACGGGACACGACCGATCGACTGGTCTTCAATAATGCCTCCAGCCGAATCGGTTACGGGACACGACTTATCGGCTGGTCTTAAACAGTGCCTCCAGCCGAATCGGTTACGGGTTAAGACCGATCGGCTGAAGCTCTTCAGCAGCCTAATTCTTGACTTCTTCGTGTTGGCTTGATTCTTGTTCGTAGCTCTTGATTCTTCATCCAAACTCGATCCTTTTCATTGCTTTGAAACTTAGAATGCTGAACCTTTGGATCATACGTGCTTGAAATGCCTCCATGAAATGGAAATCTCTTGTATGATTAAAAATCTTTATTAATTCAACCTATTTCCACGTTTTAATCATTTTTCGTGTACTTGGCTACATATAATTGACAAGAATTCTTTGATACGATTAAGTAATAAAAGCATATGAATATAACCAAATAACATATATAAAAGTACGAATAACGCTACTAAAAACATGCACAATTTAAGTGTTATCAAGGATTCATATATCACCATAATTGTAGTAAAATTAAAATAGTTAATATTGTTTTGCTGACGATATTTTAATGTTTGCTCGTGGAGATGTGCATTCGGCTAGGGTTATAATGGAAGCTTTAGAAGAATTTAAATTTGTATCGGGTCTTTCTCCGAGTATCCCGAAGAGTACCATTTTTATGTGTAATGTGTCTGATCATGTTAAGACTTCCATTTTGAATCTTATGCCTTTCGAATGTGGATCTCTTCCCATCAAGTACTTGGGTGTCCTATTGATTTCTTCAAGGCTTCTCTATAAGGATTGTAAAGTCCTTATTGAGTGAGTTCGTGAGTGAGTTCGTAAGCGAATAGGGGATTGGAAGAATAAATGGCTATCTTTCGCAAGTAGGTTGCAGCTTGTGAGGTTAGTCTTGTCATCCATGCATCTCTATTGGGCTTCTGTGTTTATCATTCCAGCAGGTATCATTCACGACATTGAACAAATTATGAATGGTTTTTTATGGTGTCAAGGAGACATAAAGCGGGGTAAGGTGAAATTATCATGGGATGATGTGTGTTTACCGAAATATGAAGGAGGTCTTGGAGTTCATAAACTGGAATTCTTCAATATTGCTTTGATGTCAACACATATTTGGAAGCTTTTAACTCACAAATAGTCCTTGTAGGTTAAATGGATTCATGCGTACAAATTAAAATACCGTAGCTTTTGGGACGTTCCTTTGTCAGCTAACATGAGTTGGGGATGGCGCAAGCTTCTGCAAATCCGCAACATTATTAGGCCATATGTTTGGTATAAACTTGGTAATTGATGCAAAGTGTCGCTTGGTATGACACATGGGATGACTTATGCCCTTTAATGAATCATGACTAATCGAGCTATGTGTAATGCGGGCTATGATAGGTCCAAAAAAGTGACTGATGTTGTGTGTGAGGGTTCATGGAATTGGCCTGTTGAGTGGTACTCTTCATTCCCTGTGTTAAGCCAAGTTAATGCCCCTAACCTTATGAAAGATCAACCAGATTCACTGTTGTGGAAATACGATGGAGCCTTATATGAGTTTTCTGTAAGAAACGCATGGCATGTTATACGTAACAGGGGGATTGAAGTTGACTGGTCCCATCTTGTTTGGTCTCAGCATGCCATTCCAAAACATGCGACTCATTTGTGGCTTGTGATGAGAAGACGACTTCTTACTCAAGATAGGCTGCGATAATGGCATGTTGGTGATAACGTAGATGTGTCATTACTTCGTTGCCCGTTATGTAAAGATGTTCTAGATTCGCATGAACACCTTTTCTTTGAGTGTTCGTTCTCAAGCCAAGTGTGGAATAATGCTCTGAACGTGGCTGGGTTGAGTATTGTTTCATCGAAATGGAGTGACATCATGGCATGGTTACTTCCCATTTCTAAACAAAATAAGGTAAATACAATTGTTGGACATTTTGTTGTAGCTACTTCCTCATATTTTTTGTGGCATGCACGAAATAATATACTCCATGGAAAATGAGGAAGACCACCTGATGAAGTTGCAAATAACATCGTGAATATGGTTCGCCTAAAATTTTCAAGTATTCGGTTCAAGAAAAGTGCTCGTGTGGAGCAAATGAATCGAACATGGAAGATAGTTATGGAAGCAGGTTGAGGAGCTTGTATGACCCTAGAGTTGTGTTCTCAGGTGCCTATATTTTATTTAGCCTAATGGTTCGTTTGGTTTTTGGTTGTTATGTTTTGAGTTTGTTCAAAGCATAGTGGTTTAGTTTAGGGTGGGTCATAACCACCCTCTTTTGTACCGAAATATTTATTTATTTTTTAATATATTCACCGGGTATAATCCTTTTACAAAAAAAAAAATAATAATAAAAAAAATAAAATAAAAAATTGGACCGTCCCAATGATTCCATGCACATAGAGACTGTATACGTATCCAACATCAAATAGGTAGAAAGTTTTGTAGCAATGGCACTCAATCCATCCACCGTGAATTCCGTGATTGGCACATCATGGAGTTTAACCTAAACTGGGATTTACGAAGAATCAATGGCATATTATGAATCAAACATGGTCCACCTTTAAGCATTGCTTCCAACCCGGGTTGAGCTGAATTTACAAAAGCAAATGCCTTTCGCATTCATTATAGTATGAACAAGCCCAAAAGTACTCCATGCGTTCTTAATATACGGAGTAGTTTTCAACCACCGGATATGCAACTCGCTTGCCCAGAAAAAACTAATAGACAGTCTTAACCTATAGAGTTGATCTTATGGGAATGGCAACATCGCCCCATTACCAGCCGAGGCTATTAAGGTACGAAAGTTTGGAATTTTCTTACTTGGTTCACCATTAAGACTAGTTCTAACGTCACTTAACTTATCATTTCATGTGTTCAATGGCTTCCCATCGTCTCCCAATAGTACTAGTTTTCCTTCCAGCATTTGTTTTTCAATGCTATGAATCTTATCGGTTAAAACATTTGTGTCCGCTTCCATTCAATGCGTTGGCATAAGATGGAGAACCTATGCCTGTGTTCAGGTTGACTTCACCAGAAAATTGAAATTTTGTAACAACATTTTTAGTTACATGAAATTTTTTAGTACATCTTACCTAGTGGCTTTGAAAAGTGGTAAAAAGTTTATAATGTTATGCTTTATTGATTGATATAAGATCATTTGAGGACAAAAGATTATTTACATACCAATGGATCAATCTTCACCCTTCATTTTTATTTGATCTAATGGATGAGATTAATCCCAACAATATAAAAAACCAACTTTCATTATTTTTTTTCAAATATTAATATCTTTTAAACCGTTAATCGTAGAGCGAAAAAAAATATATTATTGGCGTGCATAATTATCTTCGAGATACACTTTGATATACTTTCGACAAAAATTTTTTTCTATTTTTCACTTTTTTTTTTAAGTTTTTTTCGTTTTTTTTACGTTACTGAAATTTGCATTGAAAAATCATATATGATATAACACTAATTTGATATTAGTGTAAAATCATATATGATATGTAATATCATATGAGATATTAGTGTAAAATCACATATGATATCACATAAGATATTACATATCATATATGATTTAACACTAATATCACATGTGATATTCAATTTAGTGTTTTATCATATATGATTTTTTTCATGCAAATTTCATTAACGAAATAAAACGAAAAAACGTGAAAAAATGATTTTTTTTCTTTTTCGAAAGTATATCAAAGTCCCGCTCATAGAAAGATAATTAAATGCTCGCCGCGACGGTAAAATATTTTCGTTAATGATAAACGGTTTACGAGATATTTAAATTATAAAAAATGGGTGAAATAATAAAATGCTTTTAAATCTCAGCCATTGATTTTTTTTTTAGATGAATGGTGAAGATGAATCCCTTGATATATGAGAAAAATTTGGTATGTAAAATAACTCTCCTCTTATTGATTATCCTATTTGAAATTTGCATCCCAAAAGGCAAATAATACAGTAGCAAACTATTTTGATATCACCATAAACAGTTATATACCAATAGCAATATTACTTACACTTTTTAAGTGTAAAAGAAACACATAAAATTTTAAATAAGACTCCTTTCACTTTTAACGACATCTGTATAACTTACATGAATTATGCGTCACTCACAACAATTTTTAGTGTTTAGAAAATCACTGAAATTACACTTCTTTTACATTGTGTACGTTGTAGTTTCTAAACACTAAAAATTGTTTTGTCGACAATTTTCAGTGTTTATAAAATACAACGTACACAATCAACTTCATTAGCAGGCTCCCGGATAAATTCAAAAGTGAGTTATTTTATAGAACATATAAATTAGAGTAAACTACACCATTCGTCCTTGTGGTATACGTTGACCATCAATGATCGTCCTTTGACAAAAAAAAATTGCACCGTTGGTCCTTAATCGCAACGCACGCCACCTTGCTTCTAATCCTGCGTGAGTAACGGCCGTTAAGTCTATTTAAGTCGAGGGTATTTTTGTCTTTTGCCACCTATCATAAATTCCGTTAAGCCTATAGTATAGTAACATCACTGTAAATAAAATAATATTTATTTGTAGTCTCTTTCTATCAAAAGATTGAATATGCATTTATTCGTGTTACAAAATTTCATGAACATTCGATTATTAATTATGTGAATGTGTAACCTCTCTTTTATGTTCTAGTCATATTTAAAGAACAAGATCTTCAATGATTGTGTCACCTTCATTAAAAATGTTAAAATTTGCTTCCTTTAAAACCATCGCCACCACAACAAAATTATTTTTTACACATTTCAAACTTCCAAATCTCAACTATCAGTCACTTTCCTTTGAACGGAAACATCCCTCGATCAACATCGACAATCAACAACTAAATGGATCTCATATTCGAACAAGAAGAAACAAATGAAAACAACGATCTCAGATTTGTAACAAATCATCATTAATCTCTTTCGAAGCATAAACTTGTTAATTTTTCGAAACCTTTTAAAAGAAAAATAGACAAGAGCAAGACTGCCCATATCTCTTTGTTTCGATCTGAAAAATAACAAAATACACCTACCCGAGACCTTGATTATCACGATCTAGAAGACGAGTTCCATACAAAACGTCCTTTGTGAGGATCGGCCTCAGCAGTAATGAACAAAGAAGTTTGTTTTGAGATTTGATTTGCATAAAAGTCAAGTGATGTGGGTTTGTTGTGTTTGAATAACAAGAAGAGAAAGTTTGTTTTGAGATTTGATTTGCATATATGGTTGAATATACTACAATGATTTGCATTCGTCCTTGTGGTATACGTTGACCATCAAGGATCGTCCTTTGACCATATATCATACATAATTTTTGATCTTTCAAATCCTTGGTTTTTCAACCATATATCATACATAATTTTTGATCTTTCAAATCATTGTAGTATATTCATAGTTGGATAAAAACATGATTTTAGATTCAAACTCTTTTGATATATCACGTGTGATATAACACTAATTTAAAGATTTGATAACTCAACTTGCTGTCGTTAAATGGAAATAAGTATTATTTTACATGACAAAAGCGATGAATCTTTTGAGTTATGCCTATTTTACGATAACATATTTAGTGTTACAACTTACAGATCAGTGTTATATGATATGTGATATATCAAACAAGTTTGAATGTCAATTTTTTTATCTATTTTCACTATATTGATTTAGAGATTTTTGAATATTATGTGTGATATATGATTAGACAGCTAATGATGTGTATTTTTTGATGCATAAAATGATGAATATTTCAGAGTTTTATGCAAATATTTATCCTCATGTTACGGCAGCATGTTGAGTGTTCGAACTTACAAACTATTATTCTATCACATGTGATACAACAAACAAGTTTGACTCTAAAAAAATCTTTTGTTTTCTCCAACTTATTTGAAAAGTTGTATTGGTTTGGAGATTCAAAAATTATGTGTGCTATATGGTTGGAAGATTAATTATGTGTATTTTTCAATGCTAAAAACGATGAATCATTTAGAGTTATAAACACTGCTTATGCTCATTTTACGATAACATGTTGAGCGTTCGAACTTACATATTATTGTTCTATCATATATGATATATTATAGCAAACTAAAATACCAGAATAACCAAAAAAAAAAAGTGTTTGTCGAAAATATATGAAAATATTAATCTATTGGAAGATAATTAAATGCTCGTTACGAAAGTGTAATTTATGTAGGTTAATGATTTACGGTTATCGAGATTATATAATATTTTAAAAAAGAAAGATGAAATTTGAGTGTAGTTAAAAATATCATAGGTTTTTTATAAAATGAGAGAATTTATCGGTCATATTGCTCCCTAAATAAACTTTGCTCGTAGTTTAATAACCTTACATATATTGATATATGTACGGGTCCTACATGTGACTGTATCATCTTTTCTAAAGAAATTGTAATAATAAATTTCAACATGCCAAAAGTATTACAAATATTGTAATTTACAATATATAATTAAACAACCAATAATTTAGGAAATATTTAAAAGCTCCCTCAGCTTTTCAAGCAATGGGAGATTTAGCAGGAACCTTAATAAGATCCTGAAACAGCATTCGAAAAATTGAACATGCAGGTGACGCTTTTTGATTCCTTAATCAAGATATTGGTATCACCCTTTCTTCCCCATTCTGTCTGCATACCTTTTGTACGGATCATTCATCCGTTGCACATTACTCATGGCACCAAACACTCCATAAGCATCACTTTCATCGTAACCATGATTATCATCATGGTCGTCTTCTTCTTCATCGCTAGCTTGATCCATAGCCACAAGATCATCACCATATTTGACACTCTTTAACCTTAATTGCATCATTTTCCCTTTAGGTTCATACCCTTTAAGCAATGCCACAACTTCTTTCATATTAGGCCTCCTCTCAGGCTCGCTTTGCACACAGAGTGCAGCCGCATTTATGAACTGTTTTAGCTGATCCTCGTCAAAGTTACCTCTCAGTTTTGGGTCAGCTAGATCACGAAACCTCCCTTTTTCAATATAAGGTTCAGCCCATTCGGTTATAGTTCGTTTAACACCTCCAGGGAGTTTCTCAATAGGTTTTCTTCCTGTTACGAGTTCAAGTAGAAGAATGCCAAAGCTATAGACGTCGCAGCTTTCTGAGACCTTACCCCACATGGCATACTCTGGGGCTAAGTAACCTAGAGTTCCTTTGACCCTGGTTGTCATATGGCTAACACCATCTGGGATTAGCTTAGCAAACCCAAAATCGGCTACAAGTGGTTCGAAGTTCGAGTCTAGGAGGACATTACTTGCCTTTATGTCTCTGTGAATGATGTGTGGTGTAACTTCATGGTGCAAGTACCTATAACGTACATCATATAGGTTAAGCAACCAATTAATATAAAATTAGGGTTTTCAAATGTTGGTGTAAACAATAAGAACTAAATGTTTACTATGTTGTGATATACTGTAAAATTATGAAGCAAATAAGTGATGCTTAATGATCTCAAGATTAATTAATTTCTTATATTTCCCTCAGGAAGTAAAATACTTTTCAATTCTGGTATTAGATTCATCACCTAATTAATAATAGTCCGATCCAACTGAAAAGAAGAAATTAAATCATGATCAAATAATAAAATAGTAAATTAAGGATAAACAAACCCGAATATCCACATAAAAAAATGAAATAGATGCCGCTTCACAAAGTTTAGTATTTCTTGATCATATTTTCATTACAATGGCCGGCATCACTATTAGATTTTTTTCTTTTTTTGGAATTATTAGGCAACAACTATTATCTGTTATTATTGAAACCTAAATATCTGTATAGATTTTTATGCCACGTGATATCACTTGACCATTTACAACCCTTTCACTCTCACCTGGCCAAATATGCAGCTAGTGAGATACAAAACCTGAGATGTCTTATGAGGATAACATGATTAATTAAGTCAACAGTCTTCTGTTTATATAGAAGAACAAATATATTGGTCAGGTTCTCTTTAATTAGTAAACCATCAATTAACCCCCTACGAACTAATTGATTTAGGCTTTTCTAAGGAAATATATAGTGATAAACCAAAAGTAATAAAACATTCGATCACCTCAAGTTCATAAGTGTTTTCCTGAATGTGATTCTATATATTTTCTTACTATCACATATATCAACCATATTAAGTGAACGAGTAGCTAAAAGAAGTGTGGTAAGCTTACAATAGCCCTTCAGCGGAACCGATGGCAACTTTCATTCTCTTTTTCCAGTCTAGACGAACTTCAGCAGTAAATTGGCCGTGGAGAGATAACAACAAACTAAGATTAGGCATGTAATCATAGACTATAAGTCTTTGTTCAGCCGAAGCACAATAACCCCTCAATCCCAACAAGTTCTTGTGTCGTACCCTTCCTAGAACTTCCACTTCTACCGCGAATTCCATTTCAGCTTTTGAATTCATTGATTTCAATTGCTTCACTGCTATCTAAAGCAAACATAATTTAAACGGTGCCAAGATTAATACATAGACATATCTAGAATATAGCTAGAACAATCCAACCACTGCATGTACCCTACATAGCAAACTCGTCAAGAAAACAATAAAACTAATCTAACCTGAAGACCATCCGATGTTTTTCCCCAGTAAACGCTTCCAAAACCTCCTTCTCCAAGCTTGTTATCTTCACTAAAACCGTTTGTTGCTGAATGCAACTCCTTGAAGGTAAAGATTCGCCACGGAGAACGACCATCACCTGACGGAAGCCTAGAAAACCAAAACTTTATAATCTGTAACCTTAAAAATTTTGAAAAAAGTACAAGCGTAAATACGATTTTGCATACCCTTCATCAACTTTTTCAGAATCACAACAACTTAAGGAAGAACCCATGATTTAGTTTTCTTATTGGGTTAACCAAGACTGTTTGTTTATACTAATTTCTAAAAACTTTCTTTTAAATGTGAAGTGATCATCATTTTAGTTGATATAATATTTAAGACTGCCGACGTTGGCCGGCTTAGCTTCCGTATCGAATCTAAATTGCTTATGCTAATTAAAATGAAGTCAGTGCTTAAAATAAATAAACTTGTAGACTTGTAGTGATTATTTATATAATGCAAAACTTAAAGATGTCATCTAGCTCCTGACCTTTTTGTCCCGTATTTAGCAGAATCATGAAACTTTTAAAACTTCATTACTGAAATTGTTTGATTAATAAAATAGTTATGGGGAGGTCCGTCAATAAAATTGACTAGAATAATATCTGAGTTACAATTTGCTATAAAGTAAATTTTGGATTATGCTACCAACTTATTAACCGTTTATGCTTATATGTCTCCATCGGTTCTTTAATGCGTAAGTCTTGGTTTAGTTTTCATTTGATGGTTGGGTTCAATAAATGATGTGGATGTCATATAACGGCGTACTATATGGCATTGTTCATTTGGGTTATGATTGTACAAAAAGATGCACATATCAGGTCGTCAATGGTGATTGACGATTCGGTTAGGTGATAGTGATGCCAGTGCAAGATAACCGAAATAGAAGACACTACATTAGACTCGGAGCCGAAAGCCCCCGCCGAACCTCGTGTGAGAATCAGTCATGGTGATTATGTCATGAAAGTATTGAGGTGGAGAAGATGATATCTCCTGGGTTTAGTTCAGTTTTTTGGGTAAAAGGTCAAAGACCCGGTAAATATATTACTCCAAAAAACATTGAAGTACAAAGGATATGGGTAATTCTCATATCTCAGCCCGTTACATAGGCAAAAAGCTTACATAACAAGAAACTTCCTATTCTCTAAACAAGGAAATAAACCACTACTCAAAAGATAACATTAGACTCTTATGAAAATAAAATTACTTCCTACCAAGACCTTGGAGCTTGATATCATACGTGTCATAATAAGCATCCAAATTTCCTGGAAGATCGTAGACCTGATCCGCATAGTCATCATAATCATAGTCATCATAATCATCTTCACGATCATGACCACCACCAAAAAGGTTCATTGACTCATCAAAAGTGTTTACAACCTCCTCTTCATCACTATCGGAATCAACAATCTCTCCCACCTTAGAGAATGGGTTAACCCTCTTAGTAGAAGAAGTAGACGAAAAATCCTTTTTATTACCTGGATAATCAACCTTATTAATAGGATTACCATCATCATCAACAAGAGTAGCTTTCCCATCAATAAGAGACTTTTCAAACTCCCTAATTTTCTCAACAATAAGGGTTGGACCAACCTTGTTAGCTTCCAATGAATCACTCACAAGCGGTTCTTGTGATACATTATCGGTCTTAAGAGACCCAACCTCCTTAGCTTCCATTATACTTCCAGAATCCACTACATCAGTAAGAATACCAAAGTCCACATCCTTATTCACTTCCTTAGTAAGAATACCAAAGTCATCGTAAGATCATCCATACTAACGGGATCAAATTTGTTGGATGTAGCAACCTTCGTTCCACTCGTACTAGGCACATCAGTAGCCTTTTTCTTAGTGACATCCACCTTCTTGGGCTCAGGAGGATGCGCTTTACCCGGAACATTTTGAGCACCATTCTTACCCCTATTCTTGTTATTGACCGTTTGAAAACCATCATTAATACTATGTGTAGGCTGAGTAGGAGGTGGGACAGATTTAGACAATCACCCGTAGTATGACCAAAAAGCTTACACGATCACACCTTGGCGTGTTTATTCAGATTCAACACGGATCTTTTCAATAGTAGAACCCGATCCATCCAAGAAGGGTATTTCAACAAAGGAGACTCTCCGAAGAACCTTATCCTACCAAACTTCAATCAAGCACCTAACAAAACTATCATGCCCCAAGAATCCAAGCACATTTGACTAGTGTAAGAATCTAATATTTTCGGCGTACCAATCAATGTAGCAAGGAGACGAGACCATCATCGAAAAACATAGCAAGAGGAACATCATGAAATTTAACCCACACCGAATGTTAAACCTCTTAAGCTGATTAGTATTCAACGCCCAAGTTTTAAGAATAATTGGCACATTCCTAATCATCCACGTACCGCTTTCAGAACATCATCACCTTTACGAGTAGAAAACTTAAAGAAAAAGAAACCATTCGCATTCATCATAACCTTTTGAATACCATACTTGGCCCACGATACTTAACATAATAATCAACGACCGAAAAGCAATACGCTTACCAAGAAAATACCCATTAATTGTATTCTCAAATTTAGAGTTTACCTCCTCCACGGCTTTTATAGGAACAGAGAGATCCACCCCATTAGACTTGTTACTACATTTCAACCTACGGAAATTAGACTTAAGCTCAGTAGAATCAATGGACGAAGCACACAAGCATATGAAACCGCTTCACACTGGACACCGGTTGGATGGGGATGAATATGAACTTTGGGAGACGAATTAGAAGCAACATTAGTATGATTGTCCACATTCTTCAGATTGCTACTTCAACACCACGCATAGCCTCTTCAAAAGTCTTACACGCCTCCAAAACAACCGGATCAAGACCATAATTTGGCTCAGCCTCATTCCCACTGTTAGGGTTCATTGTCGATTGTAGAAACGACTCACCAAGACTAACAGTAGGGTGCAGTACTTTACCACCACTTTTATTAGCTTTAGACGCACTATTACTATTAAAAACACTTTCTCCATATCTCAATCCCACGCATGCTATCAAGACCGTCTCAAAAAGATGTAAACCGATCAGCCTTCAACCAAAACAAAGAAAGAAAACCCTAAAAAAGAGTTAGGGTTTATACGCATGAAGCACCAAGGACTAACCCCCCATCATTGATCGTAGCAGGAAAGACATAATCGATAAGAACAAACTCTAAAAGCGATTAAGTAATCTCTAACAAAATAAACCTAAACGGTCCAAGAGTGAACAACCTAGGATAGATTCAGCAATAATTAACTAAACAATTGAAGGATAGTGCAAAAATTGACAATAATAAGATTAAGCTACGATAAATTAATAAATAATACTATGCAAGTGTAAAAATCCAAAAGCAACAAACAAATACCAACAGCGAATATGGAAACCGACCCACGATGAGAAAGTAACCAGTAAATTTAATTAACTAACCCACAAAAGTGTAGAAAGATTAAAAAATTAAGAGGATTAAAATCGATTATATGGGAATCGTGTGGAGTCGTACTCGCTTTTTCGCCAGAGAGAATACTTTTAGGGATATTTAAGTTTCGGGTTTAGTTCACACATACCTGCGGACGACTTCCTTATTTATATGCATAATAATCTGAAAGCGCAGTTACAAAGGGTGTGTGGAGGCAGTTACAGAGGGTCATGGCTAAGATCATGGTTGTTGACCAGTTTTGTTTGACCAGATCTTATTTGGCCAATTCTGTTTGACCAGCTCGATCATACCCACATTCATAGGTAGAGAGGCTATGACCTTTAGGCTTCGTCCCTTGTCGAAGGCAGGGCTCCGAACAGGGCTTCGACAAGGCTTCAAAACTTGACAGATGCCAAGTCTCAACAAAGGACTGAAGTCTAGGCTACAAATAGTGACGGAGGCCTTGATGGAGGCTAGGCTCCGAACCATTACGGGGGACAGGCTCCGAACCGTGACATAGGCCTTGACGGAGGCTAGGCTCCGAACCTCAACAGAGGTTAGACACGATGAGTGCTTTGGGTGTAGGTTGACAGATTCCCTTGCGGTAGCCATTGTGGAATGAATTTATGCCCACATTATGTAGACTAAGGCATAGGCTTTCGCTCCTTAAGAGGGTACATCATACCCTTTGTACAAATGGTAAGCTAAGTACAGAGTGACAAGAACGCCGTTAGCAGAGCTTAAGGTACGTCATCAAGCCCCCTTATCTAATGTTATGCGTGCAAGGAATGCATGACTTTAGACTTATCATTGCTTTGTTAAAAAAGACGTGGTAACAATTTCTACTACTTTTGTTTTGTCAAATCAAATATAAAAGTAGCTATACTTGTTTTTAATAGTCCACATTTGATTCTATCATGGTAGATACCTCATTAAGCCCCCCAGTCTAATGTTATGACTTCATAGGAGGCGTGGGATTAGACTTAAGTAGTCCTGAAACCCTTTGTTATATAAGGAGCATGTGTATTAGGTTTTTCCATATAACTTTCGCTCTTAGTTATAAGCGAGTTTTATCAGAACCTATTTGTACATAAGCTGAGTTGTCGAAAGGTACCAAGGTTTGCGTAAAAACTTGGCTTTGTTTTATAATGTATGCCATAATGGCATATTATTGCACATGTTAGGCTCTGGCAGGCTCCTGCACCTGATGCGAGGAACATGGGGGTGTCCCATGATTTTAGGTAACCGCTTGGTTAATGTCCCACGATCCCTATCTTGCCGGGAAAGCCTTGATAAGGTTGTGAACGTGGGTTTGACTTGGTATTATGAAACCTTTGCATTAATATCTTTGAAGAGCATACCTGCTTAGGCCTTCGATTGGCGATTCAAATGGTAACATATCATAGATGAATGGTTTTACACCAAAGAAGATTTTTGGAGGTTTGCCAAGTAAGTCGGAATGTAGCTCTGAAGTGAGTATGAAGGGGAGACCTTCAAATTAAATGGAGGGTATACCATCAAGCCCCTCGGTCGAAAGTGATGCGTACGCATCGAATGTAATGCTTTCGACTTAAAAGAAATACTTCCTTGTGATAAATAAAAAAAGAATTAATCGTTAAGTAATATAAACCTCGAAGGTCGTATATTTTGTATGTGTATGAAGCTTATGGACTTCATTTAAGCAAAGTTGTAGTCCTTGGACAATTTACTTATTTTCTTTTGCTAGGCTATGGCCTTATGCTAGGTGTGTTAGCATATTTTTAATATCTACAGTTAGAGACTATGTCTCGATTTTGATTTGATGTTTGTTCTTCTCATACGTTACATATGCACGTATATTATTTTACAACCTAAGGTGTATGGTAGATACATAGCCTCATTCTGTGTAAATTCTGCACCAAGAATATAGCAATCGTGTAATTTAATTGCTGACAGAGGGTTGCGACCCACTCCATCTTTATCCTTTGGGTAACATAAGGATTGGAATACCTTAAGACCACTTAGGAAAGTTAATGTGAAGTTTTGATGGATGTTGTATATGTATTCAAGACTTATAGTTGTCCTGTTTCATCCCTTCGACATTGAAACTTATAAACGACTTGGCTGACAAATCTTTGTTGTATTAGAACGAAACAAGAAATTTAAGGGAAATGTGTTATATCATTAAGTGGGTAGGGAGGATTACATTATTTTAAGAAATGAAAACTAGGACGCCTACCATTAATGCTTCTTTCCCCAAGTGAGAAGAATGCAATACATTGATTTTAAACAAAATAAAGTAAGTTTTACATCTATGAGGTTATGTAATTATACTTGCAGAGTCGAGGCTCTATAATTGTGTCTACATAGACACACATAAATCATGTGAACAGAGGCTATGCTCTGTAATCGTCTCGACAGAGACACCTATGTATTATGTGAGCAAAGTCGAAGCTCTGTAAGTGTGTCAACATAGAAAATTATTTATTATGTGAGTAGAGTCGAAGCTATGTGATCGTGTCAAAGGAGACACCTATAAATCAGAGGCTATGCTCTGTAGTTGTGTCGACAGAGGCTTATGTCAGCATATGTGATGCTCCGTAGTCATATCAACAGAGACTTATGTCAACATGTGTGAGGCTCTGTCATCTCAAAATATATGATAATAGTATATAAGTTCCATGATAAATTTTTTTACTATCTAATACGTGAATGTGAGTCTCTGTCATCTCAATAGAGCTTGTGTGAAATGCCTTGTCAAAAGAGGCTTTGTTAGCAATGGACTTATCATCACTTGTGACATAATAAAGCTTAGTATAAAATTATTTAAGGCTTATTTACGCACACTTATTTAACATGTGTGGATTATGTTTTATGCTAAAAACAACATGAAAGCTCTAATGTATCTTCTAGGAACATAGGGTATCCTCTGTCAATGTTGTACTATCTCTAATGGTCATTGTGTCATAGCAGAGGCTTAGTAAAAGATGGTTTATAGTGCTCTTAATAAACATCAAAAGTTTCATATGTAGATAATCTACTTTGTAGTGAAACAGAGGCAATATAGCGTATTAGTTTCATAGAAAACATACCCATTCAAGAAGGTATCCTTTGTTGTTAATGAACGGTCTATGTTCACCTTGTGGTAAACATTTTGTGAAGGAAGGTTATGGCCCTACTTAAGTGTACCATTATGTGCCCCAATTCCTTAAATGAATCTGTACAAAGGTTAAAACGGAGGTTGCACCAGAGGTTGGAACAGAGTCGGTGATATCGCTTCTTCTTCCTAGGAAAACCCACAATTTAAGACCCAATGTAGACTTTTCTCATAACAAACTCGAACAATGGTTATGACAGAGGGTGATTTGCAGCAACAGAGGTTATGATAGAGGTTGATGTGAGAACTACATCATAGGCTATAAAAAAGGTCACCAAGATTGCCACATAGGTTGCTAAATTCGACCCTTCCTCTTAAGATGAACCCAAACAGAGGATCCTTTTTCATAATAGGAACCCAAACAGAGGCTCTTACGAAAGTCATTAAGATTGAACCTTCTTTGTAAAACAAACCCAAACAGAGGCTCATATGAAGGTTGTTAAACTTAAACCTTCTTCATAAAACGAACCCAAACAGAGGCTCATGCAAAGGATATTGAACCTTTTCTCCAATACTAGCCACAACAGAGGTTGCTACAGCGACTGCAACGGAGGCTCTTATGAAGGCTATTGACTTTGAACCTTCATCTTAAATTGAACCCAAACAGAGGCTCCTACGAATGTTATTGAACCTTATCTCCAAAACATGCCATAACAGAGGCCGAAACAGAGACCGCTCCGTTTAAACCCGACAGAGGCTATTGAAATAGTAAGCGTAAATTTTTTGGTTGGTGGAAAATCTCGTGATTAGAGATAAAATTGGAGATTTCAGTGGTGCTACCATGTGATAACAAGGATGTAGGGAATTATGATTGAATTCGACTGTTATTAATGGAAAATGGTTATTTGACTCAGAAAATGGGACTTATTGTTGCGGCTCCCACAAATGGCGCCACTGATTGTACAAAAAGATGCACATATCAGGCCGTCAATGGTGATTGACGGAGTTAAGGGTGATGTGATTCCGAGTGCAAGATAACCTGAAAATAAGAAATAAAAGACACTACGTTAGACGGAGTGTGGGGGGAAGCCCCCACGAACCGCCTCCGGTGTGAGAATCAGTCATGGTGATTATGTCATGAAATTATTGAGGTGGAGAAGATGATATCACCTGGGTTTAGTTCAGTTACATACCTCTGTGATGACTTCCTTATTTATAGGCATAATAACTGAAAAGAGCGCAGAGGGTGTGTGGAGGCGCTACAGAGGTCATGGCGCTACAGAGGGTCATGGCTAAGATCATGGCTAAGATCATGGTTGTTGACCGTTGTTTGACTGCATCTTATTTGACCAATTATGTTTGACCGCCGATCATACCCACGTTCATAGGTAGAGAGGCTATGACCTTTAGGATTTGACCCTTGTCCAGGCGTAATTCGCCAAGGCTTCTCGCAGGCTTAAGCCAAATCGAGAGGCCGAGTTCGAACAATGACGAGGCCGTGCTCCAAACAATGACGGAGGCTAGGTTCAACCTTACCGTAGGTTAGACATGATGAGTGCTTGTAGGTGCGGATTTCTCGCGGTAGCCATTGTGAATGACTTTATGCCCACATTATGTGTAGGACGAAGGAATAGAATTCGTCCTTTAAAAGGGTACATCATACCCTTTGTACAAATGGTAAGCTAAGTACCAGAGTGACGGTAATGCTCGTTAGTAGAGCGAAGGGTACGTCATCAGGTTATTTAGATTACATATTTATCCACTTTGTTTTTTATGTTATAGTGGTTATTACTTTCTTAAATTTTGTCTTGGTGATTGTCAAAACCTTCAAAATGTTTAATGTGCCATAAATTATGGTGTTTATTGTTGGATCGATGTACTCTAACCAAACTAACTTATATAGCTTGTTAAGGGTTTAATAACCTTGGATAAATCGTAAGTTATTAACAATGAAACACTGAACTAACTCTATTAAATTCTATTTAATAAAGCTAAGAAGAATTAACTTTAACTTCAACGATTTTATTAATACTTAGAACCTGCTTGTTATACAAATTCTTTAACAACTCTAATACTCTAATATCGTATTCTCTAAAAACTCTAATAATGCACGTATATCTAATGCCAATCTAGAGATCCTTTTATAGGCTTAAGGATAACCCTAGTCGGTTTACAATTACAAACCTTGTACGACAAGTAATACTAAACTAATCTAAGAACATTCTAGAATTACAAGATAATCCTTAACGATTTTGCATAACAGTCCTTTAAAAATGCAGTACTTTGATGAATCGAGCAGTACTTTGACTTTATACTTTAGCAGTACTTTGACTTCTTCAGCACTTTGACTCTTCAGTACTTTAATACTTCAGCACTTTGACTTTCTATATCCCAACAATCCTCCCCTAACTTGAATTCTACTTGCTTGACTTCAAGTTCCTTTCTAAACTTTAACATCTTTGTCTTCAAAGAGAGATTGTAGCTTTATCTTTAAATTTTGTCTTTGTAGTTCCTGTGCTTATATCATCATCATCAAAGTAATCTTTATCGAGAATTATTTTCAAGAATAATCGAAGCTCCATCTTTTCAGCAACTCATTAACATATGACAAATTGTTCATCAGTTCAGTTTAAGTTTCATCTTATTCTCATCACTTCCAGGTGTGTAAACTCCTGTGAGAGGTGAATCATTGAAGTTTAATGGATTTTGATATCTCTTTACCAAAGCAATTAACTCTGGAGCAGCCAGATGTTTAGATGTGTAAGACCATGGTACATTCATAACCATATGATTTTTAGCAAATCATCACCTATCAACGATTTGATTTGTCTTTACCAAAAGCTGTACTCTTTTGGACTAGTTAGTTCTTGCAACCATGGTGAACTAATTACCATATAAATGGTTTTTCATTTTACCACAAGCCATTTTTCTTGTGGGCTAGCCAACTCTTTACATTGTCATATGGTGAGTTGATTACCATACAACTTATTAGCAAGTTGTCAACTATATAACGAATTTGAGATATCTTTACTGAGCCATTTGCTCATGGATTAGCCAGTTCTTTTGTAAACATGGTGAAATGATAACCTATTGTTATAACCATCTCAAAACCATTGTTGCTTTTAACTTTTGTTTCAAAAATATTCTTTACTTAACAAAAGTTTTTCATTCAAAAACATTTATCGGTTTTGTGTCGCAAGTAGTACTTTGATTAAAGTATCGTTGTCCAAAGAAGACTTTGAATAAAGTACTTACTTTTCAAAAATTTATATATAAGTAAACATCATACAAGATTTATGCTTTATCATCACTATTGTTGTCCATCGATAAACAACTCAATTAACACAAGAGTCGCTTTTAGTCTCATTCTCACCTCCATACCATGATCTAGCATTCTTCTCATAAGATCCGGCCGTTGGATATCTTCTTTCACTAGCATATGAATCATAGTTCCATATTCAGCCAAAGCATGTACTCCCGATTCTTCAAAAATCTCCAAATTGTAATCTCCCAGCCTCTTGATTTTGCCGAGTTCATCATTGCTTGTTTCCTCAATTTCAAGATAATTGTCGATCTTCTAATAATACTAAGCTAACTCCACTTGATGGAATATGTTCAAAGTATTCTTGCACTAGTTGGTATAGTTGAAACAGATCTGCTCTATCAATAATATGCAATATATCCCATAGTAAATTGAATACTCAAGCTTCATCCTCCCTATGGAACATCAAATAATCTCCATCTTTTGACTCTACAACTTCAAAAGTGATTATCTTAGTCTTCTTTACTCAAAGATTTTGGATTTAGAATTCTCAAAATCGACAATTCTAATGTAATTCCTCTCCATCAACCGTATTTGATCTTAGCTCAATCTTCTTTGATTGCTCACCTTTCCGCTTGTCCTTTTTCTTTTTAAGCTTCTTTTGCTAACATCCTCCTTTCCATTATCCTTAAAAGAAATAATACTTTCAACTTGCTTCCGATAAGCTTGTCTAACATTTTCACAAATCTTTCATCTCAATGTAATTCAGACTTCTCGTAATCCAAGATACCCTTGACCCTTTAGATATGCCATCATGGCATTTCTTTCTTTAGCCTTATTCATTGGTCTTCTAGGTATAACGGCCGTGTTCTTTCAATGGTTGAACAATTTCAAGATCAAACTTAGCTCAGAAGCTCCCTAGCAGCCTTCTTTATTCTTAGCCACTTCAATGGCTCTTAACTCGCTAAAGTTAGCTTTTTTCTTCTTTGTTTCCACCGGTTTACCTTACCTTTATCTTTTGAATCTAAACTGGTTGGAAGTTTGTGTTGTTCTTCAGAACACCGAATGCTAACACCTCTTGGTTTTGATAAGTTTTGCAATATCTCGCCTAAAGTTTCATCATCACTTGCAAAGGTGCACTACTTTGGGTGTAATAGCTTCCTCTTCTTGTAGAATTTTTGAAGGACCAGCTTCTTCATCAAAATTCAAAGTTCTTGGTGTAATCAGTTCTTGTCTATGAGTTTCAAGATTTTGATCACAAAGACCTTGATCATCAAGACTTTGAACACCGCTTCTTTGAACTCCAATTCTTTCGTGCTCAGACTTTCAATATTAACCTGCTTCAAGATTGAGGTTCATATTCTTTTCTTATAAAATTCAGCATCTTCTTTCAAATTCTCTTGCTCTATATTCCTCCCAATTTGAGTAAGATTGCCGATGAATCTTTTTGCCTGTGGAAGTCTCGAAAATGGTTTCTTTTCTTCTTTCTTGACCCATAATCGTATGTTTTACTAAAGGCCGCAGCACCTCTTGCTTTCTAAACTTGGTCTTCAACTGGGCTATATTCGAACAGCCTCGTTGTTTTCTTTAATCGACTAGCTCCTTGTCGAACATAATTATCCACACTAAACCTTTAGAGGTATATCACCGCATCTCCTTGGAGGATGATAAGGGAATAGGGATATATGGTTCTGACTCAATAGGTGGAGTATCATGGTGAGATGAGATAGGTGAAACCGCAGACTTTCGCTACATCATTACCTTGAGAAGTAGTTCCTTGAGATGTAGTACTTGAGAAGCAAGCACCTGAATTGAAGCATCTTCTCATCACTAGATGCCCTCATCTCTAATTGCTTGAACAATCTCCATCATTGAAGTAGTCAATGGAGTGTTCCTTCCGAGAAGCATATCACTCTTCCTAGCCATGAAGGTGAAGATCTTCGCAGGTTGTACCACAACAGGTAATAGACTCGAAGGCTTTGGTACATCATGAACTTGTTTATTCAAGAAAACTTGAATAAATATTGGATACATCAACCAGCGTGATCCATGAGAGATGTGAGATAACATCCCATCTAAAATGAGCCTTGAGAAATTGAAGATACGATTTGTAGCCAATCCCACTATATCAGATGCTATATTAGATCCAAATTGCTCCCATGAAGTACTTTTAGAACTGATACAATGAAGTAGGACATGAACCAAGTACTTCCAATGTGGACTAAATAAGGGCTTCTTGAATGTTGTTTCAATATCTCTCAAAGTATCCCAAAGAAGCTGTTTATCAAATCGAATAGCTCCTTCTGCATCATCAAATAATAAGTCTTCACGAATTGATGCTTCACTAACCTTCACAATCCTTCCAGCAACCTTAGCCTGTATATATGAATCATCATTCTCCATGTGAGTCCTAGCCACCCAAAATCTGTAGAAGCTGTGGCTCAATGACATTCAACCAAAAGTGCATAACTAATTGGAGACCCCATGAGAAAATCAATAATGTCATGAAATGCGACATTAGCTTCAGTCTTATTCAAATTCGCCACCATGTTATGTTTAGAAATGGTGTTTCGGTTCGCCATTGATGGTTGTATAAGTGATTGATTTGATGAATAAGTAATTATGAGAGAGAGAGAGAGAAATATGGAAAAGATTGATAAGAATAAAGAAGAGAAGGAAAATCGGAAAGTAGTTATTTATAGGTAGGATTTGAAAAATCATAGCCTATAATAACAAAGTTACCGTTATTTGATTTTTACCCCTCTTTTTGATCGTTGGAACAGTACGTTAATAAGACAATTTGTGCTTCCACGGTGCATTACTTTCAGAGCAAAGACTTTCAAGACAAAGACTTTCATATGACAAAAACAGCAAGACTTTTCCATCCTCTGCTCTATAATGACAAAACTCCAAATAGGCATTGCATTGCCTCCTTACAAAGCATAGGACCTGTCTAACTAACTCCATCTCCTCTCCCTTAAATGTAGCTTAGTAATTAATCATTCCAATGCTCACCACCAAGTGATTGAATCGTGAAACATCAAATCCTTTGGTGGGTAAATCAGCTACATTATCATATGTGTGAACCTTGACAACATTAATGAGTCTATGCTCATAAAAATCTCTGATGAAGTGATGCCTAATCTGAATATGCTTAGTCTTGGAGTGATAAACATGATTCTTCACAATAAAAATTGTACTCTCATTATCAATATTGATAGGAGTGTTCTTGAAGTTGAACCCATAATCCAAGAGTTGATTCTCAGATCCACAATGTTAATACAAATAAGCCGTAAAAACGTTTATTTATATTTTACGATCTTCTAATGTTTTGTCGATAACAAACGTAAAATCATATTAACGAAACAAATAAAATACGTAAATGGTTTGAACTAATAGTTTCTAACATATTCACATTTTCACATAAAACACTAAAACAAGTATAAGTTATTTTATGATTTAGTATTACATATGTACAACAACTAGTGTTTACATATTTGGGTAAATATACACATAACTAGTATGTAGTATATTGGGCAATATAAATAGGTAGAAACTTAAGTATTTGACCATTGACCAAATACACAATGTAGGTAGTCAGTAAAAACAAG
>OU343221.1:49977472-50065255 GCA_910596185.1 Chrysanthemum makinoi | reverse complement strand
AATTCTTTCCATGGTTTTCCACACAACCTCACACGCTCACGGTTTAAGCCATTACCTCCTGCACCTCGATTAGAAAAATCCTCCTACATTACCAGGATTTCCTCTCATCCACGGCTCTCGCACTCATTCTTAAAGCTTCTTTCCACATCCAAAACAGGTGAAGAGTCTTCCAATCTCTTCCTCAGTGCAGCTTTGAGCCGCAGCAAGTGGACTAGACCTACAGCCTTTGGCTATGTGTCCTACCTTAAATCACTTCCTTACATACAATCGGGCATGCCCATGGTGTAAACGACATAAACGACCACATAACATAAGGCTTACTACCTTCATAACCCTTCTTATCTCCATTTCCTATGGCGTAACACTGGCCGCTCTTGCCGCTTGTTGCCATTCCCTTTAACAACTTCATTCCTCTTCCTCTTATCACTCCTATCATTATTACTCTTGTCTCCTAATTCAATCATATAAGAGTCCATCAAACGCTGAGCCACAGCAATTGCCTCATGCAAATTAACTGGCTTTGCAGCGATGACATCATTTCGAGTAGCCAAAGGCAGTCCATCAATATACCTTTCAATCTTAAGTTCTTCGGTGAGAACCATTTCAGGGCAAAGCAATGATAACTCTTGGAAACGATGAGTATAAGTCGCCATGTCAGTACCCTTAACCTTATGGTTCCAGAACTCACTCTCTAACTTCTTAACTTCATTCCTAGGACAGTAAATATTAATCAGGAGAGCCTTAAATTGAGTCCAAGTCATACTATAAGCTACATCAATTCCTACTGATTTGTGATAGTTATTCCACAAGGTCAACGCCTTGTCCTTTAAAGTGAATGTAGCATACTTAACCTTACAATCCTCATCACAGTTACTCATAGCAAACACAGATTCAGTTTTCTCCAACCACCTAGTCAAGTAAACTACTCCCTCAGTTCCTCCAAACTCAATGGGACCACATAATCGGAACTCTTTGTAGGTACAACCTCGAGTTTGATTCAGCATTGGGGTTCCACTAGAAGTGTTAGAGAGATTAGTCTCAGCTAGCAGTTCAGCGACACGCTGCGAAACTAGCTGGTCAATGTGGGTCGGGTTCACAGTGGAGGGTTTTGTGGAATGGACCATTCCCAAAGACGGTCATTCACATTGGGGTTTTCTACAGCTGGGTTATCAATGTTTGGGTTCTCAACATGTGGTGTGGTCTGGGCCGGACGACGACCTCGACGACTAGGGGCAACAATGCGAGTGTGAGCTGCCTCGGTTGTTCCTAATCAAGTTTGTCTCGTTGCCACCATTCGAGGCAAGAAGAACAGCCATAAGTTCACAATTCACCCCTAAAATAGTTCCAATGATCACTAAATAACGCCAATATAATCATAAGGTCAGCCGTAAGAAATTCAACGCGCCACCGGCAAAACACCGACACCGCGATAACTTAAAGGATGCATGTTCTTATAACCATAACCGTGAGGTTTCAAAAAGTGGAAATACATGGAAGGATACCAAGAAATCAAAAACGCATCCTAATAACCCGCATTAGTAAGCACAACTAGGATAACCCTACATCTCTAACCGTAAGTACTCCGCCCAAGATGGTACAAAACCATGAATCTAGCACGACCTAGCCAACGCCTACGATCACCTCACGGATCTCCTAACATCATCAACCTCTCTCCACAAAGAGGTTAAGGTCCTTCAACACGCCGAAGGCCGATCACTCTTAAGTTTCCCGTCTCTCCAACTCACCAATCCTACCAACCTCTATCGGCCACGAAGTTATCGTGAACCCTCTCTCGCAGGTCCCCGGTAACCTGATCCTGGAGCTCCGACGCCATACCATCCTGTGCAAAACCCTAGTCCTCCCCACTACAGGTTCCCATATCAACACTCGATCCACAATACTAGCCCCCTAGATACTCCAACCAAATGCTCCCGCCAACTGACTAAGCTCCAGTACCGAGTAATCCTCTCCCACATCCACTCGCCTCACCATCTCCCTCGGCTCGAAGCAATCCGATGGTATCTCAGATCCTAACGGGCTACCTATATAAGGTGAGTAAGGTGGTGAGTCGATGTCTAAAGGTGCCAGGGGACTCGAGCTCGAGCAAAGGAGAACCCGTCCCGTAGAATGCGCAAGGACTCTGTAATGGAGGAGTACCCTTCTCGGATATCCTCATCATCCTCCTCCTGAGGATCCTCATCCTCATCAACATATTGCTCCTCAATCTCATGCTCCTTGACCTCAGCTCCTCCTCGCCTCATCCATAGGGGAGAGTCCATGAGTCGGAGTCTCTGTCGCAGGTAAATCCCGAGGTGGTACACTAGGAGATCTAGGCCTCCTAAGACATGATGATACTGGTAAACGGATAGGTGATGATGGTGGTCTCACAAACATGCGGGCAGTGCTCTAAGCAAGCCTAGAGGTCTGTGCTCGCGCTAAGACCTGATGTAAAGTGAGCTTCCTAGACGAGCTAGGACGATCTGATGATGATGAATTAGTGACGGGCAATCTCATAAGGATTACCCTGCAAGACCGTATGTGAGTCAATGCTGGCGAACTAGCAACAGCATGGACCTCCTCAGACACATCAAAAGCTAGTGAAGGCATAGTCCGTGACAACGGCATAGGGTAGGTATAAGTATTCGTAAACAACTAGTTTTAATAAGCGCATCAACTTAACCCAAAACATATATCACATAATGAAGGCTTTTAAAAGTGTAGGTACCGCGTTACTCAAAATATGCCTTTACATAAAACACATAAGTTCCGTTCCATCACATAATCACATATCAAATCAATCGAGTTCAAAATCATAAGTTTCGTTCCATCACATAGTCACATGTCAAATCAATCGAGTTAAAACTCCAAAATCATAATATACCTTTTACTCAAATCAAATTTCGTAATATCTCGATAATCACATCTCATTTTCCAAAACCAATAATCATATCTCATTTTCCAAAACCAATAATCGTATCTCGTTTTCAGAATCAATAATCATATCTCCATATCATAACGCTTCCATAATCAGCCACAATATCCCTTAACATATCATCTCATAATTCAATTGCTTCATACCATAATCAAATAAGAAGCTTCGGCTGGCAAGCGGTAAAGCCGGCGAGGATCAATTTTCTAAAATGTGGTTATAGTTTAGGGTTTATAAAATACCTAATTCTCTATAACCTTGAGCTCTGATACCAATCAGTAACACCCCCAAATCTCAAGTAAATGGAAGACTTAATCAAGTTTTCAGGCGTACTTTTTGATTGATATCGCACACAAGTATAGCAAAAAGATAACCATTTAACCATTTAAAACCAATCCCAAATCAAATATTCAAACATTTAATCCGAAGTATAATTATTAGGCCCAAAACATAGTTTAATAAAATAGGTCCCCATAGTTTATCAGAGTCGTAAATGATCCTTGAACCACGCCCATGCCAAGCTTCCATGATCAAGTAATCCAAACATCTCCACAATACGAGAAATCATGCTAAAAGGTCAGCTTAGGCTGGTGAGTTCATAGGTTTAAGTTCAACAAAATCATAGTGGACCAATAGGAGTTGATTTTCTATTCAAGACCTAAGATAGAATAAATACCGTTTCACACATGATCCTACCCGGATCTCCAATCAAATCCCGCATCCAGGGATTATTCGGGCCCCTACGACTCTAGTCCAGCACTGTTGTGGCAAAAATCTAGAATAATTGCCAACCCCGGACTAGGTCGAGGTAGAAGTCTCTTCTTAGCTAGGCAACGGTCTAACCTAGTCTAAGGCAACAATTACCGGCCTGCGATCAGCCTATACGGTACCGCACATAAGCAAATCCAAATAGTTTTCACGGCCCAAAAACAGCAAAGATGATTCTCACCCCAAAATAGTTCAAAACATAGTTAAAACATAGATAAAAGTGGGGCTATGAAACTCACCTCAAGCAATCAACGCACAAATAAACACTAGCAGAAGATAACGGTATCACGGCACAACAACTATCGACTCGGCACAACCTATTAAAGTAGACCAAACTTAATATATACATTCTTCAACATCAACGTTATCTACCCCAATGTATTCCATTGTGTTGTTTTCAAAATGTCTCGTTTCACCATTTAATCCTAGTGTTTGGTATTCCTCATGTGGGTGTATCGACTCAATATGATGCCATGAATGCATTCAAACAACCAATATGTCATGCTTCGCAACACAATATGCAACTCCATTCAACACAATATGTGATTCAATTCAACATAATATGTGACTCAATGCGACACCATGACACGTCTAAGCGATAAGCTCCATAGTCCAATAAGTTTCGGAATAAACAGTAGACCTTATCGAATTCGTCAACTCGATAAACTCACTTATTCATTCGTATCGCTTATTATTCCATAAATCAATCTTATCCTAAAGAGTCATAAGGATAAGTCACCCATTAATAAGGTTACCCAACGTACCTAGCAGGCTCTTATTAGATTCGTCAACCTAATAAGTCCGCTACCTATGTGGATCAACACTATTAATGCTAGGTTATCCGTAACCCATGCACACAATGTAAGCAATTAAATACTTAAACCAATATTAAATGTCCACAATTGACATTTATTGATAATCGTGTACTCGAAACATTTATTTACTTATTCATTACAAAACATTTCTAATTTAGTCGTTAGTTTCCGTTTAAAAATAGTAAATAACAAGATAAGACTTGTCATCGACATTTTTTGTATAAAAGCCCATTATTATTTACATTTCATAGTTCTATTAGCATTTTCATTTTTATATATATTTCGTCAAATTCCAATATAAATCTCATATCGTTATTCGTTTGGAGTCCAGAAGCACGAGTCATAAATTCTCGGATTTTAATCAATCAATAGTCCAAATTATACTAAAGTCCATGTTACGGCTTTGTCGGAGTCAACTATTGACTAAAAAGTCAAAATGACGCCGACGTAGCTCAAAGTCAACAATATATATATCAAGTCCAAATTAAATGTCACAATATCGCAATTCAATCCCAAACCAACTCAAAACAATCTCGCCAACCAATAAATCAACCAAATACACTCGAAACCAATGTTATGACCCTAATGGTCATGACACGGTCGCGGTCAAGACCACGTGAACCAAACAAGCTCTAGAAGCTTTTCGGCTCCACGCGTCTCATCCAAACCTCAACAATACCAATCAACAAGCTACCAAATCGACCCAACTCGGAACCATGACCCAAGTGGGTCACGTACACCATCAACCAAGACCCCTACGTGGATATCTTGGCTCGTACGCCCCTTGACCATGGTCCAACATCATCCAAACACAACCAAATCACTTCCACAACATCCAAATCCAATCATTCAAGCTCCAAACATTAACCAAACACAAAACCCATCAACTATTCTTAATCAAAAACATGCAACTAAACCCTAAATGCATAAACCCATCAAATTAATACACCACACATGTACCAAACACTAATTACTTGTTTATTTCATCAATAATTAGCTTTAATTTCATGTTCCACCCAAAAGCCCCAAAAATTGAAATTAGGTCGAAACCCTAATTTACAATTCGTGGGTTTTTATCACCCAAACAAGCTCAAAACGTGTTCCCTTTACCTTATCTAATCACCAATTGCAAAAGCCCTTTGAAAACCCTAAAGTACGAATCTTGATTCAAGGATTTGAAGGTGTTATTGAAGTCCAAATGGAGCTTGTTATATATGGTTGGAAAGAGGAGAAAAGGAGCTTCAATACGCTGGTGGAGGTGTAAGGTGACGCGCTGCTGTGGCGGTGGTGGTTGCCGGAATATGGCCGGCGGCCACTATGGTGGTGATTAGGGTTTTTAGTGAGATAAAGTGGTGTGTGTGTTTTCTAGAGAGAGAAATGAAAGTATCAAATGAGAGGTTGGGTGGGGTATTTATACTAGGCCACTAGGGACTTGAAAATAATTATTTTAGGAGGAGGGGGTGGCCGACTAGGCTAAATAAGATGGGCCGTGGTCGCCATTTTTCATAACTTCCCCGTTTACCCATTCCCGAGCTCATAAATTGTCCCCCGAGTGTCCCACGACGGTCATTCAACTTTCTAACATCGTTATTTATGTTTTTCTATGAGTTTTGACTATTTATTTGTCAATTTTCGAGTTACGGTCTAAAAATTACAATCTTTCTCATTTATAGGTTTTTCTAACGCCGAATCGAATAGTGCCTACCAAATAGAGTTAAAACTCATACGATTACTCATTTAATAATGAAATAAATCATAAAAACCAATAGACGATATAAAATCAAGTCATGGTTTATAAAAATAGTGTTAAAGGCAAAGCTCGGTTTAGTTTAATGTAATGCGGTTACCTAAAATAAACTCCCTAAATTTGCTGGTTGTCACGTGGAACGATATCGAAACTACTGGTGAAGAATTCATGTATATCCCCGAACTATTCATAATGTTCAAATCTGCTTCTGTGGCCAAGTAAATTGGGAAGATTCGAGTCGTGGTATGACTGGTAATAAAACAAGCTTCTCGAGGCAACCGTGTGTTTCCAATTTGATTTTCTGTGGTCACGCCCCAAAGTTTAAACCCTTGGTTGAACTTAAGTGTAGGGGGTGCCACCTTCTAATAAAACTCTTTTGTTTGTTTATAAGATATTGTGCAGGTAATGATTACTCCAGTGGACACTAGCAATGAAGATAATTAAGCTGACAAACTCATTGGAATATCTGGTTTCATCTCTATTTTCCCTATTTCTATACTTTGAAGTTCGTTTTTTACATTGGGGACAATGTTCAACTTAAGTGAGGGGGGTGAACAGGAAAAATTAGAGTTTTCACGCTTAAATATAAATTTTGATTGCCCTTGTGATCTTGTTATTTTTCACGCTTTTAGGATAATATATTAGAATAACTGGATCAAACCACTGGTAAAATTGGTAATATTTGAAACTTCGAGATGTGTTCCGATTATTATTGCAATCCATTATGGGATCGATGACATTTGCTAGCACAAATTATATCCCTTTCCACTAATATGTGAGTATTTAAGCCTGTTCTATATAAAGCATACATCATTTATGCTTGGATCTTTTTCTATGAGTGTGCCGGTGATTTTATTTATTCTAGAACTTGTACTTGTAAATCATTACCAGACCGCAGTGAGATCACATTCGTGTGATATAAGTGAATTCGTGTGATAAAGAGGCACCTTAGGATTTAACCCAAATGGCCTTCCGTTTACATCTAATGATATATTAGCTAGCCACATCGGTTAGTTAACCACCTACATGGAACCATTTGAAGTGCTCATCTTTAGCACTAGATGCCCCTAGTTACACCCTCTGAGCCATCCTTTTCAATTTTGCTTCATCCAGAAAAATACAAAACGATTTTACTCTTTAAACCTTAGCCTTCCCTTGTCAATGTCTAAGCGGTTAGTTGCTAGTCACCTAGAAAGTGAATATTGTTCAAATGATTATGAGTAACCACATCTTGTTAGATTGATTGGGCCATTTCATGGAGTGCCAAAGTTCTAAGTTGTTGTTATGTTCAAAAAAAATGAAAAAATGTGTTGAAAGTATGAATGTATTAGCCAATATGCTATGTTCGAAGAAAAATTGTCATGGCAAAGAAAAGCGAAGAGTTGTGGAAAGCCGAAGAAAAGAAAATGAAGCTTTAATCATTTATTGGTTTGCGGATTGTTTGGTAGCTAGCAACATGTGTATTAGACTTGATTTTATTTTTATTTTAACACCAATTTCATTAATATTCCCATTACTTATCCATACCCTTAACCCGAAGCCTATCATTATAACCCGAATAAAAGTCCTCTTTAGATGTTTTTGCTTGGTTCTCACGCCACGTCGGTGGAGTTTTGTTTCTTGTACAAGCTTATGCTAATAATCTAATCATGACTGAGCAATGAGTGTGATTTATCTTGTTACTCCACTAAATGAGTGATTGAGTGAATTATATTTCGTTCCTTTTTCGTGAGGTGTTTTGAAATGTTAATCGCGCAAGAAAACATTGGATATTATCAAACATCTTGGAAGTTTCACCCTAAAAGCATAATTGATGAATCTTCTTTCGTACTAGTACTTGGTTGATTTGCATCAAATTTTCGTAATCATGATTATGTACCAGTGGATGTTGTTTTTCCTAAATTTTTTTGAGGGCAAGTAAAGTTTAAGTGTGGGGGAATTTGATAACGCTCAGATTGTACATGTTTTTAGTAACGTTATGCGTGCTTTTGTATATGTTATTTGGTTATATTTGTACGATTTCAGTGCTTAATTGCATCAAAAGATGTTTGTTTAGTATTTATAACCAAGTGCAGGGAAACGGAAGGAAAAGTAAAGAATGTTCAACAAATAGAAGATTCCCGTTTCAGTATAGCATGTCAAGCACAAATCAGTATTCATGTACCATTGAAGACCAAAGTGATGGAAGAACCAAGTTCTACAAGTCAAAGAGAAGTTAAAGATCAATTTTCCATAATTCAGGAAATCCAGCCGGATCGGTTGCTATTACAACCAGATCGGTTGGAATATGACCATAAAGTGCCAGTGACACCATCCCAACCGTTCGGTCGCTGCCCGCAACCGGAACGGTTGGATCCTTTGTAGAAGACCAACCGGATCGGTTGGTAGTATGATCGATCCGGTTGGAAGACCTGTATCTGTCAAATCTTCATCACTAAGCTTCCCCTTCGTATCTAAACGATTCTAGGTCCTTCCCTTGGTGTATTCTAGTCCCTTCCTAACTCCTTGGAGGCCAAGTTCAGCAATTAATACCCTAGGCCTTGGAGCTAGTATAAATAGAGGCCTTTTGTGAGCATATGAGACACACACTTCAATACAATTCTCTCTACTCATCAACAAAGCTCTTAAGCTCTCAAATTCGTCCTTAGAAGTCTAGGAAAGTTTGGAGTTCCAGAAGTTCCACATTTGGAGGCCAAATCACCAAGAAGTCTACCTCAATACTTTGGGAATCATTACCCTGTCATTTGTAATCTTATTCCAAGCATTGTAAGACTTTTAATCATGTTTTCTAATGTTCAAATTTCTGAGTTTATGTTCATGTTTGCTATGAGTAGCTAGTTTCTTTATACACTTTCTTAAATGATGTTGATTATCATATGATTGGTTAGTGATTGTGTTAACATGTTTTAATTCAATTTCAAGTTGATTCTAAGATCCAATTGTGCTAAAGTTTCATAGTGACATTTGTTAATCAAGTTTGACTAGTTGATGGTAATTGTAGAGGTCGAAAGAACTTATTGTTATTCAACTAGTTATAATCATTTTGTCTATGAATGATTGTTTTTTCCCATTATTCTTGATTAAAAAAAGGAACTAAGGTGTGGTTGTAATAAAAATACTTTTTGATTATCAAATTGGATTGGTTGGAAACATCTAAAAGGTCATAAGATTAGTTGTTGAAAATCAATTGTAGCCTTTTGTCGATGATCGGTTACCTTTTGTATTGACCATTTCGTAAGCAATTTGATGAAACAAGTGGATGTTTTTGTGTTTAAGTTTATGAAAGTAAACTTATGAAACTTGAATTAATCTTGAATTGATTGGTTAAACTTAATGCTTGTTTTTATGAACTAAAATCTTGACGAAGGTTTAACTTGTAAGAACAATAGATTAGTACACCAACTAATTATCACAACCAACATGTAAAGAGGTTAACACAATCACACTAATCATGAATATGAAACTAGTTTAAGCAAGTGTAGTTTTTAATCATCTGAATTTCATTATATCTATTTGCGTCGTTATATGTTTTGGATTGTCTTTGTTGATTCAAACTTGTTAATCAGATTCACTCAAATCCCTGCGAACGATACCCGACTTACCATCAAAATCTTGCTATAACGGACGAGTGCACTTGCTCGTATGTGTTATTGGTAAAATTGGTAATTCGTCTTTTATAAATTTAAAACTTTTACACACGTAGCACATCAGTAGTAGACTTCTGGCCTTGAGATCATTGCCTCTTAAAGCCATTTCTTCATTAGTGATAGGATCACCTTTCACTGTAGTAACAGTCTTACCAAAAACTTCTTCATGGACAAAGGCGTTTGTAAGAGTCTCCATTGAGCACAATGTTCCACAGCTTGAAATCAAGTACCAAGAAGTACTGCTCTATGCGATTCTCCGAGTTCATATTCATGTGGTTGCAACTTAGGAACTCTGTAACACGATTGGAATGCATTGATTCGAAATCTATTTCTTCAGATTTGTCAACACAGGATCTTCTAAAAACAAAGCTTCAGGACACAAGCTGTGATACCACTTGTGAAGTCCCAAACCTTGGATCTAGAACACTTAGCTTGCAAACGTATTAGTTGCCTTGAATGGTTCCAAAACAACAATGAGAAACTTTGTTATAGATGCACACAAGTATGCGGAATCTACTTGAATGCACTTAGAAGATTAATGCAAAAGCAATGTAACACCAACAGCTTCAATATTATTAAGCAATAATACGAGTACTCTCCTAGTACTAGGGTTTACAACCTTGAAGCTCTACTTTAGATGGCTAGAATATCTATATGTTTAGCCTAGCTAGGATCTCCTTTTATACACTAAGGAGATCCCTTACAGAGATAACTATGGACTAAGTATATCATATCTTCTATTGGAATAGAAAATATGCTATTACAACTCTTACACGACATTCCATACTTACATCAGTACAAACTTAAGTCTATCAGTACTAACTTTCTCACTATCAGTACTAACTAGTTAATACTTATCATTTAACACTATCAGTACTAACTCTATTGAAATAAGTATTAACTCCCAAAAAGCATATTCCCAACAAATACACATGCTCCTTATATAACAAAGGGTTTCAGGACTACTTAAGTCTAATCCCACGCCACCTACGAAGTCATAACATTAGACTGGGAGGGGCTTAATGAGGTATCCACCACGATAAAGTCAAATGTGGACTATTAAAAACAAGTACAGCTACTTTTATATTTGATTTGACAAAACAAAAGTAGTAGAAATTGTTACCACATCTTTTTTAACAAAGCAACGATAAGTCTAAAGCCATGCATTTTTTGTATGCATAACATTAGACTAGGGGGCTTGATGACGTACCCTCCGCTCTGCTAACGAGCGTTACCGTCACTCTGGTACTTCGCTTACCATTTGTACAAAGGGTATGATGTACCCTCTTAAAGGATGAAGCCTATGCCTTTGTCTTACACATAATGTGGGCATAAATTCATTCCACAATGGCTACCGCAAGGGAAGCCGCCAACCTACACCGAAAGCACTCATTGTGTCTAACCTCTGTTGAGGTTCGGATCCAGGCCTCCATCAAGGCCTATGCCACGGTTCGGAGCCTAGCCCCCGTCATGGTTCAGAGCCTAGCCTCCATCAAGGCCTCCGTCACTGTTCGGAGCCTGGCCTCCGTCACTGTTCGGAGCTTGGCCTCTATCAAGGTTCGAAGCCTTGTCGAAGCCTTGTTCGGAGCCCTGCCTCCGACAAGGGTCGAAGGCTAAAGGTCATAGCCTCTCTACCTATGAACGTAGGTACGATCGAGCTGGTCAAACAGAATTGGTCAAATAAGATCTGGTCAAACAAAACTGGTCAACAACCATGATCTTAGCCATGACCCTCTGTAACTGCCATGACCTCTGTAACTGCCTCCACACACCCTCTGTAACTGCTCTTTCAGATTATTATGCCTATAAATAAGGAAGTCATCACAGTGGTATGTAACTGAACTAAACCCGAAACTTAAATATCCCTAAAAGTATTATCTCTGGCGAAAAAGCGACTACGACTCCACACGATTCCCATACAATCGATTTTAATTCTATTAATTTTTTAATCTTTCTACACTCTTGTGGGTTAGTTAATTAAATTTATTGGTTACTTTCTCATCGTGGGTCGGCTTCCATATTCGCTGTTGGTATTCGTTTGTTGCTTTTGGATTTTTACACTTGCATGGTATTATTTTTTAATTTATCGTAGCTTAATCTTATTATTGTCTATTTTTACACTATCCTTTAATTGTTTATTTAATTCTTGCTGAATCTATCCTAGGTTGTTCACTCTTGGACCGTTTAGGTTTATTTTGTTAGAGATTACTTAATCGCTTTTAGAGTTTGTTCTTATCGATTATATCTTTCCGGCTACGATCAATGATGGGGGGTTAGTCATTGGTGCTTCATGCGTATAAACCCTAACTCTTTGTTAGGGTTTTCTTTCTTTGTTTTGGTTGAAGCTGCATGCGGTTTAAATCTTTTTTTGAGACTAGTTTTGGTACTGTATGTGGGATTGAGAGATCGAGAAAGTGTTTTTAAATAGTAATAGTGCGTCTAAAGCTAATAAAAGTGGTGGTAAAGTACCGTACCCTATTGTTAGTCTTGGTGAGTTATTTCTAAAATCGACAATGAACCCTAATAGTGGGAATGAAGTTGAGCCGAATTATGGTCTTGATCTGGTTGTTTTGGAGGCGTGTAAGACTTTTGAAGAGGCTATGCGTGGTGTTGAAGTAACGAATGCGGAGAATGTGGACAATCATACTAATGTTGCTTCTAATTCATCTCCCAAAATTCATATTCAGCCCCATCTAATGGGTGTCCCGAGTGTGAAGCCGGTTTCATATGCGGGTGCTACGTCCATTGATTCTACGAAGCGAAAGTCTAATTTTTGTTGGTTGGAACGTAGTAACAAGTCTAATGGGGTGGATCTCTCCGTTCCTATAAAAGCCGTAGAGGAGGTAAACTCTAAATTTGAGAATACCCTTTATGGGTATTTTCTTGGCAAACCTATTGCTTTTCCTGTCATTGATTATTATGTTCGTAATACATGCGCCAAGTATGGTATTCAAAAGGTTATGATGAATGCTAAGGGGTTCTTTTTCTTTAAGTTTTCTACTCGGAAAGGTGTTGATGATGTTCTAGAAAATGGACCGTGGATGATTATGAATGTGCCAATTTTTCTTATAACTTGGACGTTGAATACTAATCTGCTTAAAGAGGATTTGACTAACATTCCGGTGTGGGTTAAATTTCATGATGTTCCTCTTGCTATGTATTCTGATGATGGTCTCAGTCTCCTTGCTACATTGATTGGTACGCCGAAAATTTTAGATTCTTACACTAGTCAAATGTGCTTGGATTCTTGGGGCCGCAGTAGTTTTGCTAGGTGCTTGATTGAAGTTCGGGCGGATAAGGTTCTTCAGGAGAGTCTCACTATTGAAATACCCTTACTGGATGGATCGGGTTCTACTATTGAAAAGATCCATGTTGAATACGAATGGAAACCGCCAAGGTGTGATACGTGTAAGCTTTTTGGTCATACTTTGGGTGATTGTCCATCTGTCCCACCTCCTACTCAGCCTACACATAGTATTAATGATGGTTTTCGAACTGTCAATAACAAGAATAGGGGTAAGTATGGTGCTCAAAATGTTCCGGGTAAAGGGGTATTTACTAAACCTGTTTTGGGTAAGAATTTCCGTTATCAACCTAAAGCGCATCCTCCTGAGCCCAAAAAGGTGGATGTCACTAAGAAAAAGGCTACTGATGTTCCTAGTACGAGTGGAACGAAGGTTGCTACATCCAACAAATTTGATGCCCTTAGTATGGATGATACTGATGATTTTGGTATTCTTACTAAGGAAGTGAATAAGGATGTGGACTTTAGTATTCTTACTTATGTAATGGATTCTGGAAGTACAATGGAAGCTAAGGAGGTTGGGTCTGTTAAGACCGGTAATGTATCACAAGAACCGCTTGTGAGTGATTCATTGAAAGCTAACAAGGTTGGTCCAACCCTTATTGTTGAGAAAATTGGGGAGTTTGAAAAGCTTCTTATTGATGGGAAAGCTACTCTTGTTGATGATGATGGTAATCCTATTAATAAGCTTGATTATCCATGTAATAAAAAGATTTTCCGTCTACTTCTTCTACTAAGAGGGTTAACCTATTCTCTAAGGTGGGAGAGATTGTTGATTCCGATAGAAATGAAGAGGAGGTTGTGAATACTTTTGATGAGTCAATGAACCTTTTTGGTGGTGGTCATGATCGTGAAGATGATTATGATGACTATGCTTATGATGACTATGCGGATCAGGTTTACGATCTTCCAGGAAATTTGGATGCTTATTATGACACGAATGGTATCAAGCTCCAAGGCCTTGTAAGAAGTAATTTTGTTTTCATAGGAGTCTAATGTTATCTTTTGAGTAGTGGTTTATTTTCTTGTTTAGAGAATAGGAAGTTTCTTGTTATGTAATCTTTTAGCCTATGTAACGGGCTGAGATATGGGATTCACTCATATCCTTTGTACTTCAACTTTTTTGGAGTAATATATTTACCGGGTCTGATACGAGCAGCCCAGCTACTACCCATGTCGAGCCCCACAAGGAAGCCAAAGACCCAAGTTCCATATCTAGGCCAAAGAAGAAGATTACAAGGCCCAAAAGGTTTGAGGAATAAACAAGTCTGCAGGAGAACAAGTCAATTTGCATGTTTTCAATTGCTCCTACTTTTTCTTATTTTTGTTATCAGTATTTCCTAGTCAAATACCTAGTTAGTTGGCTTCCTTAATCTTAGCAACTGGTTGTTATTTGTTTTGTTATTTAAACCACTTCTGGGTTATGAATAAAGCATGCAAAAGTTTATCAAGTTCAATTACTTCTATTCGTATATTAACAACAGCGTTGCAAATCCGGGTTGCATCATCTTGGTGATTTTCATTCACGAAACATGCCTCCCCGACGAATATCGTCGCCCACCCGCGACGACACACCACCACTGGATACCACCTCTCTTACAGCCAAAATCGATCAATTGATCGTTGCAACGACGGCCACTCAAAAGCTTCTCCAGAATACCCAACCCCAAAATGATAACGCATCTCAACTAGTGGCGTTGATCAAAATCACCAACGATGTGAATACCAAACTCTCATTACAAGCTGACACGACGACGATGCTAGTCAATCATCTACAAAATCTCACATCGTCCAAATCGACCACTCAAACGGTGCCTCCTATGCCACCACCGATCACAGCATACTCGTCCCAGCAAACATCACAACCCATCCGTCCAATTACCTCGCCTTTCACCTCACTGCCGCTTATGTTTACCGGTCACACGAACCCGCAAACCTCATCGTCAGCATACATGTCACAGCCGCATCTAAATGGGGCTGACACCGGGTTGTCATCTCTACCAACACCTCTGCCACTATTTCACGACAACACCATGATGTACCCACCAGGTACCGTTCCACCTCGACCACCTGGCAATGCCATGCAACATCCCATGCAACCTCGTACACTAAAAATAACCCTACCCCTATTTGACGGCTCAAACCCATTGGACTGGATATTTCAAGCGGATATTTTTTTGATTATTATCATACCCCAGTCGTGAATCGGACGGCCTATTCAGTCTTTTACTTTACGGGTGAAGCGCTCTCATGGTATAAACATCTCGCCATAAACGGGATGTTGGGCACGTGGGACACATTCACACGTGAACTGGAAATCAGATTTGGACCATCTTTATACGAGAATCATGAAGCCACATTCTTCAAGTTAAAATAAAAAACCACGGTTCCTCTGTACCAAACCGAGTTTGAGCGCTTGAGTAATCGAGTTAATGGATTATCGGGTCAGACGTTAAAAAACATCTTTATCTCGGACCTAAAGAAAGAAATTCAAAACGAAATAGCGTTACTCAAGCCCACATCACTTCATCAAGCATATGGACAGGCCCGCTTACTTGAAGAAAAGTTAGCACAACCCAAAACCAAGTTATTATACTCAAACAAAACATCCTATTTCTCTGGAAACTCCATGTCGACATCATCTCCTTCTAGCACCCTACCTGTGAACACTTCCACCTCCACCAGCACGACTTCGTCCTTCCCGATTACTCGCCTATCCCCTGAAGCCCTGCAACAACGGAAAAAGGATGGTCTTTGTTTCCGTTGCCCGGAAAAATATACACCAGGCCACAAGTGTTCACCACCTCAATTCTTGTTGGTCGTGGATTATGACGAAGATGAGGGTCTTGCCATCACCAGTGTTCAGGATGCAAACGTGACCATGAACTCCCACTACTATGCGTTGTACGACGCAACTTTTTTTGGTCTCTCTTCGAGCCAAACCCTGCATGTTACGTGATATATTTTGGGGAAACCGGTCTCCATACTTATTGATTGTGGCGGTACACATAACATCATACAGCCGCGAGTCGCCACTGCACTTCAACTTACCTCACAGCCTATCGTTCCATTCTCAGTCATGGTCGGTAACGGCCAAAGTATTCAGTGTCGTGGGGTTTGCCCCAATGTGAAGCTTCAACTCAAAAAGGCCAACTTTGATCTTCCTTTCTACATTATACCCATCGAAGGTGCAGACCTCGTGTTGGGCGTATCTTGGCTCGGTTCATTGGGCCGACTATCCGCCGATTTTTCCATACCAGAAATCTCTTTCAAACAAAACGGGGTAGACCACACCTTAGTGGGTGAACCGATGTCACACCAAATCTCTTACAAGTTCGGTTTCCTCCATCCTCAAACATGGTACTGCAGCCTCCCTTCATACCATCACTTACTAACCACCTATGCTTTCCACCAAAGAAACACCAACTCACAAGAACCCAGACATCAACCATCTCCTGTACCTTTTTTCTAACCTATTCAAGAAACCAACAGGCCTACCACCGCCACGACCGCATGATCACACCATTCCAATACTAGAAAAAAAATCCGTAAACATGAAATCGTATCGTTATCCACACTACCAAAAACAAGTTATGACTCAATTGATTGAAGAGATGTTACGCGATGACATCATACGACCAAGCCAAAGTGCCTTCTCGTCTCCGGTTCTTTTAGTCAAAAAGAAAGATGGTACGTGGCAGTTTTGTGTCGACTACTGAGCACTCAACACGGCTACCATAAAGGATCGTTTTCCTATACCAACGATCAATGAACTATTAGACGAGTTACATGGTGATTGGGTCCAGACAGTCAAGTTTATCACACAAGTCAACCACTTGTGAATGGTCAACCGTAATAAAATTCAAACAGTCTAAAACCAATGCAATTAAGATCTGGAGAGTATAGTGTTACCTCAGGTCGTTAAGTCCCACGGAGGATTAATGGTGTTTAACACTTTCAGATGTCGAATAATCACTAAGGATAGTGATCAGTAAGGATTGTGAATGATAATTACACCTAAAGAGAAAGTTTGTAAATTACAAGGGCTTAAATGCAAATTAAAGAAAATTAAAAAGCTAAAATATATTAAATAAACGCTATCACTATTTTTAAAATGATGTTTTCTTGATTTATAAAATAAAATAACTTAAATAAACTATTTTAATTAAAGCGTAAACCTAAATTATCTAAAAACGTGACCTAGAATGAAAACGTGCGTTATATGTAAAAATTACGCGAGTGCACAAGATAAAACGTAAAATTTGTGAAATAAAAATCCTACGAGTGTAAAAACAATTTTATTACTTACTAAATGACAAAAGAAAATTTTAGAAAAAAGATTTATATTTTTTTGACTTTTATATTTTTTATTATGAATTAAATACTATTTTAGACTAATTAAATGATTAAAAATACTAAAACTATTTAGAAAATTCTGAAACTTTTTTATAAAATACTTTATACTAATACAAAGATAAGAAAAATACAAAATTTGTAAAAGCTTGTTTAAATAAGCTGAAAATAAGCTAACTTAATCGTATAAGCTAAATGGACAAAAAGGACTTAAGTAATAAATTGTGCAAAGGAATACCAGTCAAAGACCCAAGGGCAGATGGTAGTGTGTGTGTGTGGTGAGCTGGGTGGCCAGGGTTCGAATCCCAGCACTGACTTTTTATTTTTTTATTTTCTTTTTGGACTTTTTCTTTTACAAACTTATTAAGCACTATGAAATAAGCAAATTATAAAACTACAACTTTTTATGAAAAACACTAATAAGCTCAGATTTAGCTTATAGTTTCTTAACAGTGGGCAATAAGATGGAATAAGCACAAAATTTAGCTAAATGGCTATTAAGCTAATGAATAATCAAAAGCTAATTGAGAATAAGCTAAATAACTGTTAACAAGCTAATATTACAACTGAATAAGTACAAAAACTTAGAAATAAGCACTAAAAAACTTACAAATAAGCACTAGCTTAACTGTTTGCACAGGACACTATTTGGATTTCTAGGTACTTTCTAGCTTATTTTTAAGCACTTAAATGAGCTTGGAAATGAAAACAAAGACTGGAATTAACAAGCTGACCAACTGAGCTTTCTAAAAAGCTAAAGTTCTCACTGTGGTGTCCACTAGAGAGCTTATAATGAGCTTATGAAAAAGCTTGAAAACACTGTATGATTGGTTCACTAAATAAAATGGACAAAACTAAAAGCCATAAGCAGGCTTATTAGATAAGCTAGAAATGGAAAAACTAAACTTGGAACTTTGAGATAGCTAGGTGAGCTTCTCAAAAAGCTAAAGTACACAAGCTAAGCCTCACTAATAAGCTCTGAATGAGCTTGAGAAAAAGCTCAACTACACTGTGCACAGGGCATGTTTCTAGAAAAGTGCTTAAAAGAAACAAATAAATAAGCAGTTTATAAGCTAAGTAGTGATAAACTAATATTTTTCTAATTAAGATGAGCAGCTAAACTTCTAATATCCCAAAAGATTATAGGCTAAATCTTAATATTAAATACACACTAAAATTCTTTAGTTTATTCAAAAACTGCACTTAAGAAAATTTTGACTTTTTAAATTATGAAGCAGTTTGACTTTTATGAGATTCTAATGATCCTAGATGATCTAATTTGATGTATTAAGCTACTATGAGACTGATTTAGGCTAGATAAACAACTTTTAACGCTAGAATTATGATTATACAACTTATATTTCTAACAGTTATGAGTTTAAGAGATTTTAAAGCTAAATTTGACCTTTTACTAATAAACACTAGATTTAATGACTTGACTGAGTTATATTGAACTAGTATGACATGAAACAACAACAAACAACATCAAGTATGAGCTGGAACACCAATCTAACAGTAAATCCAAATACTCCTATATAGGACTGTTTTTGTGATTTTCAAAGCTTAACACAGATTAAGATCATGTACTTGATTAAAGACTTTATATTATCAAATAATAAGACTAAATAAGCATTAAACAACAGTGATACAAACTTAAATCTTAAGATTAAATAATATGCTATAAAAATTGTAAAAATGAGATTTTAAAGCAACTACTAATTCTAAATAACAAGCAACCTGTTTTAATGTTTATTTTTACTTAACTATAACTAAGAAACATAAACTTACCAAGATTAAAGCTTTAAACTACTTATACAGTGAAATGCAAAAATTCTTAGAAAAAGCTTACAACTGTTTTCCAGCCAAAGACCATGAACCAGTGATTAATACCACTCCTAACAGCTTCCCACAAAGCTTCTAACCTAAAAGCAATCCATAGATTACCCTGCTTCAGCTTCATTCACCATAGTCAATGATTTTTGATTTTACAACTATTTTTTTAGTATTTTTCTTGTATTTTTGAATTGTTGAATAAAACTGGAATTTTAAGGTTTCTAACAGCTTATAAGCTTTGTCAAGAGCTTATATAAGCTTAAGAAGCAATAACAACAACTAATAACAACATTTGCATATACTTGATATTTTGAACTTGGAAATTGACATAAACTGAATTCGTATATAAGAACTGAAATTGAAACTGAAAATAGGTTTTTATTACACTGAGATAACTTAACAAGGAGCTTGAAAGCTTTGAAATACACTGGAAATGTAAAATTACACTACCTACGACATGTAAAAAACTAAACTATTCTACATATCCTTCCACACTACTTCTTTTCTCCTTTTTATTCAAGAAAAGGGTTCCACTTGAGTCTCTGAAGAAATCCCATCATTAATCCTGGCCTTTGGATCACTGCAACTCATCTCAGCCTTTGATTTGCATTTTGGCGCCAAAAAAGTCATAAGGTGTTTTAACAATTAATGCACTTTGGGTGTTTGTGGAGGTGTTAGGGGAGTTGGTAAACAGCTGTGGAGATAGCTAGGTGAGGTGGAAAGTGGTGGTGAGGTGGTGAAACCACCCTGGTTTCTGGTTTTGGAATTGCAGGTGTTGTGTGAGAGGGATGAACAGTGGAGCGGTTTTTATATTTTTAAAACGTGGGCTTGTGACTGGGTTGGATATTGGGCTTATGTTTTGAGATAATAAAAGAAAGGGTCCGTTTGGTTTGTAACTTATAATATCACAAGGACCAATCATGTAATTTCCTGAAAATGAGGGACTGAAATTGCCAATATTCCAAAGTTAATACAAGGGCCAAACTTGCCAAGTTTCTTTTACCAAAGGACCATAAATGTTAATTTGCCAATTTTGAAACTTGAGGGACCAAACATGTAAATTTTCCAAAAGTTCACCATAAGGACCAATTTTGCCATTTATGAATAGTACAAGGTTTATTTTTTATTATTTTCACTTTTTAAATTCACCAAGGACCATTTTTGACATTTTTCAAACTTTAGGGACTAAAGTTGTCATTTTGTGATTTTTAAACTTTGAGGGGTTTGTTTTGACAACTTTTGAATCCCAAGGACCTTAAATAACATTTTACATTATTTTGATTTACCAGGGACTATATTTGACAACTTTTGAAACTTGGGGGACTAAAACTGCCAATTATGCAAACTTGATACGTTTTTCAACTGTTTTTGGTATTTTTGCATTTAAAACACATAAAACACTTATTTGTGATATTTTTATCATTTTGATGCGTTTCTGAGTGTTTTCAGATGTTTTTGCAGTTTAAATGGTACAAAAATGATGAGTATTTAGACACTCATCACATGGGGCAACGATTTTTTCAAAAATCGAATTGCGATCTGGCTACCACCAAATCCGATTGGCAAAAGCAGATATCCACAAAACCGCCTTCCGAACGACTGATGGTCACTATGAATTTCTTGTAATGCCATTTGGGCTTACAAACGCATCATCAACTTTTCAATCTGCTATGAATGACATCTTTCGACCGCCTCCTCCGCAAGTTTGGTATGGTCTTCTTTGACGATTTACTTGTCTACAGTCCAACTGAAGAAGCCCACTTTAAGCATATACAACATGTACTAGAAACTTTGCACAAGAATGCATTCCACGCCAAACCATCTAAGTGCAACTTCGGGGTTCAGCGACTTGCATTCTTAGGCCATATTATTTCAGCTGAGGGTGTGGAACCCGAGCCTGAGAAAATCGAAACCATACAATCAAGGCCGAAACTGCGTTCCATGACCACTCTACGTACGTTTCTCGGGTTAACGGGTTATTATCGACGTTTCGTTAAAGGATATGCAAAAGTGGCTAGCCCACTCACCGACATTCTAAGGCTAAAAAATTTTTCTTGGTCGGATGCCGCCCACAACGCATTCCTTCAACTTAAAAGCGACATGGCCAACATGATCACATTAGCTTTACCGAATTTCAAAGAAGAATTCGAAGTTACCACCGATGCGTCCGGTACAGCAATAGGGGTTGTGCTATCCCAAAAAAATAACCCCATTTCTTTCTTTGGTAAAAAGCTATGTCCAACAATGCAAAACCAATCCACTTATACTAAAGAATTGTTCGCAATCACGGAAGCAATAAAAAAATGGCGACAATATTTGTTGGGTCACCATTTTTACATCTATACCGACCATCACAGTTTGAAACACATTTTAACACAAGCCATTCAGACCCCGGAGCAACAAAAATGGTTAACCAAACTGATGGGATACGATTTTGAAGTTCGTTTCAAACCAGGCAAGGAGAACGTTGTAGCCGACTCATTGAGTCGTATCGAAAACCCTTCTCTTTTCGCCATCTCCTTCCCTCAAGCTACTTGGATTTTGGAAATAAAAACTTATTTTGCTGAACACAAAGATGGAAAAGAAATGGTGCACTCTATTCTGACCAACAAGTCTTCATTCCCATATCATTAGATTCGAAATGGACTAGTTTTCATCAAGGGTCGGATATTCGTTCCACCACTCAACGATATTCGACAAAGGCTATTGGGGGAATATCACGCCACACCTCTTGGGGGCACGGGGGTATAACGGCAACCATTAAAAGAATAGCAGTTGATTTTGCATGGCTTGGACTTAAACGTGATGTCACAAAATTTGTTCGGGAATGCACCGTATGTCAAACAACCAAAGCTGATAATCACAAACCATATGGCCTCATCCAACCATTGCCGATTCCTGACGGTCCTTGGATGGATATTTCAATGGACTTCATTACCAATTTACCGACATCAAAATGAAAGGTCACAATTTGGGTGATAGTAGACCGGTTTACAAAGTATGCTCACTTCCTTGCTTTATCTCCGGGCTACACCGTAGTTTCATTGGCAAAACTTTTTTTGACAGAGATATACCGTTTACATGGTCTTCCTAATACCATCGTTTCGGATTGCGACCCGCTGTTTTTAAGTCGCTTTTAGAAAGAGTTATTCAAGCAAGTGGGTACTAAACTATTACATTCCAGCGCCTACCACCCACAAACCGATGGCCAGACCGAGGTCGTTAATCGCTCCCTTGAAGCTTATTTACGAGCTTTCGTTTTTCATGAACCGGCTACCTAGGAACGCTACTTATATTTGGCCGAGTTTTCTTATAACACTTCACACCATAGCACCATCAACATGACCCCTTTCGAGGCTCTTTATGGTCAGAACGTTACATCCATCCACAATTATGTTCAGGGGAACTCTACCACACACTCTATTGATCAGACCTTAGTGGAACACGCTAGAATCATCGACCTCCTCAAGGCGGCAATCTCAAAGTCACAAGAACGTATGATCAAGCAAGCTAATAAGAAAAGAATTGACAAAGAGTTTACTGTTGGCGATATGGTATACTTGAAACCACAACCATACCGCCAAAAATCGGTAGTTGCCAGACGTTATCGGAAGCTGTCAAAACGTTACATTGGCCCATTTAAGGTACTAGAGAAAGTGGGGACAGTTGCCTATCGTTTGGAGTTGCCAGCCGGGTCCCGTATTCATCCAGTTTTCCATGTTTCTTTATTGAAGCAAAGTTACGAAACCACGGCACCATTGGAAACACTCGATTGGCAGGATCATGGTATGGCCGACTATATACGAAGAGCTATTCTTCAAACTCGTGTTAAAGCTGTAGGAACGGAGGAATTATTGGTTCAATGGGAGTCTAAACCACTAGAGGAAGCTACCTGGGAAACACGCGAGACTATGCGTATTGATTATCTGTTTTTTAATCTCGACTATGAGGACATGGTCGGTTCTTCAGGACGAGGTGATAATACGAGCAGCCCAGCTACTACCCATGTCGAGCCCTACAAGGAAGCCCAAGACCCAAGTTCCATAGCAAGGCCAAAGAGGAAGATTACAAGGCCCAGCAGGTTTGAGGAATAAACAAGTCTGAGGAATAAACAAGTCTGCAGGAGAACAAGTCAATTTGCATGTTTTCAATTGCTCCTACTTTTTCTTATTTTTGTTATCAGTATTTCCTAGTCAAATCCTTAGTTTGTTGGCTTCCTTAATCTTAGCTACTGGTTGTTATTTGTTTTGTTATTTAAACCACTTTTGGGTTATGAATAAAGCATGCAAAAGTTTATCAAGTTCAATTACTTCTATTCGTATATTAACAGCACTATTGCCAATCCGGGTTGCATCAGGGTCTTTGACCTTATACCAAAAAAAAACTAAACTAAACCCAGGAGATATCATCTTCACCGCCTCAATACTTTCATGACATAATCATCATGACTGATTCTCACACCGGAAGAGGTTCGCGGGGGCTTCCCCGCGCTCCGTCTAACGTAGTGTTTTCTATTTCTTATTTTCAGGTTGTCTTACACTCAGCATCACTACCATCACCCCTAACTCCGTCAATCATCATTGACGGCCTGATATGCGTATCTTTTTGTACAATCATAACCCAAATGAACAATGCCATGTACGCCGTTATATGACATCCACATCATTTATTGAACCCCAACCATTAAATGAAAACTAAAGCAAGACTTACGCATTAAAGAACCGATGGAGACATATAAGCATTAACAGTTAAGTAATAAGTTGGTAGCATAATCCAAAATTTACTTTATAGCAAATTGTAACTCAGATATTATTCTAGTCAATTTTATCGACGGACCTCCCCATAACTATTTTATTAATCAAACAATTTCAGTAATGAAGTTTTAAAAGTTTCATGATTCTGCTAAATACGGGACAAAAAGGTCAGGAGCTAGATGACATCTTTAAGTTTTGCATTATATAAATAATCACTACAAGTCTACAAGTTTATTTATTTTAAGCACTGACTTCATTTTAATTAGCATTAGCAATTTAGATTCGATACGGAAACTAAGCCGGCCAACGTCGGCAGTCTTAAATATTATATCAACTAAAATGATGATCACTTCACATTTAAAAGAAAGTTTTTAGAAATTAGTATAAACAAACAGTCTTGGTTAACCCAATAAGAAAACTAAATCATGGGTTCTTCCTTAAGTTGTTGTGATTCTGAAAAAGTTGATGAAGGGTATGCAAAATAGTATTTTCGCTTGTACTTTTTTCAAAATTTTTAAGGTTACAGATTATAAAGTTTTGGTTTTCTAGGCTTCCTTCAGGTGATGGTCGTTCTCCGTGGCGAATCTTTACCTTCAAGGAGTTGCATTCAGCAACAAACGGTTTTAGTGAAGATAACAAGCTTGGAGAAGGAGGTTTTGGAAGTGTTTACTGGGGAAAAACATCGGATGGTCTTCAGGTTAGATCAGTTTTATTGTTTTCTTGACGAGTTCACTATATAGGGTACATGCAGTAGTTGGATTGTGCTAGTTATATTCTAGATATGTCTATGTATTAATCTTGACACCGTTTAAACTATGTTTGCTTTAGATAGCAGTGAAGCAATTGAAATCAATGAATTCAAAAGCTGAAATGGAATTCGCGGTTGAAGTGGAAGTTCTTGGAAGGGTACGACACAAGAACTTGTTGGGATTGAGGGGTTATTGTGCTTCGGCTGAACAAAGACTTATAGTCTATGATTACATGCCTAATCTTAGTTTGTTATCTCATCTTCACGGCCAATTTACTGCTGAAGTTCGTCTAGACTGGAAAAAGAGAATGAAAGTTGCTATCGGTTCCGCTGAAGGGCTATTGTAAGCTTACCAAACTTCTTTTAGCTACTCGTTCACTTAATATGGTTGATATACAATATGTGATAGTAAGAAAATATATAGAATCACATTCACGAAAACATTGAAATGTGAAAACACTTAAGAACTTGAGGTTTACTAATTAAAGAGAACCTGACCAGTATATTTGTTCTTCTAAGACATCTCAGGTTTTGTATCTCACTAGCTGCATATTTGGCCAAGTGAGAGTGAAAGTGTTGTTGTAAATGGTCAAGTGATATCACGTGGCATAAAAATCTATATAGATATTTAGGTTTCAATAATAACAGATAATAGTTGTTGCCTAATAATTAAAAAAAAAAAAAAAAAAAAAAAATTAATAGTGATGCCGGCCATTGTAATGAAAATATGATCAAGAAATAGTAAACTTTGTGAAGCGGCATCTATTTCATTTTTTTATGTGGATATTCGGGTTTGTTTATCCTTATAATTTATTATTTTATTAGAGTTATGCTATTTAGACCTACAACACAAACATAAATATATACCTAATGCATAAATCACATACAATTGCATTAAATACTTTTTCTCTCTAAATTTCCACCAATCAATTTTTTAAATCAACCAATCAATTCATTAGGTTTATTTGTAGGCACAATTATTATGTCCAACAATCATTTTTCATTTTATTATTTGATCATGATTTAATTTCTTCTTTTCATTTGGATCGGACTATTAATCATTAGGTGATGAATCTAATACTAGAATTGAAAAGTATTTTACTTCCTGAGGGAAATGTAAGAAATTAATCTAGAGATCATTTTTCATCCCTTATATGCTTCATAATTTTATATCACAAACATAGTAAACATTTAGTTCTTATTGATTACACCAAAATTTGAAACCCTAATTTTATATTAATTGGTTGCTTAACCTATATGATGTACGTTGTAGGTACTTGCACCATGAAGTTACACCACACATAATTCACAGAGACATAAAGGCAAGTAATGTCCTCCTAGACTCGAACTTCGAACCACTTGTAGCCGATTTTGGGTTTGCCAAGCTAATCCCAGATGGTGTTAGCCATATGACAACCAGGGTCAAAGGAACTCTAGGTTACTTAGCCCCCGAGTATGCCATGTGGGGTAAGGTCTCAGAAAGCTGCGACGTCTATAGCTTTGGTATTCTTCTACTTGAACTCGTAACAGGAAGAAAACCTATTGAGAAACTCCCTGGAGGTGTTAAACGAACAATAACCGAATGGGCTGAACCTTATATTGAAAAAGGGAGGTTTCGTGATCTAGCTGACCCAAAACTGAGAGGCAACTTCGATGAGGATCAGCTAAAACAGTTCATAAACGCGGCTGCACTTTGTGTGCAAAGCGAGCCTGAGAGGAGGCCTAATATGAAAGAAGTTGTGGCATTGCTTAAAGGGTATGAACCTAAAGGGAAAACGATGCAATTAAGGTTAAAGAGTGTCAAATATGGTGATGATCTTGTGGCTATGGATCAAGCTAGCGATGAAGAAGAAGACGACCATGATGATAATCATGGTTACGATGAAAGTGATGCTTATGGAGTGTTTGGTGCCATGAGTAATGTGCAACGGATGAATGATCCGTACAAAAGGTATGCAGACAGAATGGGGAAGAAAGGGTGATACCAATATCTTGATTAAGGAATCAAAAAGCGTCACCTGCATGTTCAATTTTTCGAATGCTGTTTCAGGATCTTATTAAGGTTCCTGATAAATCTCCCATTGCTTGTAAAGCTGAGGGAGCTTTTAAATATTTCCTAAATTATTGGTTGTTGAATTATATATTGTAAATTACAATATTTGTAATACTTTTGGCATGTTGAAATTTATTATTACAATTTCTTTAGAAAAGATGATACAGTCATATAACACTGATCTGTAAGTTGTAACACTAAATATGTTATCGTAAAATAGGCATAACTCAAAAGATTCATCGCTTTTGTCATGTAAAATAATACTTATTTCCATTTAACGACAGCAAGTTGAGTTATCAAATCTTTAAATTAGTGTTATATCACACGTGATATATCAAAAGAGTTTGAATACAGAAAAGTCATGTTTTTTATCCAACTTCTATGAATATACTACAATGATTTGAAAGATCAAAAATTATGTATGATATATGGTTGAAAAACCAAGGATTTGAATTTTTAGATGCAAAAAAAGGTGAATCATTTGAAGTTCTACACAAATACTTATACGCATTTCTAGATAGCAAGTTGAGTTTGAACTTATATATTAGTGTTTTATCACATGTGATATATCATGCAAACTCGTGTACCGAGAAAACGCACAAAAAAAAAAGAAAAAAGATTTATCGAAAATATATGAAAGTGCTCCTCGATTGAAAGATAATTAAGTGCTCGTCGTAATCGTGTAATTTATTTTGCCTAACAATTAACTGTTTTTGAGATATATTGTTTTCAAAAAGGAAAGGTGAAAGGGGGTTTTTATTAAAAAGAGGGGTGAGACGGAATGGAAGTCATTATTTTATTTTAGTTAAAAATAAGTGACTGATATTGATCACTCAATCTTTATAATTTATATGTTCTATAAAATAACTCACTTTTGAATTTATCCGGGAGCTTGCTAATGAAGTTGGTTGTGTACGTTGTATTTTATAAACACTGAAAATTGTCGACAAACAATTTTTAGTGTTTAGAAACTACAACGTAGACAATGTAAAAGAAGTGTAATTTCAGTGATTTTCTAAACACTAAAAATTGTTGTGAGTGACGCAAAATTCATGTAAGTTATACAGATGTCACTAAAAGTGAAAGAAGTCTTATTTAAAATTTTATGTGTTTCTTTTACACTTAAAAAGTGTAAGTAATATTGCTATTGGTATATAACTGTTTATGGTGATATCAAAATAGTTTGCAACTGTATTATCTGCCTTTTCGGATGCAAATTTTAAATAGGATAATCAATAAACCATAACATTATAAACTTTTTACCACTTTTCAAAGCCACTAGGTAAGATTTACTAAAAAAATTTCATGTAACTAAAACTGTTGTTACAAAATTTCAATTTTCTGGTGAAGTCAACCTGAACACATGCATAGGTTCTCCATCTTATGCCAACGCATTGAATGGAAGCGGACACAAATGTTTTAACTGATAAGATTCATAACATTGAAAACAAATGCTTGAAGGAAAACTAGTACTATTGGGTGACGATGGGAAGCCATTGAACACATGAGGTGATAAGTTGAGTGACGCTAGAACTAGTCTTAATGGTGAACCAAGTAAGAAAATTCCAAACTTTCGTACCTTAATAGCCTCGGCTGGTAAGGGGGCGATGTTGCCATTCCCATAAGATCAACTCTATAGGTTAAGACTGTCTATTAGTTTTTTCTGGGCAAGCGAGTTGCATATCCGGTGGTTGAAAACTATATTAAGAACGCATGGAGTAGTTTTGGGCTTGTTCAAACTATAATGAATGCGAAAGGCATTTGCTTTTGTAAATTCAGCTCAACCCGGGTTATGGAAGCAATGCTTCAAGGTGGACCATGTTTGATTCATAATATGCAATTGATTCTTCGTAAATCTCAGTTTAGGTTAAACTCCATGATGTACCAATCACGGAATTCACGATGGATGGATTGAGTGCCATTGCTACAAAACTTTCTACCTATTTGATGTTGGATACGTATACAGTCTCTATGTGCATGGAATCATGGGGTCTGATAACGCTCAGATTGTGCATGTTTCTAGTAGCGTTATGTGTGCTTTTGTATATGTTATTTGGTTATATTTGCGTGATTATAGTGCTTAAACGCATCAAAAGATGTTTGTCTAGTGTTTATAACCAAGTGTAGGGAAACGGAAGGAAAGTAAAGAAATGTTCAGCAAATGGAAGATTCCCGTTTCAGTGAAGCCTAAATCAGTATCTCAAGGACCTTTGAAGACCATAGTGATTGAAGAACCAAGTTCTACAAGATAAAGGAAGAAAAGACCAAGTTTCAGTAACTTCAGAAATCCAACGGATCGGTTGCAAGTGCAACCGATGGTTGCAAATGCAACCGATCGGTTGGAATATGACCGAACACCAAATGCCATCACCAACCGTTCGTCGCCACCCGCAACCGAATGGTTGGCCCTTTTAGAAGACCAACCGGATCGGTTGGTCATATGACCGATCGGTTGGAGAAGCCATGCATGCCAAATCTTCATCACTAAGTTTCCCTTTGCATCCAAACGATTCTAGGTCCTTCTCTTGGTGTATTCTAGTCCCTTCCTTACTCCTTGGAGGCCAAGTTCAGCAATTAATACCTAAGGCTTTGGAACTAGTATAAATAGAGGCCAATTGTGAGCATATGAGACACACACTTCAAATATAAATCTCTCTACTCATCAAACAAAGCTTTAAGCTCTCAAATTCGTCCTTAGAAGCCCAAGGAAGTTTGGAGTTCCAGAAGTTCCACATTTGGAGGCCAAATCACCAAGAAGTCTACCCCAATACATCGGGAATCATTACTTCACCATTTGTAATCTTATTCCAAGCATTGTAAGACTTTTAATCATGTTTTCTAATGTTCAAAGTTCTGAGTTTATGTTCATGTTTGCTATGAGTGGCTAGTTTCTTAATACACTTGCTTAAATGATGTTGATTATCATATGATTAGTTAGTGATTGTGTTAATATGTTTTAATTCAATTTCAAGTTGATTCTAATATCCAATTGTGCTAAAGTTTCGTAGTGACATTTCTTAATCAAGTTTGACTAGTTGATAGTAATCGTAGAGGTCGAAAGAACTTATTGTTATTCAACTAGTCATAATCATTTTGTCTATGGATGATTGTTTTTACCCATTATTCTTGATTATACAAAGGAACTAAGGTGTGGTTGTAATAGAAACACTTTTTGATTATCAAATTGGATTGGTTGGAAACATCTAAAAGGTCGTAAGATTAGTTGTTGAGAATCAATTGTAGCATTTTGTCTATGATCGGTTATCTTTTGTATTGATCATTTCTTAAGCAATTTGATGAAACAAGTAGATGTTTTTGTGTTTAAGTTTATGTATGTAGACTTATGAAACTTGAATTGATCTTGAATTGATTGGTTAAACGTAATGCTTGTTTTTATGAGCTAAAATCTTGACGAAGGTTTAACTTGTAAGAATAATAGATTAGTCCTCCGACTAATTATCATAACCAACATGTTAAGAGGTTAACACAATCACATTAATTTATGATATGAAACTAGTTTAAGCAAGTGTAGTTTTTAATCATCTGAATTTCATTATATCTATTTGATTTGTTATATGTTTTGGATAGACTCTGTTGATTCAAACTTGTGTTTAGATTCACTCAAATCCCTGCGAACGATCCCGACTTACCTTCATAATCTTGCTATAACGGACGAGTATACTTGCTCGTATGTGTTATTGGTAATATTGGTAATTCACCTTTTATAAATTTTAAAACTTGTACACACGTAGCACATCAAGTTTTTGGCGCCGCTGCCGGGGATTTGATTGTGTTTCAGCAAGTTTTTTTTCCTCAGCCGATTCAACCAAAAATTTTCTCTCAGAAACTTCAACCGGATCCGGTTGTCATTCAACCGAATCGGTTACGATTTCACCCATAACCCAACTGATCTAACCGATCGGTCGCAACCCGCAACCGATCCGGTTACCCAATTGTCCCGAAAACTTTTCGTTGGTTTTCCGTGTGTTTAGATATTTCCGGATTCTCTAGGACATTGTATGAACACTCGGCAGCGGGAATAGAACCAATTACACCTCTTACCAACCCCGAACGTTTGATTCGAAGAAGAAGAACACTTTTCATACCATTGGAAAATCGTGTACCAAGAGTACCAAACCCACCATTTGATAACCTCGTAGAAGCCAAAGTTGTTTACAACCCTTTCACCAATTTACCTTTCCCCATGGCGGACGATCAACCCATGTGGGGAACCAACCGAGCCGTAGCACCAACCCCCGGAAGTGCTATTGTTGCTGTCAACCTTGGTGACAACTTCACCGTGAAGGGACATCACCTTTCTATGATCAAAGACCGTCAATTCGATGGCCGTGCGCGGGCCGATCCGCACAAGCACATAGCCGAATTCATCGAAATTTGCGACATGTTCCGTTATGGCGACACCGATGTCAATGCCACCAAACTCAAACTTTTCCCATCATCACTCGCCGGAGATGCTAAAGTATGATACAATGAATTAACCCCAGGAATTATCAATACTTGGGAGGAGATGAGGCAAGCTTTTGTAAGCCGATTCTTTCCACCTGCCATGTTTGATCGATTAATGGGAGAAATTCGTGCTTTCACCCAAAACTCAAACGAATCACTTGTCGAAGCTTGGCTTCGAATGAAAGATTTGCTTCGTAGTTGTCATGGACATGGACTATCCAAAGGAACCATTATCCAAATCTTTTACCATAGACTAGATGAAATCTCTCAAGGCATCCTTGATGCTGGAGGAATTTTTCTCTATAAGACTCCCAACGATGCACATCAATTGCTCGAAGATCGAGTACTTCTCAAACTTGATTGGTCCAAAGATTCCAAAACTAAACCTCTCCGAAAAACTATTGCTTTTGTCGAAAACACCGACACCTCAAAACTCATGGAGAAGATGGAAGCGTTAACCACAAAAATCGACTCGCAATACAAAGATATCAAAGATGAAATGAAGGAAATGCGAGATGGATGCAACAATTGTGGATCAAATCATCCATCGTCCGAGTGCGACGATAAACCTATGGGTGGACCGAAGGAAGGAGAAGCGAGTTACGCTCAAGGAGGATACCGTGGAGGAGGATATTGTAGTAACTATTACGGTCAAAATTCTGGAAATTGGCAAGATCGCCGACCAAGGGATGACAACCGTGATTCACAACCACGAACTGACGATCCACAACCACAAAAACCCGACAAAAAAATGGAAGAAACCAAATTCGAGAAAACCATGAGAGAATTCGTGGCTGCTCAAAAATATTCAAATGATTTTATCAAAAATTAATTTTTCAATCTCAAAGCCAAAGTTGAGCAAGGACAGAAAAATCATCAAGCATCTATCCAAGATCTTGAAAACAAGTTTGGCAGACTTTCTGACCAACATTCCTCTAGACCGTCTGGTTCATTGCCAAGTAATACCCAATCCAACCCAAAACCATCAAATGATAAGACGTACCGTCCACCACAAACAAGAAATGAGCATGTCAATGCTATCTTCACAAGAAGTGGTCTCTCGAACGATTCCAATCCGAAAGCCGTTATTTCCACCGGTAGAAGCAACATCAATACCGATCATGCCTCATTAATCGAGAAATTGGAAGCTCTCTCCACAAACATCAATGCCCAATTTATAAGCATACGGAGGGAGATGATGAAATTACGAAATAATCACCACGCTTCAAACTACGATGCTGAGGATGACACGCCGATGTGTGATCCCAAGGAAGCGAACCAAGTTCAACATGAAGAATATCACGGAAGATATTATGACCAAAATTTTAGAAATCCGTACTCCTATCCATACCACAACCCAACCCATACATATCCATCAGCCATGGAATACAATACCACATCCATCACAACATTTCAATACACCTAAAACCTCACCGGAGGAGATGATGAGAGAGTGGATGGCCAGTCAAAAAAAAGCCAATAAGAATATGACGAACCTGTTGGTTGAATTGGAACGTAACGTCGATCAAGGAAGAAGGAACCAACATGCGATAATCCAATACTTGGAGAGGAGGATAGAAAGATTAAGTGAGGGACAGGAAGTCCATCATGCTGAATCTCTTCCTTACACCACAGATTCCAACTCGAGACATGAATTTGTCTACAAACCACCCTCAATTCAATACGAGAACGATAAGGGTGAGGTTGAATTTATCGAAGAGGACGAGACCGAGCACATTCCAACCATGCCAAATCTGAACCAAATCATGTCTAACTCACCAACCGTGTCACCTTTTCTTGAGGATTGCACCATGCATATCCCAATGACTCAATTAAAAGGTTCTGAATACAATGTATTTCCAAATCATATTGGTGATAAGAAGTTCAACAAAACTGGTGACAGCTGGAATGGAGAACTGGAAAGAAAGATAGACAAATGGTCTGAACCACAAAATCCAAACGGTAGGACTAAGTCACCTCCTACATCTCACTTTGAGAATGTGGATGCCATATTCACTGGGAGTGGAAAGTCCAATGACCCTCTGAAAAATCAAAAAGATCCGCCAATTGTCCTTATTTCTAATGAAATTGACCAAACGTTCGAATTAACAAAAAGGGACTATAACATGGTCAAACCAAAAGAGTCAAATGTATTTCCATCATTTGTGAAGTACAAACCAAAGATCCCATACCCTCAACATTTAAGAACTGAAATTCCCCATTTGAACCATACTGTCAAAGTATCCTAATTCGGGAAGATTCGAGTCAGGCTGATGACTCAGTAATAAAACAAACGCTTTTCGGGAGGCAACCCGTGTGTTTCAGATTTGATTTTCTGTGGTCACTCCTCAAGGTTTAAACCTTTGGTTGAACTTAAGTATGGGAGGGTGCCACCTTCTAATAAAACCTTTTGTTTGTTTATAAGATTTTGTGCAGGTAATGATTTCTCCAATGGACGCTAGGAATGAAGAAAAGAATTTTAAGCTGATGAACTCGTTGACATATCTGGTTTCATCTCTATTTTCCCTATTTTTATGCTTTGAAGTTCGTTTTTCACATTGAGGACAATGTCTAACTTAAGTGTGGGTGGGGGGGTGAATAGGAAAAATTAGAGTTTTCATGCTTAAATTTTAAATTTTGTTTGCCCTTGTGATCTAGTTGTTTTCACACTTTTAGGATTATCTATTAGAATAACTGGATCAAACCACTGGTAAAAACTGGTAATATTTGAAACTTCGAGATGTGTTCCGATTACTATTGCAATCCATTCTGGGATCGATAAACATTTGCTAGCACATATTATACCCCTTTTCCACTAAATTGTGAGGATTTGAGCCTATTTCATATATAGCATACATCTTTCATGCTTGGATCTTTTGCTATGAGTGTGCCGGTGATTTTATTTATTCTAGAACTTGTACTTGTAAATCATTACCAGACATATCAAGACGCGTGAGATCGCATTCATGCGATATAAGTGAATTCGTGTGATAAAGAGGCACCTTAGGATTTAACCCAAATGGCCTTCCATTTTACATCTAATGATATATTAGCTAACCGCATTGGTTAGTTAACCTCCCACATGGACCCATTTGTAGTGCTCATTTTTAGCACTAGATACCTAGTTACACCTCTCGACCATCCTTTTATTTTTGCTTCACCTAGAAAATACAAAAAGATTTTACACTTTAAACCTTAGCCTAACCCGTATCAATGTCTAAACGGTTGGTTGCTAGTCGCCTGGAAAGAGAAGATTGTTCAAATGATTATGAGTATGTTGGGTTTTTGGTTCCTTGGATCAAGAATTATTCTAAGTGTTGGAACCACGGACAGAGTTGCTGAAACCACGGACAGAAGAATGGATCCACTGCTGAAGACAACCGCGGCTAGTAGTATTGTGTAACCACGGATAATGTATTGTAACCACTGCTAGTTATGTATAGTTGGTTTAATGTTTTGTATTAGATAAATATAGAAAAGATATTTATCTTGTAGGTTACGTATTGTATTATGTAAAGGACTCCTTAGCCTATAAAAGGAGGTCCTAGGTTAGATTAGATATACGTATGTTTTATATCTAAGGTCGATACACTTCAAGGTTGTAAAACCCTAATACTGTTAGAGTATTCGTATTAATAATAATATTGAGGTGTTGAATGTTTATTGTTCTTCTTCTTAAGATTAAGTATTAAATTCCACGTGATACTTAATAAGTCTTTGTTTAAGTCAGTTTCTATATTAGATCGTTTGCTCAACTGGGATCAACAAGTGGTATCAGAGCTTGTGATCTAGAAACTCTAACCAAGAAGAAGCTTTGTTACGTTCTGTTTAAGTAAGTTAAGATGTCTTACGAAACACACATGGTTACTGCTTCCAAGGTGCCCATGCTCAAGCATGGAGAGTACCAAATCTGGAGAATGCGAATAAGGCAATATATTCGTATGATTGATTATGCTCTCGGAGATGTTGTGGAAAAAGGTGATACTCTTCCTAAGAAGGGTGAGGATGGCAAAGATATAGCCATTGTTAGTGAGATTGACAAGGCTAAGAGAAAGATGGAGATTAAAGCTCATAGTATTCTCTCTATGGGAATACCTAATGAATATGCTTTGAACTTTGAACAATATCAGTCTGCTAAGGAGCTTATGGATGCTATAGAAACAAGGTTTGCTAGTGATTATGCTAAGGAGCTTATATATGCTCAAGCATCAGCTTGAAAACTTCACTGCTCTGAGTGGAGAAAAACTTGATGGCACCTATAACAGACTTCAAAAGCTCATCACCCAACTGAAGTCAGTGGACTACAAAGTTGCTCAAGAAGATATTAATCTAAAGTTCATCGGAAGTTTATCACCTGACTGGGCTATGCATACTGTTGTGTGGAGGAACAATGATGACTTTGAAAAGATGACTCTGGACAATCTCTACAACAACTTGAAGGTATATGAGTCTGAGAACAACATTGCTGGTGCATCTTCAACTAGCCAAAACATTGCTTTTGTTTCCACTAATCACAAGAGTTCACAAGATGTATCCACTGCTGCCTATGGAATAACCACGGCTATTGCAAACAATACCACTGTTAGTGATAATGTCAGTGATGGTGCAATTTGTGCTTTTCTGGCTGATTTAACTACCAGTGTTACTGTTTTGAATCAAGATCTAGATCAAATTGATCCTGATGATCTTGAAGAGATAAATCTTCAATGGCAAATGGCAATGTTGACTCTTCAAGCAAGGAAGTTTTTGAGGAGGACTGGAAGACAGGTCAACTATAATCGTCAAAGGAGAGCTGGATTTGATAAAAGCAAGATAGAGTGCTTTAACTGCAAAAAGAAGGGGCACTTTGCTAGGGAGTGTAGAGCACCTAAGAGGATTGAAGGCATCAAGAAGACCACTGAAGAGCCTGTTTCTTCTTCAGCATTGGTGGCTCAAGATGGTATTGGTGATTATGACTAGAGTGATAAGATTGAAGAAGGACCCAATGCAGCTTTTCTTGCTAGTAAAGCTTCAAAAGAGCATAACTTTGCTCTTATGGCTTATGCTTCATCTTCTGGTTCAGATTCTGAGGTATCTAATGATTCTAAAAATTCTACTTGTTCTTTTAAATCATGTCAAGATAACTTAGAATCTCAAAAAGCTATCACTGAGAGTTTAAGGAAAGAAGTTGAAAGACTGTCTTTAGATAACTTAGGTTATAGAGTTGGTCTAGAAAGTGTTGAAGAAAAGCTTAATTACTGTATTAAATGTGAGTTTGAGTATGTAGATAAGATTAATATACTTGGTGGTGAAATTGATCTTAAGGATAGAGAGATTAAGATGCTTAAAGATAAACTAGAAAAGGCCGAGAGTGTTAAGGTAGAAGCCCTAAAAGAAAAAGAAAAACATGTTGTTAGGGTTGCTAAAACACAGTATGCTTCTGATCTAGTAAATAAGCCAATAGGTCAAAAATTGTTCAAGGATGGTACTGGTCTTGGTTACAATGATATGCCTCCACCACCTCTTATGAAACATGCTCCACCTATGAAAGAACTGTCATTTAGCAGTGAATATAGTTTCAATAAACCTGTACGTGAGACTAGCAAGATTGCATCACCTAGGATAGGTTCTGATAAGTCATCTGATGCTCCCGTCATTGAAGATTGGGAATCAGATTCATAGGAAGATAGATCTGAATCAACACAGCCTGAGAGGATAGAACCTATTAAGAAAGTTGATTCTAAGCAAGCCAACCTTGTGCCTAGATTTGGAGCTCAAATTGCTAAGAAAGTAGTAGAGTACAAGGAAGTACCTAGGGAACAGATGAAAAGATACATACCTACTGGAAACCAGAGAGACTTCAATGGACTAATTTCAAACAGATTAGGGGATGAGTTTCAATGTGTTAAAAAGGCTTGTTTTGCATGTGGTAGTTTTGAGCACTTACAGAGAAACTGTTATAAAAATAGACCACAAGTTTGGAATCAATGGAGGAGGGTAAATCACCGAAACTTTTCAAAGAAAACAAACCCTCATCCTAACAGAAAAATGATTCCTAGAGCAGTGTTAATGAGGAATGGGAATACAAAATCAATTGTCACTGCTGCACCAAAATGGGTTCCAACCACTGCTAAGCAAAATGTAAACACGGCTAAGCAAATCAAACACTGCTAAGCAAAATATCACCATGATACAAAGAAGTTTTAAAAATTCCAAAGGTAATAACTGACACAGTGGTTGGAAATCATTTTATGTCATGTAAGGCCTCACTAGTTGGCAATGGAAGTCTAAGACCAAGGTTTTACATCATGTCAACTGTGCATCAATGGACCTAAACAAATTTGATTATGTTGATGCAGGGCACCCCAAGTCAGTATTGGCATGGGTCCACAAAAGGAACTAATTTGTTTAATTTCATGTGCAGGGCAATCTACAAGATGAGCTAAAAGATAAAGGAGTTTTTGATAGTGGTTGCTCTGGGCACATGACTTGGGATGGGAGCAACCCGGAGGATTTTGAAGCTTTTGATGGAGGATATGTGGCATTTGGTAATGATCCAAAGGGAGGAAAGATACTTGGCAGAGGCACAATCAGAACAGGGAATTTAGAATTTGAAAAGGTCTATCTGGTATAAGGACTTAAGTATAATTTATTCAGTGTTTCTCAAATGTGTGATAAGAAAAACTGGGTACTTTTTGGTGAAACTGAGTGTGTGGTGTTGTCACCTGAATTTAAGATGCCTGATGAGAAGTATATACAGCTAAGGGTACCTAGGAAGGAAAACATATATTGTTTTGATCTTAAAGATGTAATTCCTAATAGGTCCTTAACCTGTTTGTTTGCTAAAGCATCAGTAGATGAGTCTAAGTTATGGCATAGAAGGCTAGGTCATCTCAATTACAAAACAATCAATAAACTAGTAAAAGCTAACTTAGTGAGAGGGTAACCTTCTAAGGTTTTTGAGTGTAAGGAACTGTGTGTGGCTTGTCAAAAAGGAAAACAACATAGAGCTTCTTGTAAGACCAAAACTGTCAACACCATCACACAACCACTGTTTATGCTTCATATGGACTTATTTGGACCTACCTTTGTTAAAAGTTTGAACCATAAGCAGTATTGCCTAGTTATCACTGATGATTATAGTAGATTTTCTTGGGTATACTTTTTGGCAGCTAAGAGTGAGACTAGTGAGATCCTCAAGAGTTTCATCACTAAGATAGAAAATCTAGTAAATCATAAGGTCAAGGTAATCAGATGTGATAATGGAACTGAATTTAAGAATGATGTGATGAATCAGTTCTGTGTAGTTAAGGGTATAGAAAGACAGTTTAGTGTTGCTAGAACACCACAACAAAATGGTGTAGCTAAAAGGAAAAATAGGACACTAATTGAGGCTGCTAGGACAATGTTGTCAGAATCTAAGTTACCTACTACCTTTTGGGCTGAAGCTGTAGGCACTACATGTTATGTGCAGAATAGAAGTAAGGTAGTGAAGCCTCATAACAAGACCCCCTATGAGCTGTTACATGATAGGAAGCCAATGATTGCATTCCTAAAACCTTTTGGGTGTCCTGTTACTATCTTGAATACCATAGAATACCTAGGCAAGTTTCAAGAAAAAGCTGATGATGGATACTTTTTAGGCTACTCTTCTAATAGTAAAGCCTTTAGAGTATACAATAGGACGACTTGAATTGTTGAAGAGAACCTACATGTTCAATTTAGTGAAAAGACTCCTAGTGTTGAGACCAAAGGACCAGACTGCCTGTTTAACATTGATATGCTAACCAAATCTATGAATTATGAGCCTATCATTGCAGGAACTTCCACTAATGTTAATGCAGGTAGACAAAAGGATTCTGATGCAGAAATAATTTCTAAGGAAGCTGATTCTCCACAGGAGTTCTATTTGTTTGAAAAGTGGAAAGCTAGTTCTGTCTCCCCCATCATTGATAAGCAAGGTCCCACTGATGATGATGTATTGAATACTGGAGCCAAAATTGATCATCATCAAGATAAGGATGAGCTGTTGAAAGATAACTCAGTGTCGGTAGAAGAAATTGAAAAGAAGAAAAGGCATTCAGAAAGTACTGCTAAGCCAAATGAAAGCACGGATAGAAATAATGAAAGCACTCCTAAGCCAACTTCTACCTCTGCCAGTGCAAGTGAAACCAAGGTTGTAAGTACTGATGATAGTACTTTCTTTGGACCAACTGAAAAGCCATTATTTGGTGAAGAGGAGTATCCACATGATCCTACCATGCCTACCTTGATAGAAATTGATACTCTTACTGATGATGAAGACATGGATGATTTTTTCAATGCTGATTTTACTAATTTGGAACATGTCATTCATGAAAGTCTAGTTACCTCTACAAGGATACATAAGATTCATCCTAAAGAACAAATACTTGGAAATTTGAACACCCCTGTTCAAACAAGAAGCAAGGTTCAGAACACTAAAACCTTCCCTGAGCAAGGTTTCCTTGCAAGATCACTTCACAAAATAAATAGTCATAAAGATTTGCAAAATTGCTTGTTTGCATGTTTTCTGTCTCAAAAGGAGCCCAAGAGAGTAGAAGAAGCTTTATCTGAAGAAGGTTGGGTAGAATCAATGCAAGAGGAGCTTTTACAGTTCAAACTTCAAGAGGTTTGGACATTGGTTGATCTTCCTAATGGTAAGAGGGCAATTGGGACAAAATGGGTGTTCAAAAACAAGAGGGATGAAAGAGGTATTGTTGTAAGAAACAAATCAAGGTTGGTTGCTCAAGGATACACACAAATTGAAGGCTTGGATTATGATGAAGTATTTGCTCCAGTTGCAAGAATTGAGGCTATTAGATTATTTTTAGCTTATGCTTCATTCAAGAATTTTATTGTGTATCAGATGGATGTTAAAAGTGCTTTTCTATATGGCACTATTGATGAGGAGGTTTGTGTTTGTCAACCTCCTGGTTTTGAAGATCCTGATCATCCTGACAAGGTTTACAAGGTGAAAAAGGCTATGTATGGGTTGCATCAAGCTCCTAGGGCATGGTATGAGTGCCTGTCTACTTATTTGATGGGCAATGGTTTTAAAAGAGGGCTGATTGATAAGACTTTGTTCATAAGGAAACACAAGGATGATATTTTACTGGTTCAGGTTTATGTAGATGACATGATCTTTGGCTCAACAAACAAGGAGCTATGCAAGGATTTTGAGAAACTTATGCATGATAAGTTTCAGATGAGTTCTATGGGAGAACTCACTTTCTTTTTGGGGCTACAGGTTCAACAAAGGACTGATGGTATTTTCATTAGTCAAGACAAGTATGTAGCGGATGTTTTGAAGAAGTTTGGGTTTCAGGATGTGAAGAGTGCTAGTACACCTATGGAGACTCAGAAACCACTGCTACCAGATGATGGAAGTTCCAAAGTTGATCAGAAATTGTACAGATCCATGATTGGATCTTTAATGTATCTCACTGCATCTAGGCCAGATATAATGTTCTCAGTATGTATGTGTGCAAGATTTCAAGTCACACCTAATACAACACACATGAATGTTGTTAAGAGAATATTTAGATACCTTAAAGGTCATCCTAAACTGGGCCTTTGGTATTCTAAGGATTCTCCTTTTGATTTGGTGGCCTATACAGATAGTGATTATGCTGGTGCTAGTTTGGATAGGAAATCTACAACTGGAGGATGTTAGTTTTTGGGAAGCAGACTAATTTCATGGCAGTGTAAAAAGCAAACTATTGTGGCAAATTCTACAACTGAAGCTGAATATGTGGCTGCTGCTAGTTGTTGTGGCCAAGTTCTTTGGATTCAGAATCAATTGCTGGATTTTGGGTACAACTTTATGCATACTAAGATTTACATTGATAATAACAATACAATTTGCATAATTAAAAATCCTGTTTTACATTCTAGAACTAAACATATTGAGATAAGGCATCATTTTATTAGAGATTGTAATGAGAAAAGGTTGATTCAAATGGTAAAAATCCATACTGATTTCAATGTTGCTGATCTTCTCACTAAAGCTTTTGATGCGGGGAGATTTCAGTACCTTGTCGTTAGTATTGGAATGATTAATCTCTAAATCTCAACTTGTTTTGTAAAAGTTTGTATAAGTATTGGACTGTTATTATGTGATCTTAGTATTGCTATTCTTGTTTCTAACCACTGATAGTTATGTTCAAACCACTGCTTGTTGCTTTTTGTTCTCACTAACCATTTTGCAGACAAAAGAAAGCTAACTACTGATGCAAAAGATGTGCTGAAGTTAAATTGTTCATTCATTCAAGAAACAGTTTACAGCTTACAGCTTACAATTAACTTCAAATGGAACTACAAGACTAGTTCTATACAAGATTTCCTACAACTATCCTAGATCATATCATCTATTCCAAAAGCTGGTGCTAAGCATGACCAGTACGACGAAGAAGCTGAAAAGGATGGATTGATGAAAACGAAGATGATGAAGATGAATACAGCAGATGGGTTTGTGATATGAGACGTCTTCAGTTGACCCATCTACTCCTTCCACCATAAAGCATCACTTCATCTTCCTTTTACCCTTTCCCTTACCGATATGAGATGAAGCACCAAAACCTGGTGCAGGAAGCCCAAGAACCACCTCTCTGTTCTTTGGGAGTGGTGGATTTCTGGCACGCGGCCTTGGTTGGGGTTAAGATGGTGAAGGTTGTCCTTTCTCTGCTTCCTCTCTCACCAACCTATTGAAGGTTGGCTCTAGGAACTCAGTGGAATCATCTGATCCTCTTGATGACTCACTCGAATCAACCACACTATCATCTTCAAATGATGGAAGAAATGGGGACTTTCTAGGTCGTGGTTCTTGTGGAGGAAGGTACAGACGCCATGGGTTAGTATCATCACTTGATGATGATGATGAGGAGGAGGAAGAGGGGGAGGATGTTAGATCAATGACTTCTAGTTGATTACACATGATGCTTGTTGTTGATTGTGATTTTTGAGAAATTAGGGTTTTGGATTAATTGATATGTGTGTTATTTGGGGCATGAGACTCTTTTATAAGCAGAGTCAAGGTATTAGTGAGTAAATGAGAGGAAGGTTTCAGTGGTTGAGAAGTTAATAAGGTTGTTTGACTTTGACTAAGAATTAACACCGGAAGTTGACCATATTGACTTAGCTTTAAGCACATTGGCTAACCACGGATAAGTCTATGGAACCACTTCTATGATTTTCTAACCACTGCTAACCTTAATTCTCTTCTCTGTGTTTGGTTTATGTTTGTGACATGCAGGTATGAAGGATAGTTTTGTTCTTTGGAGCTTTTGATTTGGAGATTATTCTTTGGATCTTTGGAGCTTATGTGATTAAAAAAAAAAAATTGTGTAAACCTTCATATTTTTGTGTGATATCACTAATTTTGACACAGATTTGCTTGCTATATCTAATGGTCAACTGGTTGGAGTGTAATTATGTATCCACTGCTAGTACTTTTCAAACTACTGATAGAGGCTGTCAAACCACAGCTAGCATGTTGCTGATTTTTGGATACTTCAGGGGCTGTTTGGTAAATTTGGTGAAAACTCATTATTTCTCCCCAAATCACGGACAGATCACTTAATTGATCTTCAAACCACTTCAACTTGGCGCTCTACATAAACCCTAATCACTTTACTTTGCTTAATTCATAAATCCCACATCATTTCCATCATTAATCACAATGCCGAACCAGTACTCACAAACCCATAACCTTGTTGCTAACCTCATCAAAAACAATAGATCTGAAGGTTTTCATCAAATGATTGATTTCCTTATTTACAGTCCTATTTACTTTGCCTTAACTGTCACACCAACCATCCTTAAAGCCTACATACATCAGTTCTGGGGGAATGCTAAGCTTGAGGAGGTCGATGGAGTAGAAGTGTTTAGTTCTGTTGTGGATGAGAATGAAATTTTGGTTGATGAGGAGATCATTAGAAGGGTTTTGAAGTTTGATGATGCTGATGGTGTTGTTAATCTTTCAGATGTTGAGATTTTTGCTGGTTTAGAGAGGTTAGACTATACACACAGGAGTGATAAGGTAAAAATTTTTAAGAGCATGTTTTCACCTCAATGGAAGTTTTTTATACACACCTTGTTGATGTGTATGAGTAATAAGACCACTGGTTTTGATGACTTTCCTTCCAAGATTGCTACAAGTATTATATGTTTTTCTGAGGGGAGGAAGTTTAATTGGTCTAGGATGATTTATGATGGTCTTGTGCAGAACATTAGGAAGAAGGAGTAAATATTATTTATATCCTAGGTTTGTTCAACTGATAGTGGAAAGTCACATAGAGGAACCTGTTGAGTATACTAGGGAGTATGAAGTGCATTATATGCTTCCTAAGGTGTTTGCACATATGCAGAATCAAAAGCCAAATGTTCAAATCAGAGATGTTCCTTTGTTCCCACATATGATCTCTTTGCCTGCTGTTTCTGAGTTTGATGAAGGTCTTGAAGCCCAACCCTTAGTACCTGAACCCATTGATAGTGAATCTCAAACCACTGCTAGTATACCCCAAACCACTGTTAGTACACTTGCAACAACTGTTAACCCCATTGTGTGGACTAGGAGGAGGAAGGGCACTAAGCTACCTCAGGCTAGTGGTGTTGCTCATGAGGCTGTCACAGGTGGTGGAGGTGACATGATTGGAAGGGCTTCCACTCTTGATTCATGCTTAGATCTGGTCGCTAGTGGAAACATCTTTAAGACCCAACCTTTGGCAACTCCTAATGTGGGGAGTTCCTTGGAACTCAATACAGGTGGAGGAATCCCTAGCCAACTGGCTTACTCAGGGTGCATAGATGTTCAGGCAAGGTCTGATGCTATGTTTACTATATCCAGGGATTCACCTCTCGGAGCAGTTAACACAGCTCGATGTGATGAGGATAGATTGGAACATGAACATGAATTGACATATCTTAATATGGTACCTGATGACTTTTCCAATGAACCACCTCTCGGACCAGTTAACACAGGTCGAAGTGGGGAGGATATTCTTGAACAGTTAAATGAATTGATGGCTAAGTGTACCACGATGGAGGTAACAATCTCAAGTCTTCAATAGTTGGCTGTGTTTCAGGGTAAAGAGATAAGGAGACTGAAGCATAAGATGTTTGTTTTGGAGAAAATAAGAAGACCTGGGGTTGCTGTATTGAAGAAAATGAGGAATTTGAAAAGAAAGGTGAACTTCTCTCCAGCTGTGAATATGGAGGATATACCCAAACAGGGGAGGAGTGAAGGCATGAATTCAGGGGAGGCTGTTGATGAGCATATAGAGACTGATGTAGATAGTGGAGATAAAGGAGATCAATTTGTAGTATTTGATAAAGATGGGAATGAATCTGTACTTGAAAGTTTGAAGACTGTGGTAGAAGATGAAGTGATGCAGGACATAACCACTGATAGTGTGTCTGCAACCACGGCTAGTACTTTCGAAATCACTGCTGCAGTTTCAGACATGGAAATTGTACCTACTGCTATCATAACTACTTCCACAATTGTTACACCTATCTCTGTATCACCACCCAAATCAAAAGAGGTTGAGAAAGAAGCTGAAAGTACACTGATCAATCTAAGTAAAACCTCATCTAATCCTACACCCATCATTGCACCTGTTTCATCTCTTAAGTCTACTGCAAACAAACCCAAAGGTAAAATTTTAGTTATTGGTGAGCCTTTGAAGAAGAAAGTGACTCAACCAGACATTGGTAAAGATAAAGGAGTTGCAGAACCAGAGTTGAAGTTTAAAAGTAGAGAAGAACAGATTGCTTATGATGCAGAGTATACAAGAAGCATACAAGCTGAAGAGGAAGAAGCTCCAATGAAACAAAAGCAAGAAGAGGAGGAGGCTAGTCAGAAATGGTTAGCTAAATGGTATGAATCACAAAATTATCTTCAAGCTTCTAATCAAATACATGATGAGTATACTCCACAAGAATGGGCATTGTTAGATGATGAGGAAAGAGCTAGACTCTTGGGTGAATGGGCAAGGAGGATTAGTAAAGAAAGAAAGCAAGTTATAAGAAAGAAACCTCCTACAATTGCACAGATGAGGAATGTACTGATGAAAATTATTAAGAATTCAGGCATACATATTCCTGATAATCTTAATAAATGTTCATTTGAAAGAATTCATGAGCTTTATCTGATGTGTATGAGGATTAATAATGAAAATTTTACTCCAATGAATTCTGAAAAAGATGAAGAGTGGATTAAAGGTAATCTAAAGAGAAAATCTGAGATTCAGGATGAATCTGGTTCTAAAAGATTGAAAGATTTTGAAGATAGTAATAAAATTATCTTTTATGAGTATGAGCTTAAAGGAAGTGAAGGATGCTGGAAAATTCAAAGACTCAATAATGAAGTTTCTGAGTATAATAAATTTTCACAGATGCTTCAGTATTTTGATAGAGATGATTTGCTAAATCTTTGGGAGCTTTATAGGAATAAGTTTGGTGATGTGCAACCAGATGATTATCATGAGAGAATGGTTTATCATCACTTGAAGATTCTGTTTGAACCTACTCATGATGAACCTGAATGGAAAGGACTCTGCAATGGACAAGTTACAGAATAGTTTATATATCAAACTTGTGGAGTTCATGTTTTAACTGTATCTGGAGAAGTTATTCATATGCTTGTAGAAGGTGATTATCCTCAACTGAATAAGTATCCAGAAGTTATTGCTCAGATGGTGAAGCCTGGTGGTATAAAGATGTTGATGCCCTATGATGGTCAAGCTTACAATTTGTTGCTGAAGTATGAGAAAATTCTTAAATCTAGTAAGTGTTTGGCTACATCCTCCAATTCAGATGTTTTGAGCTTAAAAGAAACTTGAGAATTCTATTTGAATGTATCAAGTTTAGGGGAGGATTGTTGGGTTTTTGGTTCCTTGGATCAAGAATTATTCTAAATGTTGGAACCACGGACAGAGTTGCTGAAACCACGGACAGAAGAATGGATCCACTGCTGAAGACAAACCGTGGCTAGTAGTATTGTGTAACCACAGATAATGTATTGTAACCACTGCTAGTTATGTATAGTTGGTTTAATGTTTTGTATTAGATAAATATAGAAAAGATATTTATCTTGTAGGTTACGTATTGTATTATGTAAAGGACTCCTTAGCCTATAAAAGGAGGTCCTAGGTTAGATTAGATATACGTATGTTTTATATCTAAGGTCGATACACTTCAAGGTTGTAAAACCCTAATACTGTTAGAGTATTCGTATTAATAATAATATTGAGGTGTTGAATGTTTATTGTTCTTCTTCTTAAGATTAAGTATTAAATTCCGCGTGATACTTAATACGTCTTTGTTTAAGTCAGTTTCTATATTAGATCGTTTGCTCAACTGGGATCAACAGAGTACCACATCCTGTGAGATTGATTGAGCCATGCATTATGTCATGTTTAAAAATAAAATAAAAAAAAGTGTTGAAAGTATGGAAATAATAGCCAATGTTCTATGATCGAAGAACAATTTTCATGGCAAAGCAAAAAGCTGTGGGAAGCGGAAAAGAAGAAATTGAAGCTATAATCATTTATTGGTTCGTGGAATGTTTGGTAGCTAGCAACACGGGTATTAGACTTGATTTTATTTTTATTTTAACACCAATTTCATAAACATTCCCATGCCTTATCCATACCCTTAACCCTAAGCCATATCATTATAACCCGAATAAAAGTCCTCTTTAGATGTTTTTACTTGGTGCTCACGCCACGTCGGTGGAGTTTTGTTTCTTGTACAAGCTTATGGTAATAATCTAATCATGACTGAGCAATGAGTGTGATTTATCTTGTTACTCCGCTAAAAATGAGTGATTGAGTGAATTATATTTCGTTCCTTTTTCGTGAGGTCTTTTGAAATGTTAATCATGCAATAAAATCATTGGATATTGTCAAACATCTTGATGTTTCACCTTTATAAAGCATAATTGACGAATCTTCTCTCGTATTTATACTTGGTTGATTTGCATCTCATTTTTCATAATCACGATCTTGTACCAGTGGATGTTTTTCCTAGATTTGCTTGAGGGCAAGCAAAGTTTAAGTGTGGGGGAATTTGATAACGCTCAGATTGTGCATGTTTCTAGTAGCGTTATGTGTGCTTTTGTATATGTTATTTGGTTATATTTGCATGATTATAGTGCTTAAACGCATCAAAAGATGTTTGTCTAGTGTTTATAACCAAGTGTAGGGAAACGGAAGGAAAGTAAAGAAATGTTCAAAGAAATGGAAGATTCCCGCTTCATGAAGCCTAAATCAGTATCTCAAGGACCTTTGAAGACCATAGTGATTGAAGAACCAAGTTCTACAAGATAAAGGAAGAAAAGACCAAGTTTCCGTAACTCAGGAAATCCAACCGGATCGGTTGGAATATGACCAGAACACCAAAACGCCATCACCAACCGTTCGGTCGCCACCCGCAACCGGAACAGTTTGCCCTTTTGTAGAAGACCAACAGGATCGGTTGGTCATATGACCGATCCGGTTAGAGAAGCTGCATCTGCCAAATCTTCATCACTAAGTTTCCCCTTTGCATCCAAACGATTCTAGGTCCTTCTCTTGGTGTATTCTAGTCCCTTCCTTACTCCTTGGAGGCCAAGTTCAGCAATTAATACCCTAGGCTTTGGAATTAGTATAAATAGAGGCCAATTGTGAGCATATGAGACACACACTTCAAATATAAATCTCTCTACTCATCAAACAAAGCTTTAAGCTCTCAAATTCGTCCTTAGAAGCCCAGGGAAGTTTGGAGTTCCAGAAGTTCCACATTTGGAGGCCAAATCACCAAGAAGTCAACCCCAATACTTCGGGAATCATTACTTTACCATTTGTAATCTTATTCCAAGCATTGTAAGACTTTTAATCATGTTTTCTAATGTTCAAAGTTCGGAGTTTATGTTCATGTTTGCTATGAGTGGCTAGTTTCTTAATACACTTGCTTAAATGATGTTGATTATCATATGATTAGTTAGTGATTGTGTTAACATGTTTTAATTCAATTTCAAGTTGATTCTAAGATCCAATTATGCTAAAGTTTCGTAGTGACATTTGTTAATCAAGTTTGACTAGTTGATAGTAATCGTAGAGGTCGAAAGAACTTATTGTTATTCAACTAGTCATAATCATTTTGTCTATGGATGATTGTTTTTACCCATTATTCTTGATTATACAAAGGAACTAAGGTATGGTTGTAATAGAAACACTTTTTGAGAATCAATTGTAGCCTTTTGTTGTTGAGAAACATTAGTTGGAAACATCTAAAAGGTCGTAATATTAGTTGTTGAGAATCAATTGTAGCCTTTTGTCTATGATCGGTTACCTTTTGTATTGACCATTTCTTAAGCAATTTGATGAAACAAGTGGATGTTTTTGTGTTTAAGTTTATGTATGTAGACTTATGAAACTTGAATTGATCTTGAATTGATTGGTTAAACGTAATGCTTGTTTTTATGAACTAAAATCTTGACGAAGGTTTAACTTGTAAGAACAATAGATTAGTCCTCCGACCAATTATCATAACCAACATGTTAAGAGGTTAACACAATCACATTATATTATGATATGAAACTAGTTTAAGCAAGTGTAGTTTTTAATCATCTGAATTTCATTATATCTATTTGCTTTGTTATATGTTTTGGATAGACTCTGTTGATTCAAACTTGTGTTTAGATTCACTCAAATCCCTGCGAACGATCCCGACTTACCTTCATAATCTTGCTATAACGGACGAGTATACTTGCTCGTATGTGTTATTGGTAATATTGGTAATTCACCTTTTATAAATTTTAAAACTTGTACACACGTAGCACATCAGGGTCGGTCCAATTTTATTTTATTTTTTGGGTAAAAGGATTATACCCTGTGAATATATTAAAAAATAAATAAATATTTCGGTACAAAAGAGGGTGGTTATGACCCACCCTAAACTAAACCACTATGCTTTGAACAAATTCAAAACATAACAACCAAAAACCAAACGAACCATTAGGCTAAATAAAATATAGGCACACAGAACATACAGCCTCTAGGGTCAAACAAAGCTCCTCAACCTGCTTCCACAACTATCTTCCATGTTCGATTCATTTGCTCCACACGAGCACTTTTCTTGAACCGAATACTTGAAAATTTTAGGGGAACCATATCCACGATGTTATTTGCAACTTCATCACGTGGTCTTCCTCCTTTTCCATGGAGTATATTATTTCGTGCATGCCACAAAAAATATGAGGAAGTAGCTACAACAAGACGTCCAACAATTGTATTTACCTTATTTTGTTTAGAAATGGGAAGTAACCATGCCATGATGTAACTCCATTTCGATGAAACAATACTCAACCCAGCCACGTTCAAAACTTTATTCCACACTTGGCTTGAGAACGAACACTCAAAGAAAAGGTGTTCATGCGAATCTAGAACATCTTTACATAACGGGCAACGAAGTAATGACACATCTACATTATCACCAACATGTCATTGTCGCAACCTATCTTGAGTAAGAAGCCGTCTTCTCATCACAAGCCACAAATGAGTCGCATGTTTTGGAATGGCATACTGAGACCAAACAAGATGCGACCAGTCAACTTCAATCCCCCTGTTACGTACAACATGCCATGCGTTTCTTACAGAAAACTCATATAAGGCTCCATCGTATTTCCACAAAAGTGAATCTGGTTGATCTTTCATAAGGTTAGGGGCATTAACTTGGCTTAACACAGGGAATGAAGAGTACCACTCAACAGGCCAATTACATGAACCCTCACACACAACATCAGTCACTTTTTCGGACCTATCATAGCCCGCATTACACATAGCTCGATTAGTCATGATTCATTAAAGGGCATAAGTCATCCCATGTGTCATACCAAACTGACACTTTGCATCCATTACCAATTTTATACCAAACATATGGCCTAATAATGCTGCGGATTTGCAGAAGCTTGCGCCATCCCCAACTCATGTTAGCTGACAAAGGAACGTCCCAAAATCGACGGTATTTTAATTTGTACGCATGAATCCATTTAACCCACAAGGACTCTTTGTGAGTTAAAAGCTTCCAAATATATGTTGACATCAAAGCAATATTGAAGAATTCCAGTTTATGAACTCCAAGACCTCCTTCATATTTCGGTAAACACACATCATCCCATGAGACTTTCACCTTACCCTGCTTTATGTCTCCTTGACACCATAAAAAACCATTCATAATTTTTTCAATGTCATGAATGATACCTGCTTGAAGGATAAACACCGAAGCCCAATAGAGAAGAATGGATGACAAGACTGACGTCACAAGCTGCAACCTACTTGCGAAAGATAGCCATGTATTCTTCCAATACCCTATTTGCTTACGAACTCACTCAATAAGGACTTTACAATCCTTATAGAGAAGCCTTGAAGAAATCAATGGGACACCCAAGTACTTGATGGGAAGAGATCCACGTTCGAAAGGCATAAGATTCAAAATGAAAGTCTTAACAAGATCAGACACGTTACACATAAAAATGGTACTCTTCGGATACTCGGAACAAGACCCGATACACATTTAAATTCTTCTAAAGCTTCCATTATAACCCTAGCCGAATGCACATCTCCACGAGCAAACATTAAAATATCGTCAGCAAAACAATATTAACTATTTTAAGTTTACTACAATTATGGTGATATATGAATCCTTGATAACACTCAAATTGTGCATGTTTTTAGTAGCGTTATCCGTACTTTTATGTATGTTATTTGGTTATATTCATATGCTTTTATTACTTAATCGTATCAAAGAACGTTTGTCAAGTATATGTAGCCAAGTACAGGAAAAATGATGAAAACGTGGAAATATGTTGAATTAATAAAGATTTTTAATCATACAAGAGATTTCCATTTCATGAAGGCATTTCAAGCACGTATGATCCAAAGGTTCAACATTCTAAGTTTCAAAGCAATGAAAAGGATCGAGTTTGGATGAAGAATCAAGAGCTACGAACAAGAATCAAGCCAACACGAAGAAGTCAAGAATTAGGCTGCTGAAGAGCTCCAGCCGATCGGTCTTAACCCGTAACCGATTCGGCTGGAGGCACTGTTGAAGACCAGCCGATCGGTCGTGTCCCATAACTGATTCGGCTAGAGGCATTATTGAAGACCAGTCGATCGGTCGTGTCCCGTAACCAATCGGCTAGAATATCCTGTCTTGCATAATCTTCATCATTAAGGCTTCTAGCTTTATCTCAACGATTCTAGGTTCTTCCATTGAGTATTCTAGTCCATTCTATTCTGCTTGTTGGACAAGTTGAGGCATTAAACATCCTAGGCCTTGAAGAGAGTATAAATAGAGCCTTTTGTAATCATTTGAAGACGCACATTATAATACCAACTCTCTACTCATCAAATCATTCTCAAAGGCTCTCAATTTCATCATTAGAAGTCCATGAAAGTTTGGAGGTACAAGGAATTAACATTTGGAAGTCAAACCATCAAAAAGTCAACACCAATACCTTACATTACTCAATCTTTTTCCAATCATTATAAGACTCTTAATCATGTTTTCTAATGTTCAAAGATCTAATTTTATGTTCATGTTTGCTATGAGTGGCTAGTACCTTTATGCACTTGCTTAAACAATGTCTATTATCTAATGATTAGTTCATGATTGTGTTAACATGTTTTAATTCAATTTCAAGTCAATTCTAAGATCCAATTATGCTTAAGTTTCATTGTGACATTTGTTAATCATGATTGACTAGTTGTTAGTAATTTTAAAGGTCGAAAGGATTTATTGTTATTCAACTAATTATAATCATTTGTCTATGAATGTTTGTTTTTACCCATTATTCTTGGTCAAACAAAGAAACTTAAGTGTGGTTGTAATAAAAATACTTTTTGATTATCAAATTGGATTGATTGGAAATACCTCAATAGGTCGAAAGATTAGTTGTTTACACTCAATTGTGACCCTTTGTCTATGATCGGTTACCTTTTGTATTGACCATTTCTTAAGCAAATTTGATAAAAGCAAATGGATGTTTTTGTGTTTAAGTTTGTGAAAATAAACTTATGAAACTTGAATTGATCTTGAATTAATTGGTTAAACTTAATGCTTGTTTTTATAAACTAAAATCTTTACGAAGGTTTAACTTGCAAGAACAATAGATTAGAACACCAACTAATTATCATAACCAACATGTTAAGAAGAAGTTAACACAATCATACTTTTCAAGAATGGTAAATTAGTTTAAGCAAGTGTAGTCTTAATCATCTGAATTTCGTTATCTCTATTTTCGCTATTATTGAGTACATTTGGTTTGCTATTAGTAGATTTTACAACTTGTTTCTTGATTCACTCACAAATCCTTGCGAACGATCCCGACTTACCATCATAATCTTGCTATGACGGACGAGTTCACTTGCTCGTATGTGTTATTAATAGATTTGGTTAATCACATTTTATAAATTTAAAAACGTGTACACACGTAGCACATCAATCCTCCATCTTCTCAAACTTTGCGCTTCACAATAAGGGTAAGAACTTCCATTACAAGAGTGAACAAATATGGTGACATAGGATCACCTTGACGGAGCCCCCTTTTCTCACGAAAATGGCCATGAAGGTCACCATTAATATTAATGGAATATGAAGTACGGGTGACACACGCCATAATCCATTTAACCATTTTCGGATGAAAACCAAAAGCCCATAAATATGTTCCAAGAACTTCCAATTAACCGTATCATAAGCTTTTGGATGTCGATCTTGAACGCACATCTAGGAGGGCCTCTATTCAAATGATAGTTGTGCATAAGATCATGAGCGAGAAGGATATTATCCGAAATAGAACCTCCCCGGCACAAAATCTGATTGATTTTCACCAACAATATCATCTAACCCATCCTTTAAACGATTAGTAATGATTTTACTTATGCATTTATAAAGGACGTTACAACATGATATAGGGCGATAATCATTAACATGAGAAGGAGTTGTAACCTTAGGGAGAAGGGCAATAATCGTGTGATTTATTTATTGTAAGAGCTTTCCTTTAAAAAAAACTCTTTGACCGCCATAAAAATGTCTCCACCAACAATGTCCCATGCTTTCTTGAAAAATAACGATGTATACCCATCTGGGCCCGACGTTTTATCATTAGCAATACCGAACATAGCGTTTCGAACCTCATCATCATTAACAATTCAAACCATATTAGCTCCTTTTTCATGCCCAATACATTTCATAAAAAACCCCTCTTGATTGAGGGGATTCACGTCACTTTCCTCCCCAATGAAGTGCATAATCATTGATCTTCGTACCGATATTGGTTTGAAAGAAACTCTTGTTGTGGCATTACCTAACATTGAAGGTGATGCATATATCTTACATTCGATTCGCGTGGATTGAAAGTGGAAACCAACTCGATGTCCAACGTGCATGGTTTTGGGACATACTTTGAACCAATGTCCGAAGAGCCCTAAAGTAGTTCCTACTACATCCATGAATCGGGTTGAGGTTCAAGTTGATTGACTCTATGGAATTAAGAAGATGAACTCAAGAAATATTTGAAATGGTGGAATGAAACAAGGTGGATTGAATTACGGTTTTAATACTAAATTTTTTTACAGGCATGTCTCAAAAATGTCATCACCAAGTAAGCATATGGAAGCAAGTAAGTAGAATACTATTGATAATGGGGTCGTTAAAACTCATAATCCGTTTTCAATTCTTGAAACGAAAGATAAGGATATAAAAGAAACAATTCTACTAAAACTCAATGGACAAATTCTTCTGCTAATGTGGGTGCAACGAATCAACTGTCTACATCTACATCTAACATGGCATCTAATGAGGCATGTACATCTAAAGGTAGAAACACGAATCTTAAGGCTGATATTGGTAAATCTGATGTTCATGTTGATAAGGATAGTGGAAGTGATGTGGAACATGTATAAGATGAACACCGAGTTTCATGGATCCTAAGAGCGTATGAGGCATTGGAAGTAACAGTTTATATGAGCGTTGGAAAGAGGATAACGAGTATCATCCATAAGATGATGATCATGTGTACGATGATTTAACGGAAGATCAACATGCATTTTGCCATGCTCTTGGTATAAGTTTTCATGGTCATAATAGATGTTAGAATATATTTGTTTATGTTTTGAGTCAAATGTAGTTTAGTGGTTAGTTTGTTTTCCTTCTAATAGGAGGTGGTAGTGTTATTGTTATGTAAGCCTTACCGCCTATGTAACAGCTGAGATGTGAGTCTCGCTCACATCATATCCAACAAAATAGCCCTAAAGTAATGCTTGTTGATCTGAATTATTGGTGATGGTATTAAGGTAAAACTATCAATAAGCTGACATGAAACATTAGAGCAAAAGTTGAGCAAAAAGAACTATTTTTTGTTTCAACATCAACAACACCGATATTTGAGACTATAATCATGATAATCTTAAATGCAAGAAAATATGAATCTTCCACAAAAGCAATAAATAGCATACCTCAAAAAAAAACATGTTTAGTCAAAGCAACCAACCATTCTTGGTGAACGTGAGGGAAGTCAGCGACTCATAATAACATATACCTTCTCATAAAACCTCCATTTTCCACCAAAATGACGTAGTCTACACAAATGGTTAGGTGGGGTCCCGGACCTGACCAATGAATTTGGCCATGCTTCGTAGAGTACTACTCCACCAAGCACCATATATAAACTTCATATCGATTTCTTTCATCCCCTCATCCCAACATTAACCTTGACATTTCATGGGTAGCCTAATACAAAAGAGAACAGTTTATTGATAATTGTACAAAGATTATTTGTTTAATTACCTTAATACAGGACTAGGTACAAAACACGATTGCATTTTATAGCGAACAATAGTGTATGCGGGATACTGAATCACCACACACTAATATTTGATACTTTAAAGCATCAACACCACAAATTAAATCGATACCTATGTTGCAGCAAGTCTGTGTTGTGAAAACTTTTGATTTTGTGGTGCACAAAGAACCCACAATAACAACATCAAATCCAACCTGAAAACATGAATTCAAATATAAAACAAATTGTTAACGATGTTTCGAACTCTAAACATAGTTAAAAAGCTACTTTGAATACCACCAAGGGAAAAAGATTATAAGATTCGTATCCTGTCTTTGTAAACTTGCTTTTTATAGTGCCTCGTTGTTCCCATTGAAAAAAAAACTATTGTAAACACAACAGATTCCAAAACAAAAAATAACATTCATTTTTTATCAACAACAATTACGATATCTCATGCATCACATAAATATCATGTTATCATTATCATGTTCATAACATATAATTACCATTTATCACATAATCAAATATTATAATAAATACGCACATTCCACATCATTTCTGACCACATATCAGACTTTTAAGAATATCATACGAAACTCTAAATGATATCACAAAGCTTAAACAAACAAAAACACACATCAAGATATCAAATTCACACGATAACACCATCAATGGCGAGCTTAAAACATAAACTCAACTATCATAAAATATTCTTAATAAGCCTCGCAACTCCAAGAACGATCTAAAAACTACACTGAATGACATTAAACGTGTAAATCGAAAAGTCATTTTCCTTTTTTAATTAACAACACTTATTTAATCAACACCAAACAAACTAAAAAATATATATATTCTGAAACACAATGAACAGGAAATGGAACACAGCCTGTAGCATACGATATAAAATTATAACTTATAATCACACATCAGAATCTTTAAAAAACCTAGATGATGTAAACTATTAGCATTAAAAATGAAATTAGTGCCAGTGTTGCGGCTAATCTGCGTGCGTAAAACTTTTGGTTTTGCTATGCACATAATCCACACGATAACAACATCAATCACACCTCGAAAACCTGCATTCAAATATATAAAAAAAGGTCCTTAATGAGCTCTAGAACTCTAAAGACAATCGAAAAGCTACACTGAAAGACATAAAGTGCAAGAAAATGAATACATCCATGTATTGTTAGTTCAAAGGCCAAATTCCATACCCGAAATCTCTCTAGCGTAACCCCAAATTTCATGAACATAACACACCTAGAGTTGAGATCCCTATAGATCCCCCATTAACCATAGAACCAATCATTGCATCCCAACCATCCAATCTAATTAAATCCAAAGGCTGAGATTAAACCATCTAATCTAATTAGAAGGGCAAAAAAGTCAATTATATAAATTTAAAAAAAAAATAATAATAAAAAAAAAAAAAAAAAAACTACAACACTTCATTATTGTCCAAAATTTTTAGGGAAAAAAAACACACACACACACACACCAACTATTAACTCAGATCCACCATGACTGATCTACCACCATCACACTTCCACCACCATTACCGTTCCACCACCATCACGAGGTATGTTTGAAATAGTTATCATCATAAACCGTCAACTAGATCATAAAATCGTGTTTTGGATCGAAAAATCGTGTTGTGGATCTGAAAATCGTGATGAAGATGTTGATTAATTAGATGCACACCATGTGTTTGATGAAATGCGTCTGTGAAGAATCATATGTGATTCTGAAGAATCATATGTGATTATGAAGAATCACATGTGAAGCAAAATCACATATTTTAGTTTGTTAGGAATTCGATAATTCCTGTATTGAAGAGTCGGTCACCCCAACTACTATCTAACACAAGTTAGCTCGTAGATTGGTCATTTAGTCCCGTTTTTATGTAGTTAGTTAGTAGCGTAAAATAGTTTAGTTTAACTCCGTGGAGGAAGGTCTGGTCTTTACCCAAGATCCTGATCCACAGGCCATCAGGAGGTCGTTTAGTTTGTTACCTATAAATACCCTCTACCTTGCATAGGTAGAGGGTTGGATGTTCTTTGGTAATCTAATATTCTACAAGTTTCTCTCACTAGAATGTCCCACTCTTTCTCTCTCTAAAACCATCTATGTGCTCATTGTGTTAATGTTATGATGTGTAAGTGAAAAGTTATATCTTACAATTGGTATCAAGAGCCATGGTTAGATCATATCTTACACATCTTTGGATTTCTAGTGGTTTTAGGTGGTTTTTAAGTTTGAAAAAGTTTAGTGGTTTTGCATCATTTGATTGATTTCTAGTGTTAAAGTTTCGATTTTGGTTGTACTTTTATGTTTAGAATCATCAAAAGTGTTTAGGTTTTCATTTGGTAAGCTTGAATCATCTTGGTTGGGTTGTTTTGGATTGAAAAGTGAGGTTTATATGGTTTTTCAAGCTAGCGACTTAGCTCACGGAATAGTTTCTTGGTAGCGACTTGCTTCACATTTTTGTAGCGACTTACAGTGTTGGAGCTAGCGACTTAGACCTAGCGATTAACAGTACATGTAGTGGACTCTCCACTACGGGTAGCTTAACTTAGTGGTAGCGACTTGGTCTCAGAAGCGAGTTGCTCTTTAGCTTAATTTGCATCGTTAGCGACTTATGTAGCGAATTGCTGCCGAAATTTTGCTAGCGACTTGAATGTTAGCGAGTTACTACTTAGCGACTTACATCTGGCTAGCGACTTGGAACTCTAGCGACTTGGCGTGGTAGCGAATTAAGTGTTGGCGACTTGGTGAAGTATCTTCTAGCGACTTGGGATTAGTGCTATTTTGTTGGTAGTGAGTTGATTCTAAATTCTCTAGAGACTTGGGGAGTAATTCATAATAACACAATGTCAGTCATCACGGATTCTTTAATCACCAAAGTACTTGCTCTCTATGACACAAAGACGTAATAGTGAAACTGAATACCTATCTCAAGGCCACACACTTAATGATTCAAGATCGATCAATCGAACAACTCAAATAAGTCACTCTTAATATCTTCGATGATACTAAGAATGTGGAATGCACCAAAGTGAGCCGCTTCAACAACTCGCAGCTTCTCAAATTACTTTTATCCACAACCATGGATCGAACAAGTTGTGTCATCCTTCGTCAGGATTTTCCCACTCTAACAAGAACTGTTTTGCTTAACCTAGAACGACCGAGGTTTCAAATTACCAAAGAAAAGCTCTCAACCGATGATTCTCATGTCGCTTTACAAACCATCTTCAACCAATTTCACCACTTACCCGGAAGAATACTCCTCAGATTTTGATAATATCATGACTGGAATGTCTTTCAAGAAGCACACGGGAATGGAAATTCATGAGTTCGGAAACTCATTTATTCAACTCATGAGTAATATGGAAACATACATCGAGGAAGCTGCAAAAGAGAATAACAAGTCAAGGAATTGAATGAGAGTCAAGAGTGTCCATGGAACAATGATGACGTGTCATGCTTCACTCCAGTTGAGCCAGCAGAAGACACTGATTGCAGAATCTCAGTTGTGATGGAAAAGGATGAAGAAAACAAAGACTGATCTCAAATTCTCGTGAGTCAAAAGGTATCAATCAACAAGGTACACTTATCTGATCACACTAATTCTCACAAAAAGGTTCATGACTCTTACCCTGAACATAACAATGTGGAATCAATCTTTGTTTTGTCTGAATCTAATGCAAGTAACATGATTGAAAAAAGGGTATATGATGAGCTTTCAAACAAATTTTCAATTCTTGAAAAACACTGTATCTCTTTGCAAATTGAAATACAACATAAGAATGAAATGTTTTATGCAAAAAACAAAGGTAGTAATCGGGAACTTCCGAATTTAGAGAATTTTTGAAATTAATCGCTTAAAATCCCATTCGTGACAAAGATTCGACCATAAGAAATTGAAATCGCTTCTTTCAAGCCCAAATATGACTGTCATGAGAAGAGTGATACACTAGAATCTAGGAATTCTGAACTAGCTCTATGTGTGTCCAACCTTCTAAGAGAAAATGAGCATTTAAGAAAGAACCTTGAGGAAACAAACTCTAAGTTAGTCAATCAATCTAATCTCTTGATGAAAGATATTGATAACCTCAAAGCACAAATTCAGGATAAGAGCTTCAATATTGTTGCACTAAAAAATGAGCTCAGGAAGCATGTTGGAAATAGGATGAACACTAAGTTTGAAAAACCTTCAACTTTGGGAAAGTCAAATGTTCAGAACAACTTGAAACGAACTGTTATTAAACAACCTAATGCCTATAGGTCTGAAAGAGCTAAACCATTAAAATCTAAGCCTACATCCCAAGTTGATAATCAGTTTGTTTTGTCAAAACCAGCCACTTCATTGCCTAGTACAGATATGATGAATCCTAAGCATATGACTAATGGTCATCACTCACGATCGAAATGCAATAAGTTTAACTAGGTCTCATGCAAAAATCATCCGACAAATCAACCCCCTAAGAAATTCTCTCGATCACAAAGGACAATTAGTCAATTCAAGGCTGTGCACTCATTTAGTTCAACTCACTGTGGCTTCAAATGGATTCCCACTGGTAGATTATTTAAGTTTACAGGACTTAAACGAACTTACATTCCTAGATCATGCCTCAAGTGGATTCCCACAGGTAAACTTTTCAAGAATGTAGAAGCTAATAGGATCCCCATTAATGATAAGTCTCAGATATACTGTGATGCATCCAAATGTGAGACTAATCATGTCACTAACTCTTCTATGTACAAATCTACATGTGCTTCAAGTACAATGTGCTCTCGTCTTTTTCGGTACAATGCTCAACTCAATCAGAACTTCATGACTTGGTTCCCATCGAAATGAACATAGCTCATTCAGAGCTATAGCGGCAAACAGTTGATGCACAACTTACTTTGACTCCTATTCATCATTGAATCGGACTCGCTCATCCATATCTTTGTATAAATCAAGTTACTTTAAAAAAAAAAAAAAAAAAAAAATTTATATCATGTTTAAATTCTTTAAATATACAATTTTATCACGTTTTTCCTATCTAATAAAGAATATTTTCACTGTTATCGATAACATCTACGGTCCTAGAAATGTCATTCAATAATGGCACGGGATCATAGATGAAGTTCGAACAATTGAAATATTCTTGTTTCCATCTTATTAGGGTATACTTATGTCAATCAATGTTCTTTGATGAACTTGATTGAGGGGGAGACTGTGTATATGTTTTTCTTGACTATCTATGACATTGGCTTCTGTGTTGGTTATAATGCTTGCTCATTTGTATGTTGAGGTCGTGTATTGCCTCTGTAACTATCTGGTTATGGTGTCTGTAGGTTGTGGTCATATCTTGCTCATGTGATTATCAGTGTGTACCTACGTATTAAGTGCCTTGCTTAGATTTTAATGCTTATGTGTCTAAATGTTTAATTGATTCATGGTGATCAGTGTGATAATCTTTGCTAGAGGCTTAGTCTATAATCTGTGTTTGCAACCTACCACTCGTTCATCAATACCATAGGGACCAAAGTTGCCATATAGTGAAAGTTATGTTGCACTAGCGACTAACCTCACCTCATGTTAAAACCACAAGGACCAATTGTGTCATACCGTCATAGTTAGTTGGGATAACCCTAGCGAATTACCCTATAGCGAAGTTACCCTTTTCTTCAAAAAGTTTTTTTTCCTTTCTCTCGTTTTATCTTCCTCACATTGTGCTCACTTTAGCGACATAGCAAAAGGTTTGCCTCGATCCCCCTTTATCTTTGTTCTCTGAAGCTCTTGTGTCCGCTTTTAACATGTATTTTATATCCAGATCCTTTCGAGCTCGTGAGTTGTGGTTGTTTGTCTCTCGTTTAGGTTCGACTTTTCATGAAAAAGTATGTTTGTTGCTTGTATAATGATTGAACGGGTTCAAAATGTTTGGAATATATTGTTTGGTATATAGTGTTTGGAATACATTGATGTATGATTAAGTGGATTGGACTGATGGGTTGATGTTAGAAGTGTTCTTGGTGGCGATTTAAATTGTTCTTGGTAGCGACTTAGTCTGAATGTTCTTCATAGCGAGTTACAGTTCAACTTAGCGACTATGTTTCTATAGCGAATTAGTTCAATATTTTCTAGCGACTTGGTTAGCGAGTTAGTAGTTAGCGACTTGTATTTACAAGTTAGCGAATTAGTAACCTAGCTTAATTTAGTTGATCGCTTTGTAGCGTTTACTTGGTTTAGGTACGCTCATGGCAACTTGGCTTTACCTGCTAGCGAATTAGCTTAGCGACTTAGAGTGCTAAACCTTTAGCGACTTGTCTGTGGCTCTAGATGACGACTTGTCTTTACAAGTCTGCAACAATGTTCACTTTCATGTTGTGAATTAGTCTTAGGGTCAAGGATTATTTAAATGTTCAAAGGTTTTTGTGCTAAAGATGATCTCACTTTCACATCACTCGAATCTCCTAATTCGACTTGTTGAATCAACATACTCTATGTAATCGCTATGACATCTCTGTTTAGGCAAAAGGTACTTGGTCTCTCTCACGACTGCCAAATGTTACTTTTTGCCTCATACATATGTGTTATATCATTTTTACATGTGTATCTTGGCTCATGTCATGATCACTTTGAAATGCACTCTTTTGCCCTTTGAATCACTTATAAGCTCGTCATGTAATTATTTATCTATATGACTGTACTTCATTGATATATCTCAATTATGAATGTTATCATATATTTGAAAGTTGTCATATATTTGTAATCTATGCCACTCTATCTTTCTCTCAGATGTGTTTTGGGGACCCCTTCTGAGTTACTACCTCTATGTCATAAGGGTGCTCTCAATGTTGTCTCACTTACCATTTATCATCTAACCTGCTCCCATTCATTACTGTTGATTGTATGATTACTCAGAACATCAATGGCAAGTTCAATCCCAGAAAAGTGTGCTACCCGTCCGATCATCCAGAGTTCTCTCGACGAAGAAATCCTTCCCGAAGTCAATGGGTGCTATAGGTAAAAGCAACTGTTATGTGGACCTACAAAGGCTCCAACAAAATCCGATACTCAAAGTTTCAATTGACATCCTCAAAAACACTAACTTCTTCGGAGCTATTACCAAGCAATGCTCAATTCCTACCATCTACATACAACAATTCGGAACACCGCTCAATGGAACAAAATCACAGACAATACTCTTGCAAACCGGATAATAGGGAGTTCACAATTGATTCTCGATATTCTCGAGCAAGGCTCTTGGAATCACACCATGTAACCCGATGTTCTTTCTGAATCTCCACCGGTGCCGACGATCCGATTGTATTTCTAATTGGGTTGGGTTATCAGAAGAGTATTTCAAGAGCATCTGACATCGTCACCGGTCACATGTATCAACCTTGGAGAGCTATTACAACCATTCTGAACTTATGCTTATCTGGGAAAACTTCAGGGTTCGATAAAGTGAGAATACCTATCTTGCAAATCCTATGGGGAATCGTTAATAGGGTTGATGTGAATGTCTCTGATCGTATTTGGGAAGAATTCTCATTATCAATGAACACATTCATATCTGATAGAACCTTTTTCCTGAACAATGCTCAAGGCCGAAAGAAACAGAACAAGCTTGTAATTCCCAAAGATCGATTCTCTAAGCTTGTTATCCAAGACTTACAACAAACTCATAAATTCACTCCTAGGTCTGAATCAACTTTACACAAAGCGTAAGATGAATTTGTTTTAGGAAACCTGAAATATGTTCCTAGAGGTTCGGATAAAGAAGTATTTGGATTGCCAATTCATGATCGTCTTCTCACAGAAGATATCAAGAAGAAGGACTACTTCAAGCAATACATGAAAAGAGCAACCAAACTCTCTACTGATGTCACACCCTCTCCTTTACAACCAAATGCTCCCGTGACCAAGTCAGCCTCACAAGCATCCTATGCCTCTCTTCCTAAAAAGAGACTTGAAAGGTCTCCACAGTCCGACCCCGTATCCAAGAAGCAGAAAGTAAAGAGAAAGAATGTGGAAAAGGAGATTGGTGAGAAAACTAAGATTCCAAGGAGTGTTATCAGGCTAACTGATGAAGACGATGCTAATCGCAACTTGGAATTCAAAGAAAGTCTAGAAAGTCAGAATGCTAAAGCTCTAGTAGGTGGAGTTGTGTTAAGAGAACCCGCTCAACTACCTCGACAACCAACCCCAATAACACATGACAAGGGTAAAGGGGTGGCAAGTGTTGAAACTGAACAAGCTGCTCACATGCTCTTAACTATCTCATCATCTCCATCAAGCACCACAAATCATTATGAGTCAAGAGAAGAACGTAATCATCACATGCTAAGGAACTATCTGGAGTGGTCAAGGTTCCTGAAACGTTTAAGTAATCTCTTACACTTGGAGAGACTCAATCTGGACTAAAGGTTGACACTCTGTTACAAAAGGACTCGCAGGAGAACCTTGATACAAGATCTGATGAGACCTTGAAGATGGATGAACCAAATCTGTCAACTAACTCTCTATCTTCACTTAAGAATCTTGATGAAGATTTCTCTTTTGGCGATCAATTCATTAATGACAAAACTTTAGATTCTCGCCAATCCATGTACACTGTCAAGATCCAGAAGACACTTCGACCATTCCTCCAATGTCAGCATCTTCACTAGCAACTACACTTCCACCTCCCTTACCAACTCAATCATCTGTACAGACACCACCAACATCGCGCCAATTCCTGATCCTGTCATTATGGTTGCTGATGTGGATGCTCCACCGGCTTCAAATCCACAGATTCTCAACTCGATCAACTACGGATAAAGCCATTAAAAGGATAGAAGCTCTGGAAAGGCAACTTCCTAAATCAGTTGAATCTCTGGTGGATCGAGTCTATAGATTGGAGCACCTCAACTTCAATGAAGCTGTTACTGCCGCTATTGAAGGAGAAGTCAAGGATGCTGTGGAATGGGCTATGGAGGCTCCACTTCTTAGACGTTTCAAGGACCTCCCCATCTCCGATATGAGAGCAGCTCAGGTGAAAGGATGTATGAGGTCAAGAGGACAAACATGGGGTTCACAAGAACTCTTTGAAGCTCTTAAAGAATCTATTAAGTTCGATAATTATGAGCAGTTTAAGGTTGACATCGGGGAAAAGAAGCTAAAAAGAAAAGGAGGACAGTTGTGATGGAAGCATTGATGAAGGATTGCAAAGATCGCGAAGATCCTCCACCAACGGAGGCGCTGAACATCTGAGCTGGTAATCCTTCTACAACAACCAATTCACCTCCATCACAGCCACCATCATCTCCTCCAAAACCGTCCAATCAATCAGACTCTACAAACAAACAGTAGTACTTAAGAAATCTGCTGCCTAGACGACGATTGATTCAAGGTTCACCTCCACATCCACTTCTATTCCTGATGATCAAGTGGTTCACGAAGAGTCTCAAGTCATGGCCGACTCGAACCGATGAAGATGATGCATCTACAAAGCATATTCCTAAGCCCTCAGAAGACTGGTTTGATTCTTACATGGCTGGGAATCGCACTACCACATCCAGAGTCACTCCTTCAAAAGACACAATTCAAAGCTGCATTGTGGAAGATAGACCTCCTTCTCCAAAACCCATATGGACCATCCCAGTCGACTCTATAATTCCGACAACAATTGGGCATCGCTTATCACCAATAATTACGTAACTCCAAATTAAGAATCTCTTCTACATTACACTGGTGATATGGGAAGTTTCATTAGATGGTTTTGTGAACGAAAGAGCATCTCATCCATAACACCAAGAGATCTTGAAGGTCAAGCTTACGAAATTGTCAAAGTCTTCCACTCAGATGCAAATCATCTTCAATATCAGATGGAAGAATGCCATAAGATGCTAAATGACCAAGTCGTGATCAAATCAGCCGCTTCAATGTCAACAAATCTCTTCCTCTTGGTGGTGAACCCGGTCAAGACTATTCAGGCAGAATTCTTCTTCAATCACGACTTGGACTTTCTCTGTGCTCGCCTCAGGAAAGAAGACCGCTCTATCAATATCAAAGATGAAGGCTGCAACCTACTCGATCGGGGCTTGAGCAGATGGTTCCCGATCAATTCGGGTGAATGAAGAACAAAAGTATGATATTGAAGCTTCTTATGGTATTTCCCATCGGTGGTTCAAAAAGAAGAAGTTCTACATAGAAAGACATGGTGCTGATAAAAGACGCAATAATGTCAGATCAAAGCTGCAAATCTTAAGCGTTGTTAGTGTAGAGATCTTCCCGATCTATGGATATGAGTACTTGAAGAAGATTGTCCTTAAAAGAGTTGACCTCAAAGTGTATACCATTGAAGAGAACGACTTCAAACATCTTCTGCCAAATGATTTCGAAGATCTCTATCTCTTAAATCTTCAAGGACACCTGGAGCACTTACCCGTACGTGAGAAAAAGGCCCTCTCTGCACTGCCACTCTTGGATCAGGGGCCTAGTCATTCGGAAACGAGTTGAGGACTTTCAGTTTGGCATTGAAAGCTACCAAACCAGGGTCAACCTCACAAGTCCTCAATGGAATGCAGCCGGGCATGAATATCATCGAGAATACAAAGTTCTTGACACCCCTAGAGCCGTCATCTTCACCGACAGATATGGATCGCGTATGCTTATGCGTCTATGTGAACTCTACAAGTTTAGTGATGGTACGCTCAAAATGATCGAAGAAGAGCTTAACTCCAGAGTGAAAGAAGCCAAACTTGATATGAAATCTTGGATTAAAACCATTTTTTGGACTGAGGATGATGTGAAGAGATGTGAACATTTCATTGCCGCAATCAGACGAAGACTCAAGACCAGAAGGATCTTCCGCAGCCTTGAAAGTTTTGTTGGTGGAAGGCTCCGTGATGGTCACTACAAACTTCTTCAGAGAACTGAATGAAGACTTCTTCAGGATACCGTTTATGTTTTTTTCTTCACTCTGTGTAATATGTGGTGTACTACCTCCGTCCCAAATTTATAGTCCCTTATTGACTTTTTTGGTCTTTCTTGTTCAATTTTGACCTTAAATATTTTTGTTTGTGTTATACAATAGTTGATGAAAAAATATACTAATAAAAATACATTTAAAACTCAATTTATTCATATATTTTGCATCAAGTACTAAATAATAATAACAACCATATTTACGGTCAAAGTTAGAAAAGAAAGACCGAAAAAATCAATAGGGGACTATAATTTTGGGACGGAGGGAGTAATAAATATGAACAACTGTAATACATGTAATAGTGCTAGGATTTGTACTATGGTTTCCCCTGTTGAAAAGGGGAAACATCTGTGTTGTCCATTTTCTTTAACATATAAAATCGGACACATTTTTCTCCTACAAATATTTTACCTCATACGTATTTAAATCACTTGAGATCCAAAATCTCAAAGGATTTAAGATTTTTGATCGGGGAGAAAATGTGATATAAATATGAAAGATGTTAAAAGATAAGATGACCAATTTTGTGCAAACTTCTCTCTTATATGTGCTAAACAATTTTTCGAATCTCGAAGCATATATTAAGGGGGAGAACTCTCTTTGCAAATTCATGTCATCAGGGTACACTACACTTTAAATATTTTTTAAAAGTACCTTGATCACATGGCTTTTCAAACTCTTTTCAAATATTTTTTAAATTCCCTCTAGTATGTGTAAAACTCTTTTCAAACCTCGAGGCACATATTGAGGGGGAGCAAATTCATGGAAACCTCATCCTTCCTGGAAATGCTTTATCTACTTGATTTGATCAAGGAAGTGATGGTGATATTTTTTAGAAAATGGTAAACAAAGAAGTTAATTTCTTCCTCTTACCTCCGTGTGCAAAACAATTTCAAACATTTGATGCACATGTTGAGGGGGAGCACTTATTCTAAAAATATCAAAAATAATTCAGGTACAAAATGTTTTGATAATATATCACAAGTATCTGGATTGAGTTTTCAAATGGTTTTCAATTGGTTCCTATGGCAGATGAACTATACCAAAAAGACCGACCAACTTTACATTATGTATGGTGATATAAGGACGATAAGGTTAGGTATGTGTTCCCATGATCCGCCAGAACCGGAGGGATCTACCAGGGACTATCCACTAGTTAGTGTAGAGTTCTTAGGTATGATGATAAAAGGAGAAAAATGAGATATGGGAAGAGTGCGGACTAAGACTGAGCTAGTACTGGAATAAACCCAACAAGGTTCTAGCTATGAAGTCTCGGTAAGCACTGAAGGGGTTGAAGAATTAAAAAGAATTGAATGAGAAAAGGGTGAAAACAAATAGCCCTCCATTTATTCAACCTTAGGCGTGAAACCGGGTTCAATTAAAATGCTACTGATGGTAACATCGGTATTGAAGACAAGACGTCATGGACCCAGTGACGCACTGCACTTCAACTTTCCAAACCACTCAAGTTCCTCTTAAAAGGACTTGTTTCATTCTCACGGGAAACCGACATTATCTATCGACTTTCTCTTAGAGATTGTTGATATTGAAGAAGGAGACCCTCTCCCTAGTCTCCGGCACAGGATCCAAATATGCACAAATTGAGTCTAGAGCCACGAGATCATCAATAAATCTCATTAGGACACTTTCAATGAAGACTCTCTGCTTCACACAATGTGGAAAGAGAGATTATATCTTGAGTCCTACGCATTATCCTTGTGGTATTGCCAGAACATCTGAGTGATGTGTTTACATATTCACTGTGAAGATGGAAAGCCTTCTGGAGCCAACATCTAACAAGCTCCGGGTAGGTGGCATGTGAGATCTATTATACAGATCAACCATGTGACAACTGAACAGAAACAATGGGGTGATTCAATCTTTTGAATCAATCCTGGTTCAGGTTATGGATTGACGAATACCTTTGAAAAACCGGTCTATGTGCTTTAAAATTCTTTTCATTAGCATGTCGACCGTGTACTAATTTTTCAAATCAAAAGGTGTTTTTATGATTGATAATTGATTTTCATTAAAACCTTCGCTGTATTGCAAAAACAATTTCTATTTGAGCAATACTCGATTGTTTTTCAAATATCTTTTCATCAATCAGTGGACTCAAATTCGCTGGTTCACTCACTCCGTGTTGTCTTCTTTGAGATGTTCCGGTTTGAGAACAGCTAGAGCAGCTGCGAAACCCTGTCAAGGAAATTCTTCGGAATTATACCTGATCACAGTAAGACTTGTATCAACAACGGGAACCGTGGGCCGTGTACCTCAATTCAACGTAAGTGATCAAAGACACTTTCGTGCGATTTATTGCTAACTGTTGTATGCGGTACGCGACGTTTGCAGCTGTACAGAATGAAGCGGTCAATCCATAGCCGCATGCTCACTTAACACATTCATCTCAAAAGAAATCATGATTAGTGCATCAATGACTCGGATATTTTCACTCCATGCTTCTGCTACGCTGCTGCCAATATCATGATTCAACAAATGCTTCCGCTACTCGGATGAGAAGATATCATGATCCAGAATGTGAGCATGTCGGTCCTAAAGTCACAACATCACAGATACCAACACCACTAAGAATGTGTCAGAGATTCTTGATAAGCTGATGATCTCAAAAGCTGGTTCATATTTACTATCACGTGAATCTAAATGGACCTCCAATTTAAAGTACAAATCTTTTCTGACTTTGAAGTTGCACCACCTATGCACCAAGTTTACGATGTTGATGTATGAAAGTCTACGAGCTCAAGAACCAAGTCAAGAAATGTTATGGTCTGTCATGTAAATCATGGGGTGACCTCCCTTAGGGGGAGATTGTTAGGAATTCGATAATTCCTGTATTGAAGAGTCGGTCACCCCAACTACTATCTAACACAAGTTAGCTCGTAGATTGGTCATTTAGTCCCGTTTTTATGTAGTTAGTTAGTAGCGTAAAATAGTTTAGTTTAACTCCGTGAGGAAGGTCGGTCTTTACCCACTGTATCCCTGATCCACAGTGCCGTCAGAGGTCGCTTAGTTTGTTACCTATAAATACCCTCTACCTTGCATAGGTAGAGGGTTGGATGTTCTTTGGTAATCTAATATTCTACAAGTTTCTCTCACTAGAATGTCCCACTCTTTCTCTCTCTAAAACCATCTATGTGCTCATTGTGTTAATGTTATGATGTGTAAGTGAAAAGTTATATCTTACATAGTTTTTCTGTTATATCGATCTATTTATGTAATAAAGAAGCAAATAATCATATGTGATTCTAGTAGAATCATATATGATTGTAGTAGAATATTTTAGTTTTCTGTTTTATCTATTTCTATAATAAAGAAGAAAAGAATCATATATGTTTCTAGTAGAATCATAAATGATTGTAGTAGAATCATATGTGACTCTTGTAGAATCATATATGATTCTGAAATGCGTTTGTTTCTGTAATAAAGAAGAAAAGAATCATATATGATTCTGGTGGAATCATATATGATTCTAGTAGAATATTTTAATTTTTGTGTTTTATCTATTTCTGTAATAAAGAAGAAAAGAATCACATATGATTCTAGTATAATATTTTAATTTTTCTTTTTTATTTGTTTCTATAATAAAGAAACAAAGAAGAAAAGAATCATATATGATCATACATGATTCTACTACAATCATCGTTGTTACTAATTAAATATTTGTATTTTAGCTAACTACACGTATTGCTTAAAAAAGTTGAAGAAAGGCCTAAGCTTATTCAGAGAAAAAAGGAAGTTATTCAAGGGGAAGATTCGGAAAGTGATTAATGCAAGAAGGTGTTAAAGAAATTCAAAGGGAAGATGATTAGGTGTTATGTACGAGTGATGATTTATGTAAATTTCTTGATTAGATGTTATGTACGAGTCATGATTTATGTAAATTTCTTGATTAGGTGTTATGTACGAGTGATGATTTATGTAAATTTCCTCATATTATTGAGTTTAGATGTTTATGGTAGTCTTTTGGTAATTACTGATGTTCGTAGTAGTGAACGTATTTTTACATGTCATTTTGTTTTAACATCTGCATTCTTTTTTTGTCTCATATGATTCTAGTAGAATCATATATGATTGTAGTAGAATCATATATGATTTTTACAATCATATATGATTCTACTAGAGTCATATATGATTCTACTAGAGTCATATATGATTCTACAAGAGTCATATATGATTTTAATATAATTGTTGTTCAACTGTTCATAAAAATGTACAAAACATAGAAGAGATAAGAGCATGACCAACTAGTTCCTCGCCTTTGACTATGCTGCTTCTGCATCATTATTATTTTCAAAGCTGCGTAGATACGTAGAGCCTATAAGTAATAACTTTTTACATATATAATTGCAACCTTATCTCCAAGATAAGAAACATTGGTTAATGAATGCAATGTACACTAGAAAAAAAGTTCTTAGCAATTTATTTTAACATAATCACATAGTATAATGATAAAAAATAACGTTCCCTCTTTGAGACAACATATAACAACGATGGTGCTAAAGGACCAACTTCTTTGAAGAAAATAAATTAAACCACAGCTTCACAAATCATCATCAAAAAGGTCTACTAGAATCATATATGATTTCAGTAAGAATCATATATGATTTCAGTAAGAATCATATATGATTCTACTATAATTCTTTTAATGCTCTTTCTTCTGCGTCTAATCTTACAGCAGCCTCTCTTCTAACACATTCTTTTACGTATTCAGCTTGTCTCTTAGCAGCCTCGTGTTCCTTCTTCTACTGTTCAGCTAATGCTTTTGATTCCTCTTCCTTAACTTTTAACAGATAATACAGAAAAAACTAAAATATTCTACTGCAATCATATATGATTTTAGTAGAATCATATGTGATTATTTTCTTCTTTATTACAGAAACAGACGCATTTCAGAATCATATTTGATTCTTTACAGACGCATTTCATCAAACACATGGTGTGCATCTAAATCATCAACATCTTCATCACAATTTTCAGATCCACAACACCATTTTCAGTCCACAACACGATTTTGTAGATCCACAATACCAGAATCACACAAGCAATACCACCTTTCACACCCACACCATCACCACCATCTTCAACCCCAACACCACCTTCATTAAACCCAACACCACCTTCATCAGCCCCATCTCCACCATATATGATTCTGATGAGATTGATGGTGACGGTTCACGACGGCGGCGACGGTAAGTGACGGTATTGAGAGATTGATGGTGTTTTATCGTGATTGATGATGTTTAATGGTGATGATGATTCCGATTGATGATGATTGATTGTGTTTAATGGTGAGTGATTGATGGTGACGGTTTTGAGAGGTTTTGAGTGTGAAAGGGTTATCAAATGAGAAAGAAAGAACATGATTGAGAGGTTTTGGGGTGACGGTAAATTGTCTAAAATACCCTTGTATAAGATAAAGAAAGAAAAAAATGGACGGATGAGATGAGATAAATGGAGGGATAAGATTGGATGGTGGGATTTATGGTATTTTTTGGATCTATAAAGCAATGTTTTAAAAACCAGGTTTTTAATCGACCCGGTCGAGTCACCGGGCACCGGTTCGACCGGGTCAACCCGGTTTTTCATTTTTTATTATTTTATTTTTTCTTACCGGGTCAACCGGTTTGATCACCGAGTCAACCGGTTCGACCGCGGGGTCTAACCGGGTCAACCCGGTTTTCATAAAAAAAATTTGAAAAAAACCAAACCCGGCCGGGTTTCATGACCCGGGTTGACCCGGGTCACTCAAAACCCGGCGGGTTTAACCGGTTGACCCGGTTTTAAAAACCCGGGTTTTTTTTACCCGTTTTAGTGGCCGGGTACCGGTCTGACCGGTTGAACCGGCCGGGTCGACCCGGGTTTGAAAAGATTGCTATAAAGAACTTTTGCCAATACACCTAATGCACTAACAAACTAAAAACCTACAACAAATAAAACACCAAACAATTGAAGTAAATTACATGGTTACATCTTACAAACTACGTTCTCAATTTCATCTTCTCTAACCCCTAATTGCAAACAAAAGATTGCCAAGTATGTACTTTTATGCCATATGGCTCTTAGCACTCCAAGGCCACGTTTACTTGCAAAACACAATTTCATTTCATACCAACCAATTATTAGTACGCAAAGCTCACACAAACACAAACACATACCCATAAATCTTCCAACAGGATACAAACAAAAAAAAGTACATAAAGATCATCCAAGCCGAATAAAATACAAGTTGTAGCAAAGCATATAAAAGCAACAATCATGGTCACATATTAGACTTATCACAAAGATTAAACAAAACACAACTTGTAGCACATCATATAAAAGCGGTGACCATGATCATGTAGGGAAACGGTTACACTTTTATTAATAAAATCTAAATTACAATAAATAAAATTAACGGTAAATAAATAACACAAAGTTAAATACAAACAGAATGTAAGCAGATAAACGATAATTAAATAAAATAATAAAATAGTCAAAAGACTTACTTGATCACCAATAGAGATCAACAAAGAAACACTAAAAGCCGAGGCACGTGTTTGACACGCTTCCCTTAAAACAGATTCGCCGTCTGTTTCCCAGGATACAACAGCCAAAACAGTAAGTTGTACTGTCGGACTTAACTAAACTGCCTGGAATTTCATCTTAAGAGATGCGTATTCCATATGTTGGAAATCAATAATAACTATTGAATTGATGTGTATTAAACTTGTGGAACTAGGGCCTCTATTTATACATAATAGACTCCCTCTAAGTTTACTCATCCCACCGATGTGGGATTGAAAATAAACTACTTTTCCTCTTTAGGCATGGTACCGAATGCCTAACTTTGAGACCCGATATCTCATTCACATCAACTCTATTTTGGACACATAAAGGCTTATTGCGAAGCTCTCTTCGAGGAGAACGCGAACCTACAAACTATTACTCATATATGTGACATATACATATAGATAATTGTGTCCAAAGTTGGTCAAAAGGCACTTTTGCCAACTAATTTTCCAACAATCCCCCACATGAATGGAGATCGGTCGTAATACACAAAAATTACGATGAAATTCCAATAGTTGAATCTTGCAAAGGATAGGTAGGTGTGACCCTTTGAACCTTCCCTTGTGAGATGCACTTAGTCTCCCAGATCCGAGTAGACGCGATGTCCTTGAACTCAGCCTCTGTTTACGTAGACGACATTACACTTCACACAAGACTCTCCCTGACATTGTCAAGTCCTCGTAGTCATGTTCGTTATGGTCATGAACACTAGCCTGGTTCTGCAAGAGCTGTTAGGATTTGAGCCCCCACAATTCCCTTCAAAGCGACCCCACTTCTCTCTCAAATAGGTGATTTCATCTTGAATCATTAAAAACATATGTTTTGTGATTTCATCTCGAATCATTATGCTTTGTGATTTCATCCTGAATCATTAAAGCCACATGTTTAACCTCTCAACAAGTCACATTTGTTATAGGAATGGACTAGGAAGTTACAATGTTAAGTAACTCCCCCATATTGACGTGACTTCCCACACATTTATATGATTAGGTTGTCCTATTGAACCCCAGATCTTGGGATCTCCAGTCAACTGGGTTAGGTTTTCCTTCATATAAACTCATTCCTTTAAGGGCTTTAGTCTCATTCCTTTAGACGACTTACTAACTAACTCTCTGCTTAAGCCTTTCGTAAGCGGATCCGCGATGTTATCACTTTACGTAGTCAATCGTGATAACTCTAGTTGAGAGTAGTTGTCGCACCAATCAACGTCTATGATGGATATGTCTTGACTTACCGTTTTACATTGTGATATGAGCTCTGTCAATTTCCAATTGACTATCACACTTTATATAGATGGTCGTTACGGTTTACATCTTGGTATGTCCTTTACGAATTAACGCAGATATCCGCATATTCTATAAATTTATCTCAAATGATAAATTTAAATTCCATTATAGATTTAGCTATAAAAGTCTGTTTGAAATACTTTCAAGATTTCCAAGACACAACTTCCCACGTAGAGTCAATACATCCGCTCTAGTGGATCTTGATTCTTTTATGTAAGAATCCATATTTGCATTACTCTATCATTAGATAGCAGTTGGATATCTTCCGAAATGCAATATCGTAAGTATCATAGTACTTGTGTAATACTATTCAAATGGTCATCACTTGAATTACTGGTATATTTACTTAACTTGATTATAACTTCTAAATAAAGTCTTACACACGTCATTAGACACATAAGACGCCCAATATTCTCTGAGTATTCAAAATAGGCAACACCTCTACCTCTATTATAAATAGATATAAAAGATGTCATTGGAGTTCTAGCTAGGCCGGAATCTCCCACATTGAACCTCTCAAGAATATTGTCCTTATAGTGTTTTTGACTTCAAAACAAATCCATTTGGTTTCATATGATCTTAGTTCCAAGAACCATATCGAAGCGTACCAATGTAGTTCATGCCAAATCTTGACTCCAACATTTCATTAGTGGATTTGATCATCTTGTTATCACTTTCAGTGATAAGTATACCATCTATGTATAGACACATGATTACATATATACCAACCATTATTTCTTTCCACAAACATCCATTATTTTTAAATCCACGCTTCGACATGACGTGAAAAAAAATTGATGTCATTGTTTGGGAGCTTGCTATATAATGACTTAACAAGCCTACAAACTTTTTTCTCTTGTCCAGGAGCCATGAAACCCTCGGGTTGGTTCATGTAGATTTCTTCTTCTAAATCTCCGTTTAGAAATGCCGTTTTCACATCCATTTGGTGAACTTCCAAATTTCTTAAAGCGGCAATAGCAAGTATCTTCCTAATCGAGGTTATTCGCGTAACAAGCGAATATGTATCAAATTAATCAAGCCTTTCTCGTTGTCTAAATCCTTTGATTACAAATCTTGCTTTATACTTGTCAATGGTGCCATCGGCTTTCATCTTCTTCTTGAAGATCCATTTATAGCCTAGTGGTTTACAGCCAGGAGGTAAATCCACGAGCTCCCAAGTATGATTTTGTAAAATAGAATCTATTTCACTTTTAATGGCTTCTTTCCATTGAGGCCCTTCTGAGGAAGTAACCGCCTCTCGGTATGAAGTAGGTTCGTTTTCAACCATAAAAGAAACAAAATCGGGTCCAAACGATTTCTCGGTTCTTGCCCTTTTGTTTCTTCGAGGTTCAACCTCTTCTTCTTCAGTTTGATCTTGTCTCTCATCTTGGAGATCATTATAAACTCCTTTGTTGTCTCTTATCACGAAAAACATTATCATCTTGATGTCTCTCATCATGAAGGACTTCATCATTTAGTTGCCTCTCATCATGGACAACTTTACCACCAAGCCTAGATGAACATCCATTTTGCTCTAATAATTAAGGAAACACGGTTTCATACAATGAAAGTTTTCCTTGATTCGGTTATCGTATCTTTGTGTATATTTATCGTTTCCGAATCACATATAAAGAAATGATAAGCACTACTGTTATGAGGATATCCAAAATTATGCAAACCACAGTTTTAGGTCCAATATTTTGAACCTTGGGTGTCACTACAGATAGACACCCCCCACATTCGTAAGTACTTATAGGATGGTTTTCTTCCCATCCATAGTTCATAAAAACTATCTTCTTTTCCTTACAGGGGATCTTATCTAAAAGATAAGTAGCCAATAAAACCGCTTTCCCCCACATGCCATGGCTTAAACCATGACTTTAACAACATGGCATAACCATATCTTTAAGGCACCGTTCTTTCCTATCAACAATTATGTTGTGGTGTATAAGGAGCAATAAATTTATGTCTTATTCCATGTTTAGAACATACATGAAATGGAGACACATATTCACCTCCAATATCACTTCGAACCGCCTTGTTTTCGATAATAAGTTGATTCTTAACTTATTTGTATAGATCAATCTTGTCTATATCCTTACTCTCAAGTAAGTAAAAGTCGCAATATTTTGTGCTACCATCAGCAATTACGATGAAGTACCTAATTGATACCTTAGTAGGTATCGATTCCAAATCACATAAAACTATGTGAATCAAGGGTTCGGTTAATATACGGTCAACCGAGTGAAAAGACAATCTTGTCAATTTGGCTTCAACATAAGTTTTACTTTTGTAATCCGTGTTTGTTTATTTAATTAAACAACGTATTGAGTTAAAATTAACATGTCCGAGATGGCCATGCTATACATTCAAAGGATCAAATAAGCTGAATTCATACTCATTTTTATTAAAACAACCAAAAAAATAGATTCAGCTTAAACATTTAATGAAGGGCATAACCCGTATCGACCAAAATTTTGTTCAATGTTAACTCAATTTTACTTGATAAAAATAAATCCAAATTTATTAAGCAACCATCCAGACACAAGATTCCTACGAATCTCTGGCACATACAACGTGTTGGTTCACTTAAGCTCTTATCCACATGTGAATTTCAACATCACATTTCTTTTTCCCTTGCTATTAGCAGTTGTAGAGTTGCCCATAAATTGCATCTCGCCATTTTCTGCTACTTTGAAAGAGTTAACCAAACTCTTATCATCATACTCATGACATGATGCCCAAGTGTTAATCCAACATTATCTAATGTTAGATCCTCGCCTTGGCAACAATTTTTATTTCATTCAGGCCATTTAACCCATAGTTATGGTACATAAAATCTGAATGCTTTAAAGCATCTACCGTACACATAACTCGAGTATCTGTCTCCCTTTCATCAAGTTCGGGAGCAGATCCTTTAGATGTCACTCATGACATTCCTAACATTCTCATATAATATGAGATTCCTTATTAGTGTAAAACTAAATTTGGAATAATTAACAACTATATCACAAAGTGTTTCTTAACAAACACGATAACATCGAATTTTGTTTAAAACACTACTGTTTTGTAAGATCCATTATATAAAACCGCTTTCAAACAAGTCTTTCGATTAAACAATTAAACAATATCGCATATTACATAATGTTTTTTTAAACAAAAACAAATTTGTAATATGTTTTTGTCAATCTTCTTTAAGAATATCTTAATAGATGATGGTCTAATTCTACAATGAAACTCGACAAGGTTTCAAAATAGATTTACTCTTTCAAAGAAACTCAACAAAGTTTCTATAGATCTACCTTCCAATGCATAAAGTTTCAAGAACTATATTTAGTTTATAATTAAACTCAATCCGGTTTAAATAAGCTAAACAAGTAAAAGAAACTTTTCCACCAAATTTGATAACAGCTTGTATATTATCTGATTTTGTTTCAAACAAACTCATCTTGGTTTCAATAAACACGTTCTAGTAATCTAATAAAATAACAACTTGCATTTTATGAGATTTGTTTCAAAGAAACTCCACTTGGTTTCAATGAATCTGATTTCATCATGATTTTTAACCATGTTAGTAACTGGCGCACCAATTACATTCGCAAAATTCACTAGGGTCACAACTTATGTTACCATCAGTTAACTTGTGAATATTTTAACACAAAAACAGTTAAAAAAACTGTTAAAACAGTATGGTATCTAATAAACTCGACATGGTTTATGTAAACTTGTACCAAATATGTTTAAGAGAAACACAAGCTTGGTTTCAGAATCCAGATTTAAACAATAACATATGCAATAAACAAACTAAATAAATCAATTTGAAAAAGAAACTCATCATGGTTTCAATAAACTGTTTTAAAAATCGTTTATAAATCTGTTATACCGAATCTGTTAATTAAAATTCTGTTTAGTTATAAAACTGATTTTCTAAGAAACACAATTTTGGTTTCAGCAGAAAAACAGTTTGTATAAAATCTGTTAATTAAAATAAATCGATTTTAATAAAAGTGTTTTAATTCTGTTAAACGAATCTGCTTTTAAGATCGTATGGAAACGGTTATACTTTTATTAATAAAATCTAAATTACAATAAATAAAATTAACAAAGAAAGAAATAAATGTAAAGTTAAATACAAACAGACTGTAAGCAGATAAACGATAATTAAATAAAATAATAAAATAGTCAAAAGACTTACTTGATCACCAATAGAGATCAATAAAGAAGCACTAAAAGCCGAGACACGTGTTTGACACGCTTCCCTTAAAACATATTCGCCGTCTGTTTCCCAGGGTACAACAGCCAAAACAAGTAAGTTGTACTGCGGACTTAACTAAATGCCTGAATTTCATCTTAAGAAATGTGTATTCCATATGTTGGAAATCAATAATAACTATTGATTTGATGTGTATTAAACCTGTGGAACTAGGGCCTCTATTTATACATAATAGACTCCCTCTAAGTTTACTCATCCCACCGATGTGGGATTGAAAATAAACTACTTTTCCTCTTTAGGCATGGTACCGAATGCCTAACTTTGAGACCCGATATCTCATTCACATCAACTCTATTTTAGACACATAAAGGCTTATTGCGAAGCTCTCTTCGAGGAGAACGCGAACCTACAAACTATTACTCATATATGTGACATATACATATAGATAATTGTGTCCAAAGTTGGTCAAAAGGCACTTTTGCCAACTAATTTTCCAACAGATCACATATCAGATTTATCACAAACATTATACAAACACAAGCAAATATCAACAAATCAACAAATAAAAAAAGAACCGAAATACCTTACACTAACGAGTCAGATGGCAATAAAACCTTGCTATCGATTCTTCAAAAACAGAAACCTTAAAAACTCACGACTCTTTCAGACATAACCCAACAACAATCAATGTGTGTGTTTAATGAGAGAAATTACGAACTAAATAAATCAACAACCGATTGCATTTGTACATAATCTTTTTTTTTAAATCTCTCTAAGCCGATGGCTCGACTCGGCTCGGCTCGACGTTTGAACAGTGCCGGCTCGAGCCGCGGCTCCACAATACACTCGAGCCATCCTCCTTTCTGAAGCCGATCTCTCACCCGATGGCTTCGGAACAGTACCAGCTTCAAGTAAATGTTATATAGTATAATATAATGTAATTGTAATGTAGTGTACTATACCAATATATATCGAAGACAACAAATATTATTCTACATTCAGTTATTGGAATAAACTCCATTAGGTGTGGCAACCTAAAACATTAAATTATTATTATAGGGGACTTGGCATTTTTGGTTGAAACAATGATAGTGAGTATGATAGTGGAATTGGTTAGTTTACAAGAAAGCTCCCCTTTAGTGATTGTTTAAGATTTGAATGTATTCCCAAAAGTATATGTTAGAGTTACCATACAACAAATTGCAGTTGAAACACAGGATTGTGAAAAATAATTACTAGTATAATTCATGGATTTTTTTATACCATGGTAGTGTCTTCAAAACTTTTCCAATGATAAAAGGAGTCTTAAGTATGCCACAATCCTTGTCCTACCAAACTCAAAGAAAAAAAGAAAAAAAAAAAAAAAAAAAAAACACTCCTTTGCCTTTGGCTTGTGTCATAAGACAAAATGATACAGTGCCATTTCACCTTTGCTTGTTTAACAAAGCACCCCAACAACCATAGCCAATTAATTTGCAGTCCACCTTTACACACACACACAAGCTGCTGAATGGCTGACACTTAAAAAGTCGGTTATACTTCTTAAACAAGATTGCCAAATAAGAGGATAATACTAAAGCAGTCTTAATCATTCACTATCATTATCATCTTCACTTTTTACATATTCTTAAGCTCAGCCTTGAGCATTCATTGTGAAGAAAGAGGTAATCTTATTTTATTCTTCGAGTCAGACAAAATGATAGAATCTGTACCATCTAAAATACTTATTGGTATCACATTAGATCAAGAACAAAGCATGGAACTTCTATCTTCTGTAATCTGTAATTTGGCTCAGCCGAATGACACAGTCATTGCCTTGCATATACTTGGTTAGTTCGTAAACCAGTTCGCCAATTTTTCATTTCAGTGTATTATAGTATGTAATAACGTTAGAAGAACATAACAATCACAGAAACGAGGAAGAAACATGCAGAAAAAAGGGGTCATTCTAAATCAATCCTCAGATATCAAACGCGAATTAGGAAGGCAAAAGCTTTTGTCATATCTGTCATGGGGGAATTCGCCAATGTTTGCCGGGCCAAACAGGTATTCACATTTTACTTGTTAATGCTATTCCTTTTTATATTCTTGGATAACTCGGATCTATAAACTTATCAATACTTAGGTGAAGTTGGAGGCAAGAGTTGGGTTCAGCTCTACTGTTGGGAAAGGACTCATTGAAGAAGCGAAAAACATATCATCTAAGTATCTTGTAATTGCTAGCAAAAGCAACGAAACAAAGCGGTAATAATACTACTTGGCTATGGTACAAGTCATATAACTATATATTTTTCTTCAATTATTCAGATTCTAGTATCTTTTCATGATTAGGGTCGGTCAGACACAGAAATACTGCCATGATCATACGCCAAAATCCTGTTCATTAGTTTTATTTCCGAAGTCTAATATCCCGCAACAAGATTTTAAGTCTACCAACGTCAATCTAGAAGGTTAGTTCTGCTATGCTAATTATTTAAGAGTAAATAAACCCCTTAGATATTTCTGCTCGATGATACTAAGATTTTTCCACTCATGTTAAAGAGGTTTGAAATATACTAATGTCTCAGATTTCTCAAACAAAAAGAATGAGCAGCGTTCGCCTAGAAATGTGCTGGATTTATCAGATGGCGACTATCATAGTACAGAAGATGACAGTTGTTCTAGCTTTGAAGGATCAACCTTAACAGAGTCTCCTCCGCCTCTGATGGCTCCGGAGTTAAAAGAACAATCTTCCTTTAGAAAGCATATGTCATCGTTGAAGAGAATTTCATCGTTCTTACGATACCCATTTGAGCAGGAAACAAGGAAAAAGGATGTCAAGCTTCCAATCAAAGAACCACCATCACCACCTTTGTTGAAGTGCTTCAGTTTTGAAGAGCTTGCGAATGCCACAAATAACTTCCACCAAGGTGCCAATGTCTACAAAACGTTTCCTTATTAAATGAATGATGACTTAATGTAAGATGACGCTTTTCTTCGTATATAATTACATAGTTACATACAACAAGATGTTTCCTTTCAGATAATATCGTAGGGATTGGAGGCTACTCAGAGGTATACAAAGGTAATTTAGAAAATGGACAAGTCATTGCGATAAAGAAGCTAGCCAAGGATAACAAAGATCAAAATAAGGAGAAAGAGTTCCTAATGGAGTTAGGAATTCTTGGACATATTAACCATCCCAATACTGCAAGCTTAGTTGGCTGTTGTGTCGAAAATGGTCTGTGTCTCGTATTTAACTACTACCCTAATGGAACTGTCTCATCGGCACTACATGGTAAGACAAGAATTTATGTTTTTAAACATTATATTATTTTTTTCTTACAGCGCCATAAACTAAATGTGATCGGGACATTTGTAAATTCTAGGAAAAAAGGACAAACATCTAGAGTGGCCCGAAAGATACAAGATTGCTCTTGGAATTGCTAGAGGGTTGCATTATCTTCACACATGTTGCAAGCACCGGGTTATACACCGTGATATAAAAGCATCAAACGTTCTTCTTGGTCCAGACTTCGAGCCCCAGGTTAGTCCAAAATTTGGTAAAAATGAACTTGGGTTTTTCAACACATTCGGTAAAATAATTTACATGTTGTATGTGTAGATTTCAGACTTTGGTCTGGCGAAATGGCTTCCGAGCAAATGGACACACCATGCTGTGCTTCCTATTGAAGGGACTTTTGGCTACTTAGCACCAGAATACTTTATGCATGGAATCGTTGATGAGAAAACAGATGTTTTTGCTTTTGGAGTTCTTCTGTTGGAGATCATAACGGGGCGTATGCCTGTCGATTCAGAGAAGCGGAACCTTGTATTGTGGGTGAGTAATTCTACTAGGCCAATTTGGTTCAAGATTATTTTCAAAAACAGAAACAAAATGCTAATTTAATGTGACTATACAGAGATAAATACATTTCACTACTGAAAACTAGATAATTTTATAGGCAAAGCCACTGATAGACTCTGGAGACATTCGCGGACTAGCTGATCCTGATCTAGGAGGTGAATACAACTTCGATGAAATGTATAGACTAGTACTCACATCTTCATATTGTGTGCAACAATCTTCTGATTCACGCCCTTCCATGACCGAGGTACATATATGCTTCTGTTTAAACTTCAACTAAATTAAATCACTTAATTCGCATTCTTTTCGTGAGTGCAAACAAATGTTTTTAGTGACCATCTTCCCGTTCTGAACGGCTTTTTATTAGGTGCTCGAAGTTTTACAATTCGGAGATGAGTCAAAATTCGCAAAGAGTTGGAGAAAACCGGAACTTACACAAGAAGAGAATGAAATGGATGATTATTCCATGATTTTTGGGTATGATGTTCCGTCAGATATAAGTTTAGATGACATTTAGTGGAAATTAATTATCTTCATATTTTAAAGTGACTTATAATTTTGGCCTAAGTAGCTCCCATAAAATAATTAGCTAGGTTTATATATATAAGCAACTATATTCTTTTATTTTTGTTCATGATTACTATACCTTACCTTGTAAGTCTTAATAATTTTTGTAGTGTTTTAAATGAATAATATTATCGTTTTGTAGTAAACCATTTGTTGTATAGTCTTCATGACTATTTGGTGCATTTTGGTGCCCTTGTCATAAACAGGAATTTTCGCAAGTATATAGTTAATTGTACTTGTTAATTTCATATGCTTGATGTAATGCATGTAATCTTATTGATATGTTTGATATAATGTATCTAATCAAATAGATGGTATTTTTTTCACCGGTGACAGGCCACAAAAACGGGTAAAAACAACCATGGTTTCTAGAACCGGGTTAACCAGTTAGACCCGTCGAGTTTAAATGGCCCGGGTTAACCCGGGTTTTGAAATTCGGCCGTTTGATTTTTTTCAATTTTTTTTTGTAAAAACCGGGTTGACCCCGCGGTCGAACCGGTTGACCCGGTCGGAAAAAAATATAAAAACAATGGAAAACCGAGTTGATCCAGCGATCGAATCGGTGCCCGGTGACTCGACCGGGTCGATTAAAAACCCGGTTTTAAAAACATTGTGTATATGTAATCGTTTACACTTGTTCTGGTACAAACATTTTTTATTGTCAGTTTTCAATACATATACCTCGTTCCGGCAGGATTGCTCTGAGTGAAGCCCCCAAAAAGGCGTAACCTCAGAGCATTTGAACAAGGGAAGTGTATTGTCGCTATTAAACTTCAATAGATATTCAATTAATTGATAAATTGAAATAAAAAAGAGCATATTAATTTTAGAGTTAATTGCAATTTTGGTCCTTGTGGTTTGGCCAAATTGCAAGTTTGGTCATCAAAACATTGAAAGTGCAGCAATAGTCCTCATCTTGAAGTTTGGATTGCATTTTTTGTCCATGGATAAAGTTAAATGACTAAAATACCCTTTGTCTTCTTTAGAAAAAAACAAGGGTAATTTGGTCATTTCACACTGATAAGAACCAAAAATGCAACCCAAACTTTAAAATGAGGACTATCGCTGCACTTTCAAAGTTTTAAGGACCAAACTTGCAATTTGGCCAAACCACAAGGACTAAAATTGCAATTAACTCTTAATTTTAAAATGAGGTAGGTTATAAAGACCCCTTGTTTTGTACACTCTCAAAATTTTCCCTTTTTTTTATTTTTTTATAATTTTGTTTAGGGTGAATTGCATATATATCCCTTTTAAACATTTAAATTAAATATATATCCAACTTAAAATTAATATTACATATATATTCTTTTTAAACGCAAAAAATATCATATTTATCCAAATAACTAATTTCTATATAAATATAACTCTAAATTACATATTTAATGCTGAATTGACCTTGGTACCCTTATTTTTCTTGTTATCCATTTGTATAAGATCTAGTAAGATACGTCTTCAATCTTTTTTAATGGATGCAAACCTTCAATTCAATTCGTTTTTAGAGCATGGAGTATGGTGGCGGAAAACACTCGCCACTCCAACATGGCACCCTCGCCACAGCTCGTCGGCCATCGCCACCATACCAGCCACCTTCGTCACTCCCCAATTCGCCACTCCAACGACACACAACAAGACAAACACTTTTTGAAAATATACGTTTGAATATTACCGTAAATTTCAAACGGTTAATTTTTTTTTTTTTTTTTTTTTTTTTTTTCAAATTCAAATATTACCCCACCCACTCTATAAATAATACCTATATTTTACACAAAAATTCACATTTCTCATTCAAAAATATAGTACCCACCCACTCTATATATAACCACTTTATATAACACACACAACTCACACAATTCACACACAAAAATGTCTCGCAAAAAATTTTCTCAACAATTCCCAAGTCCACCAAAGTTGCCGGAAACAAGCTTTTCAACTTCACCAAAGTTTCCTCCAACTAGCTTTTCAACTTCAGAAGAAGTTGAAGTTTACTCAACACCACCTGAATCTGTCTTTCCGGTTTTCCAACCGGAAAATGTATTTTTAAACTCTCCACCTGTGAACAATCCAATTGTTCCAACTCCACCTGTCAACACTCCACAGGTGGATCTTGAAAACAACCCATTCGGGTTAAGTGAGACTTCCCTTCGTCAACTTGAACAAGATCTTGAAAACTATATGGAGATTATGGAAGAGCAGACACGCGAGAAAGCTGCTCGTCGTGAGCAAGAAGCAAAGGAAGCTCAATATCTTCAAGATAACTATTTTGATATAATGGAGACTCGGCTCGTTAATGGCGAGTTTAATTCCCCTTCAAATTCTGAGGGTTGGGTCTTAGTTGATTCTTTTTTTAAGTTTTAGTAGTTTTATTTTCATTGTACATTTTTTTTATTTATCGTATGTTTTTTTTTTCGTATTATAGTTGTATTTTTATTTAAATGAATGAAATGAATTTAATTGTGTTTGAAAAATATGGAAAAGAAATAAAATGATGGTGGGTGGAGCCCAAATGAAGATGTTTGAGTTAGTTGTGATTGAGTGGTATTTTTAAAAGAGTGAGATCCTTTCAAGTTGAGATGATCAACTTGAGTCAAGTTGAGGCACTATGAGCCATTGGATCAAATCCAATGGCTCAAATCAAAAGAACTACTTTTAATTTAAACCATTGAATTTGATCCAATGACTTATAGTGCCTCAACTTGACTCAAGTTGTTTCTCTCAACTTGAGAGAATCTCATTCCATTTTTAAGTGAGTGTATTGGAGTGATGTGACACAAGTAAGGCCCAAATAAAGAGAATTTATTGAGCCATGACACTCCATGCTCTTATAAAGCAAACGAGTAGACACTTTAGTGCCATTTATTTAATCTTTTTTCCTAATACAACATCCTTATCATTTTAATATGGGACTCTCACGTGCCTTCGATCTGTCATTTACCCATTAGCTTTATTCATTCTTAATTTTAAGCAATGGAAACCTTCAAAACAATAGTCATAAAGCCCATTTTATTTCCCACAAAAGACTACAAATTTTTTACCGATTATCATCGAACCCCAATTCAATTTAGGGTTAATCTTTGTGTCCTCTCTTTTTTTTTTTTAACTTTTCCTGAGCCAAAATAGCACTTACTATGAATGAGAATCTAATCCATCGACAACATCATGTGAATCATCATCATTCACAATATTTGGTTGATGGATTTTGTAAAACCCAATATTAATCTTCTTTTTATTGTTAGTGTACAAAAGTTATTCTTCACATATTTGAGATTTTAAAGAGTCATGATAACGAATTTATGATGAGTTCAATGGAATAATGAGGGTATAATAGAGAATTTATATTTAAATGATGATTATCTTGTATTTTGAAGTTTTATTTATAGAAAAATTAGTTATTTGGATATATATGATATTTTTTGTGTGTAGGAAGGATATATATGTAATATTGATTTTAAGTTAGATATATATGTAATTTAAGTGTTTAAGAGGGATAAAATATATATGCAATTCACCTTTTTGTTTATATTAAAAAAACTATAAGCCTGAAAATACAGAACATAAAATATAAATAAAATATAAAGTTTAACAAGTCAAAAGTATTAAACTGACGAATCAAACTAATAAAAAAACTGTATTGTATTGTAAATTTAGAGACAAAAAGAATCTTTAACAAATCCATTTTAAAATAGAATGTGTTTTTAACCCAATTCAACTAAGCACAAACTTCATCTTGAGACTTCAATTAGCCCATAAAATTGAAAGGCCATAACAATGATGGGCTGCAAAAAGTAGGCGCTAATGAAAGTAAACCAGAGCCCAAGGGGCTAAACAAAATGTAAATTTATGGGGTGGTCCATTTGATTCTGGCCCAGACGCCCAGTGCAGTTAAGCAAGCTGAAATGGATGTGTTCGTTCCTCCCCCTCCCTTCCCCCTCCAATTAGTTTGTTGAAGCTTAACCCTATGTTTGGCGAAAATGTAAGTAGTTAACATTATGACTGCAAATGTAGTCGTGATGTGTAAAATTATGTAAAAATAGCTTTAAACTTTGAATGGTTTGTTTAGTAGCCTTACACTAAGTAATATTTAAAAATCTGCAAACACTAATCACTAGTTATCAAACAAACTTTATATTTTGGCTATGTTTGGCGCGGAGCTTTATGGGCGATGAGCGGTGAGTAATGATCTTTTTTATTTTTATTGTTCGTTTGGCAAATGAGCGGTGAGTTTTGCTATTTTTTAAGAATGCTTATTTTTTTAATGTTTTTTTAAGAAGCTCATAGCGAGGAGCTGTGAACTGTGACTACTGCTCATAGCTACTGCTCACAGCTTACTGCTACTACTCAATGCTACTTTTACCAAACACACCCAAAAAGTAAAAAACTGTAACACACTTTACCCCAAATACAACTCATACAACTAAATCTACATCTACCATATATAATAAAGATAGAATAACAACCATACTTTATGATTTGTGGAATCAAATATCTTACTTAACACGGGTTCAACAAAAAATATGAGCTTGATCTAATTAACTATTATTAATTTGTGTCAAGTTTTAGTCAATAAATTAAACTTCTATTGTTCCATATCTCACTGATGAAAAGAAAATCATGGATTATCGTAACACATTTTTATTTTGTGACGTTTAATTTGTTTCCCCTTTAGTCTATGATAAGATGATTTTGGGGTACATTTTAGCAGTTTCATGGCTACCATATTAAATCAGTTAAACATAAATAATTTAATGTTTTTTCGTCTCCATAACTAAAAGTACATGATTAATCTATTACTTTGCCGCCCAATTTACTTACCGGAGCCACCATTACTGGAGATTTCATTTATTTGAAATTATAGTAAGTTCTTTAAAAACGTTTTAGTAATGGCAACCTAGAAACCTAAATACATTATTGTACGTGCATTTAATATTTAGAATTTTTGAGATTCCACTTTGGAGCATGATTGAATAATATCAAATGCACGTATCTTAACAATTAATTTTAGTGCAAAAATGAAACACACAAAAGAAATAATTATTTCACAGTAGTTTATAATGATTATTATAACCGCTTTTGGCCCCATTTACTTTTTTAGCTTAA
>OU343221.1:49861905-49977372 GCA_910596185.1 Chrysanthemum makinoi | reverse complement strand
TACACAACCCGACCTAATTATGCACCAAGTCGTTGACTCATTTCCCATGTGGAGAATAGAAACCATAATCCGCTGACTCATAAGTCTTGAACCAACTTCTATCTTTACACACACATGAACTATTTGCACCGTGAGTCAACCCACCTAACGTAACATCATCATCCTTTGCACATAAAATCCGATTCAGATACATATGTAACATAATAAATCTGAAAAGACTTATTAAACATATTTCTAATTTTCAAAGGAGTGGTCATTTGAACCACCACTCCCTGAACCATTAGTGCCTGATCCATTGGCTTTACCACCAACTTTAAGACCCTTGCAGTCCCTTTTACGTGACCGCCCACATTTCCAACAAGTAGGTGTTGCTTTCTTGTTTAGGATCTGCCCTTGTGTTATCATGAAATTTGCGTTTGCCTTTGTTGTCATTGTACCCGGTGGAGTTGTTATGCTCCACCATATTGACAACAGATGGTCCAGTAGAGTATTGCTACTCTTTTGGTTGTCATTTACTGCACACTTGAGAGATTCCTCAATACGCAGATGATCGCCAACTCAACCGAGTTAACTCCTCTTTCTTATGTTTCAAGGTATGCTTGAAATCTTTCCAAGAAGGAGAGAGTTTGTCAATGACACAAGAGACTTTAATAGCCCCATCCATGTTCATATTGTTGTGTAAAACCTTCCAAGTATTCCAAGAAGTTCATTGTATTGTTCCATAACTGGTCTTGAATCACTCATTTTGTAATTTGTGAAATTACTAACAAGGAACTTCTTACTTGATGCATCCTCAACCATATATTTGGCATCCAAGGAATCCCACAGTTCTTTGGAAGATTCAAAGTTCTGATAAATATCAAACATAGAATCAAACATACCATTGAGAATAAGACCTCCTCTGTGATATGTAGTCATCATTCTCCCATTTGCTCCTCCCGATCTGCTCCCGTCCCGCGGCATCATCACCATCATCAGGAATTGGTGTAGTCAGCACATAAACCACACTCATGCTTGACAAAGAAGAAATGCATCTTCTTCCGCCACCTCCTAAAGTCCACCCCTTCAAACTTGTCCAGCTTAGCAAAGTTTGAAACCATATGTTTCATTGTAGCGTTGCCATTGATTATCACAAAATAGTTTACTTTGATTGTTGGGGTGTATGAGCCCTGCAAGAACGTGGTTAGATAATCGAGAGTTTCAAAGAACAATACCACTAGGTGGTTACCGGATATCACTTGGAATCGTGTGATCACTTTCCAAAGTTAAACTATTCGACCCCTAATTCCGGGTTACACTAATATCTACTTGGGATAAGACCAAATGCGCTAGAGAATTAGCCAATTCTATAACCCTTTCGCTAATAAGTGTTTACGTTAATTCTCGTGTGTCTTTCATGCATGACTGAGATCTCCCTATTTATAGGAGGTTACTCTTAGCTAGTCAAAATGGAATTATGAGTATTAATCGGCCCATTAATAGCCTCATAATTATCCCCATTATAGCCGTTAGTAATTACATGACCAATTAAACGTGGTCATTAAGCGTTGTAACCGCCATTTAGCATTTCTGAATTAACACTAAAGATTTTCATACCATTAGCGTACTTTAACACTAGCAGTACTTTCATAGTGCTATCAGTAGATACACTGCTTCAGTGGAATCCACAAGCTTCAGTGGAAACACAAGCCAAGTGGAAACACTGCCATCGCTGGAAACCAAGCAAGTACATTCCACAAGCAGTACTTTCCACAAGCAGTACTTTCTACTAGCACTACCAATACAAACTACTACAAGAGTCAGGGTGTTCATGGACCTTATGGGTGTACACTCCGTACCTCCTAATCCATTACAAGATGTGAACTAATCCCACAAGTGCACTAAATTTTCCAACATTATTCGTCAGTGGGATCATCTTAGATGTCCTTAATAATAGAGTTAGAGAAAAAAAAAAACAATTGATAAAGGGGTGGTAGTGGTCAGGGCTTTCTTGATCTCTGGTGCATAGATTTCTTCTATCAAACATTTTTTTTTATTTGTACTTTCTAAAAAGTGTGGCCAACTCAAGGTCTCTAACCTTGTTAGAGCTCCTTAAACATTGGTTAAAGCTTAACCATTTCTTTAGACTGTTGTTTACAAAACCAACATTAATTTCAAGACCTAAAAGGTTGACACCATCATTCACAATTTCATTTTTGAGAATATTGTATCTGGTGAATGTTTGAGAGACAATTTCATCTTCAGTGTGTTTGAAGGTATTGTAAGCAAGTTTAAGATCCATGATCTGATTATCCTTGACTTAAGAAGGTCCCTCAAAGTTAAGAATCAAGTCTTCCCAAACCTTTTTAGCCGTAGGACAACCTATGACTGATTCCATCACCATCATATCAGAGTACGATGATATGATGATACTTTTGGACATAGGTCTTGATTGACCGCCCTTCTTTCATTATTGTTCTATTGGACTTCAGATTTGTCAAGACCAACTGTTATTTTAGGAACATATGGACCATCATTAAGAACGTTAATGAGGTAGGGCTTCATACCAACAATATGACATAAAAACATTTTATTCCATTTGGTAAACCTACCATCTTCTATTTTAGGAACAATAGTTACATAGCCACTACCATTTGAGTCTAGAAGTTGAGGTACATCATATGTTGGCATGGTAGGATCTTGACACTAGAACAAAAAGTGGATTTGGCTACATTGAATATGTGTGATGATATACATATAGTTAAACATGATTTTTCGAGCGCATTGTGACTAAAGGTCGCGCGACCATAGGTATCCTACGGTCACATATTTGACTTTTTTTTAGTCCCTATTACAAATAGTAACCAAAACCTTAACATGTGTGACTAATTAGGTACAAATTTTGTTGGATTAATCAGTATTAACGACCATAAACACTGTATAGTCACACAAAGCATTTTTTTTGTATATTTTACTACTACAATTACATAAAAAAGTGGCCAAAAAGTGTTAATGTGTGACCATATGGTGTTTAAAATGAAGAAATGTGTATTTTGTGTGACTATTGTTCATCCAATGGCCACTTGAATTTTATGTTTGTGTGGCCTTTTCTAACATTTAGTCACACAAAGCATGTTTGTTTTGGGTATTTAGTCACATACAATTAATCATAAAGTGGCTAAAAGTGTTAATAAGTGTGACCATATGATATTTAAAGTGAAAAAATGTGTATTTTGTGTAACTATTGATCATCCAATGGCCACGTGAATTTTATGTTTCTGTGGCCTTTTGTAACATTTAGTCACACAAAGCATGTTTCTTTTGGGAATTTAGTCACATATATAATTAAGCATATAGTGGCCAAAAGTGTTAATAAGTGTGACCATATGCTATTTAAAATGAAGAAATGTGTATTTTGTGTGACTATTGATCATCAAATGGCTACATGAATTTTGTTTTTGTGTGGCCTTTTGTAATATTTAGTCACACAAAGCATGTTTGTTTTGTGGGTATTTTAGTCATATATAATTACATAAGCAATAAAAGTGTTAATAAGTGTGACCATACGGTGTTTAAAGTGAAGAAATATCTATTTTGTGTGATTATTGTTCATCCAACGGTCACATGAATTTTTAGTTTGTGTGACATTTTATAACATTTAGTCACACAAAGCATGTTTCTTTTGGGTATATAGACACATACAATTAATCATAGTGTGGCCAAAAATGTTAATAAGTTTGACCATATGGTGTTTAAAGTGAAGAAATGTGTATTTTGTGTGACTATTGATCATCCAATGGCCACATGAATTTTATGTTTGTGTGGCATTTTCAAACATTTAGTCACACAAAGCATGTTTCTTTTGGGTATTTAGTCACATACAATTAAGCATAAAGTGGCTAAAAGTGTTAATAAGTGTGACTATATGTCGTTTAAAGTGAAGAAATGTGTATTTTGTGTAACTATTGATCATCAAATGGCCATATGAATTTTATTTTTGTGTGGCCTTTTGTAATATTTAGTTACACAAAGCATGTTTGTTTTGGTATTTAGTCACATACAATTAAGCATAAAGTGGCCAAAAGTGTTAATAAGTGTGACAATATGCTATTTAAAGTGAAGAAATGTCTATTTTGTGTGACTATTGTTCATCCAATGGTCACATGAATTTTTAGTTTGTGTGACATTTTCTAACATTTAGTCACACAAAGCATGTTTCTTTTGGTTATATAGTCACATACAATTAAGCATAAAGTGGCCAAAAGTATTAATAAGTGTGACCATATCTTTTTGTTTAAGTTAGTGAAGAAATGTCTATTTGTGTGACTATTGTTCATCCAATGGTCACATGAATTTTAGTTGTGTGACATTTTATAATATTTAGTCACACATCAAATTAAACAAGGAGTGACCAATAATGTTGATAGCGGACCATATTATGTGAGCGCATCTTTTAGTCACGTTGGGTTACTACTGCTAGTACTAAGTTAGTCATGCTGGAGCAAGTTAATCGCTATTTTGCTATTTAACTCTAATACTATGCGTTAGTGTCTTGAATGAGTATATATATATATATATATATATATATATATGTATATATATATATATATATATATAATTAAAAACAAAATGCAATTTCAAATTGAATAAAACTCAAATGTATATAACTAAACCAAATATACAATTGTAATAATACATAATCATATTCTCAAATACCAACACTGGTACTTAGATACTTCCTATTTAGATACAGGTGTCTTACATTATGTTTTAACTGCCCAAATAAAACCCTGGTATCTCCATACTTCTTTGCAACAACACGTGCCACACGAACGATCCACGTTGTATATCTTGAAAGTCTTATTTACCACCTTTTCATTCTCAATCAGACTGGATATCTGCAAACAAAATGAAACATTTATAAAATGTTAATATGTCTTAATAAAGGTTACCAATCGACATAGTTCGCTTCAGGTTGACCCGAGGTCAAGACAACATATGTTCCACCACTTCTTCTGATGTTCAGGGAACTCAGCCTCTCAACAGAAAGCTGCGCAGATTGTACAGTTTCAAGCTTTGATAAAAATCTTTGGTAAAAATCTTTGATAATATATGTTACAAAGAAAATGATTTATAGAAATTGTAATAATTAAAACATAAACAAGAGTATTATGAATATTAGCAGGATTAACGATTTTCAAATAAAGTAAAATAACCTACCAATATAAATGCAAATAGAAATTGTAGCTTTAATGAAAAAAAGTTTTCAGCGTGATAACAGTACATGGATTGAGTAACTTACGGGTTCTTCAAACTGCTAACAACACGGGATCAACAAGAATGAAGGTGAAAGATGAATTTCCAGTTGCACATTCTTTCAATTTTAGTATAACGGTCTATTGCCTTCAAGAAGTTTGCGGATCCACTTTCTGCGAAATGCCAACATATGAAAGTGAGACCACAAGAAAAGAATGTTATCGAAGGATGATATGTTGTTAGTATACTATATGCAATATTTTACATGATACTTACCCTCTCCTCTTGAAGAGCTTGCAATCCTTCGAAGCCTAAGTAGTATACCTTCCACCTGTTAAATAGACATGTTAAGATGTACCAAGACACAAAAGCTATTCCAACAAGAAGAAAAAAAAAATGTCACCCTATTTATTTAGAAATGGTTGATGTGGGTTATGTTTTATTATGTGTCAGATAGTAAGTGATAAAAATTGGTGATTAAATTGGTCAATAAGTTGGTGATTAAATCAGTCAATAATGTAAAACAGGCCATAAGTCCCTTAAGTGTGATTTCAATGCATATGGGGTCAACCTTACGAAACTTTACCCTTGACCTCAATTCCTACGAATTTACATTTTACTGAAAACGCTAAGCCAAGGAAAAAAGTTTACAGCTTGACGGGAGCTTGTTCATTAAGATATCAGCTCAAGCGGAGTTTCAACACACTTTACATGCTCACAGATAGAAACAACTATCTCTTAGCATAGACATGCTATCTCTTGATTCTTTATAAAGATATTCCATGGTTAGTAGCATATTAAATTAAGCTATATTTATACACTAATAGAGCTCTGCATCTGTTTTTACCACAATGTACTATTTTTATGGAGTTTCTATTACTATTCTTTGTGGAGAAGCAGGTGTTCAACAGTAATACAAAGATGCAATACAGGATACATCAATCACCAAATGAGCTTAGCTCAAGATTACTTAACAATTTAAAATGGGGTTCAATCACATATGTCAAGACACTGTTGAAATCACCTTGAACCAATTCATTTGCCTACCATTAAATCCATACATTTTCATTCAATGTTCATACATATACAGCTCAGACAAAAACATGCAGCATCACACTTAGAGGTGGCAAAATGTGCCCAAAAGCAAAAAGATGGGCTAAATGGACAAATTTTTAGAAGATTTGGGCACATTTAGCCCCCCCTTTTTTTAAATGGGCACATGTAGCCCATTGAAAACATAAATGGGCACTAACGGGCACATTTTTTTCTCTCAATTATAGAATATTACGATCGTTTTAAAGAATTTTTTTTATATAATATATTTAAGTTTTTTTAATATAAATATGATATTAAGTTTAAGGAATTTATTTCGTCGTTTTAGGTATTTTATTAAGCGATCTGTGTAACATGTGCCCGTTTGGCCCGTGCCCGTTTTAGCCCGTACCCTGTTTAAGCCAGTGCCCATTCTAGCCCGTGCCCGTTTTAGCCCTGCGTCTTCGCCCGGCCCGCCGTTTGCCACCTCTAACTATTCACACTTGAGAGCATTGGATCAGGAACTTAACTGGCATGATAAAGATCCACATTGTACCTGGAGGAATCTCTAAGTCCAGTTGAGGAATCTGCAATCATAAGAAAGTCAATACTCCATAAAAAGATATAGAAGGAAATATGGTTTCAAACAAACATAAACCTAAAGCATAATAAAATGAATAGTCGTGCCATATGGTCCTTTCACTCTTTCTAAGAAACACTGACGCTAATCAGATAAAGATGGCTAGTCTCCACCAATAAATCTAAGCCAATAGATTATCTTTAAAGGTTTTTAACAGTTACAAGTATAATTTAACATAGTGAAGTACCATGATTGTGGCAGTCACAGACTTTACTACTTGTCGATTAAGCATCTGCATTTTGGCAAAGAAAAAAATTACTATAATGCTTTACTGAATCTAGTTCATCCTCTGGCCCACTATGTAAATAACTAAATACTTAGTGCAGAGAAAAGGGGTTTGTGAAAACGTAGAGGGGGGTGAATACGTTACCGTTTAAAAATGTTAGATCTTTTGTATCAAATCGTTTATGAAGCTTGTTATAATATGAAAGTACCAATTATTGTTTGTGACTAATATAAAGCATAGTAAACCAAGTTGTCACACAAGCATAAACATCAAACCACATCACAAGCAATTATAAAAGTAAAGAGATAAAGAAAGGAAAGTGCAAACCGAACACGAGGATTTATAGTGGTTCGGTCATGGATCTCCTCTCCACTCCACTCCCCGAGTACCCAACTCGAGAGTTACTTCACTAAATCAACAAGCTCCCTTCTCGGCAGAGAAAACCTTACAATCGTCGCTTACACTTTTTCCGGTACAAAGCTAAATACCGGGTTCTAGTTCGAGGTAGAACCAACCTAACATCGCCTATACAATATTTCCGAAACTAATCTAGATGTCGAGTTCTTTTCGGGTACACCTACTCCCGATATGTTTTATGGCCCAACATAACAAACCTTGTGTTTTATGGTTCAAACACATAACCCATCTAATGTAGTTTGGTGAAAGTGTTGTGATGATGCAATAATGTTTACAATGATGATCCATGACATAAATGTCTAATGGATATGAATGACTAATCTAAATGATCTTCTTAAATAAGAAGTCTTCAATCAATGAGGATATCAAGAGATCTTGAATCTTCATATGTTGATATGCTTTGGTGAATGAGGATGGCTAGATCTCCAAACTTTCCTTGGTTGATCAAAATGTAAAATATGCTTACAACAAAGATGAATGTTAGAAGCATTATGATCATGTGATGGTGATGTTGATTGATGTATGCTACTACATGTTTATCTATAGATCTAAGTGATGCAAGAATGTTAGAGAGAATGTGTGTTGGAAGGGATGAAGAAATGAGAAAACAATGGGTTGGTATTTATAACCAAAAGTGGTAATCAAAAATATAATAATTTATTATATTTGATATCTTAGAATATCTTCCAAAATATTTCCAAAATCTTTTAAAGATTTAGATGACACTATGCATGAGGTAATAAAAAAGTGTTTTCCTTTTTATGAAAAATACATTTAAACAAATGTATATACTTATTAAAAAGGTAAGTTACTCGTAAATAAAATGTAAGTAACCTTTTGTAAAATAAAATATCTAGTTGAGTGCTTGTCAAAATAAAATATATTTTGTCAAGTGTAAGTAAACTTTAGTACTTGTATGAATATTATAGTTAATTTACTTGTACAAATAAAAGTATATATTTGTTAGACATTTTACAAAAGATGTATTTGTATAAAACACTTGTGAATGAAAAATGTAAAATGAGGTTCGAAATAGAATGGTTAACCTATTAAAACACTTAGTGACTCTAAGCATATTTTAAACATTCTAAATGATTTGTTAATGGGTTTGATCATAATGCCACATAACAAACATGTACAAACCTGTGTTGTAACATACGAGGACTTGAGACATCGAGAGGTGTTGAATGTATGTTGAGACAAATGTAATTACAAGTAACTTGTACATTTTACGTTATGTATTACAAGTTACATGTTTGTCATCAATCAAAACAAACGAGACTGTATAGATTAAATATCGTAATATTTGCACTAACAATCTCCCCCTTTTTGATGATGACAAAGATATGTAAACGTAATAGAACGTAAAATGTAAAAGTTACTTGTATCCTTACTACCTTTATATTACCTTCTCCGTTTACACTCTTCTCCCCTTTTGTCGTAAAAAACAAAAGGGCGTGTCCTTGGAGTTTAACTTTATTTCTCCCCAAAAAGGCGAGCTTGCATCATCCCTAGTGAAGTTAAATCGTCCACTCCAATCCGTCCCTTGTTTGGTAGCGGATCCATGGATCAAATAAAGAGGCTTAACCTACATCAAGGTTAGTTTTATGCAACAAAAATTATGAGAAATATATGATAAAGAAAATGCATAGCAATGTTAGCCTATTTTCTCCACTTTTTATCGAAGCACAAATGCTTGTTGAAAAGTGAGAATGATGATAAATGCGTGCATGCTCCCCCTTGACGATTGCTCCCCTTGTTGGAGGCTTCAGGATATGATTAAAAACCTACAAAACAAATATTAGTGCAAAACTATATTCGTCATTGGACGAGTAAGTGATATACAACAAAGTGTGTATAAGATGCATTCAGTAAATTCTTGACGGAAGCTCCCCTTGCTCTAGGGCGTCAAGATGAACCTTCAAAATAAATATTAGTATAATAGAAGCTTTGTCTTTAGACAAATATGTCATATACAACCAAGTGTATAGACGATGCAATATGAGTACTTAAAGGATATTAGTCCTTGTTCTAGGGTGTCAAGAAGCACCTAAAATAAGAAAAATAATTGATGCAAACTTCATCCTTAGATGAGTAAGTTATATACAATCGAGTGTATATGATGATGAACCTACAATGAAAAATATTAGTGCAATATATTTCATCTTTTTCACAAAGAAAAATAATATGTATATATGTGATAAATGATATAATCAAAGATCTCATGAAGTGTAGTCTCCTAATTACAATCATAAGAAAAGTGAGAATATAATATGATAAAATCCTACAAAATAGTTCCTAGAAAGAGATATGAAGTCTCCCATCGGGTGTGCCACTAGTGGTGCTAGTGTTGGTGTCGGTTTACTAGTAGGATTCATGTGGTGATGGTAGATGACTCGAGATTTACAAAAGTAAGTTTTCGCTAATCCATGATGGTGATGATTAGTGAAAGTGGTGATGGAAGGTGGTGGTGATTAGGTAGGAAGTTATTAAGGAGTTAGAAACTCGTATGTATAGCAAATATAAAAATATGGATTCATGCAATCCTTTTGTCATGTCAAGTGACCAAGGCTAAGAGGAAAAAAATATGACTGGACATTGCATTTCAATGATGCATAAGGGTTATGATTTGAATGATTTATTGATGCTAACAACCTATTGTTTTGAGCAAGTTCTAATATGCTTCAACCCAAGAGTAATCAATAATGCGTTCTATCTAAGAATATTATAATGAAGATTCCAAAAAATATAAAAGTGATAACATGAACATAAATTCGTTCATTGATTGACACGAATTATAAAGATGACCTATTCTAGGTGACAATGGGAAAGGTAGTATTAGCATGGTTTTGACCGTCATGGATGATTATCACATTGAAAAGAAGTGAAGACAATATGAAAAATACTAATAATAATAATGAGTACCTAAATGAGGATGACATCATTTGAGAGTTGGATAGACCAACGTGTTGAAAAGGTGTTGGGAATGGCGGTTTTGATTAATATATCGTTTGCACTGACAATGACATGCATGATATGCGGGAAAAGGATAAGATCCTATGATGGTGTTCTAGATAGTGAAGTTGTAAGGTGCTAGTTTAAGGAAAATCCTATATGTGGAGATGAAGACGTTTTGTAAAAACACATGATGCGTTTTTCACTTGATGAGGTATTGGTGCAAACTTGTGATAAAAAGTTAAAAAGGTTTAACTAGTTGTGGTTTCGCGTGTACCTTTTAGCTAAGTGGTGTTTACCTATGTGTTGGTATTTTAGAGTCTAAGAGACATAAATTTTGACAAAAGACAATTATGTGAATGGATTTCTCTCCCCCTTAATTGGTGGACATCCAACATAATGTGTAATGTATCAAATAAGGAATGACAACAAAGTGTTTAGGAGGTTATTCGGGCTAACGAAAGAGATGAGCTTAGTGATGTTTTTCTGGATGATGGTTAGCATACAATGTACTTCATCCTTAAAGTCACGTACCTCTTCTCGATTAATACGAGATGATCGTATGATGAGGCATGTGGTTTCCTAATAGGAAGTGAATAGGATTAGAGTATTGTTATAACTAAATAATGATGGAGGTGATTTTTGGAAAGCGGAAGCAAAAATGAGATTTGGAAAGAGGTCGGTTGAAATGCAAAGCCAACCCTCTAGAACTTAATTCTATATGCTTTTAAACTATATGCAAGTGTAGGGGTCCCATAAAGCATAGTACTAATCTACGTAGCAATAAAGGGGATTATGCAAAATGAGCATATAAAAGTTAGAACCAAGTGAGATAACAAATAATTTTTTATCAACCTACAAAACAAATTTGTTAGTGACAAAAGATGTTAACATAATAGAAATCAAATGATAACATATTATATAAGCAAAAACAACACATTGCACTTAGTAGATAAGAAATCATCACACAAGATAGCATCAAAACAATCATATTATGCAATAATACGACTTTATTCAAGATATTTCATTATGAGATTGTTTTGTCGTTAGACTTAGACACTTAAGCATACTTGGATATACAATAATCTATGTGATAAATTTGTAAGATAAAAAAGACTTCTAAAAGTTTTTCATACCAAAAGCACTTTGACAGATTATATGTGCACACGTAGCAAACAAATAGTGTGACAAGAAGCAAAAGAAACAAGATGAAAGATTCATGCAAGCCATGTTTAAGACATAACAATTTGGAGCATGTATCATTTGGATCGTACTACACATAGATATAATGAATGCCAACTAATAGCTTTCAAACACAAATATATCATATCAAAATTATCACGTATCAAAATAGCATATTATGAGTTCATAAATAACATGTTAATCATGCTAAAAATAATTCAAAAGTAAGTATCATGCAAATAAAGTTTAGGTTTAAACGTTTAGTAGCATGAAACAAGAATACAAACATTATAAAGATAAAACCATACTAAGGTTTACACATTTGACTAGTTATCAAACACTAAGATAATGTCAAATCAACTTATTGTATCAAACAAGAACATGTAATCAACACATGTAAGTGCAATGCAAGTGGTTTTAAAAGAAAAGTCATATATACTACTTGTTTGATTAGTATTCCTAAGGTGAGGCAAACTATCAATGTTTTAACACTTACTTTAGGCAAGTATAGGAAAACAGATTTTCAAGTTGGAGAATGAATATGAGACTATTACTAGCGGTGCTCAATTAAGGCTAAACACGACCATTTTTACGGGTGATTCCACATACCCAACTTCTCTCCAGGAAGCAATTCAACCGTTAGGTCAAATTGAGTTTCTAGTGCAATATGTTTTCCAGTAGTCATTCTCATGTTAGAAAGATGGGAACTCCTACTTTTGCCTATTAAAGTGCATAAAAGATGATAGTTTACCAATACTTGGCTTAATGTGACATAACTAATATAATATAACTAAGGTGATGAAGATGTCATGTTATACACATGAATTTTAACAATGGTGTGTTGATAAACAATATGTTTTAATCTTGTGTTTAGAATCTAAGGTTGTTCAAATTACATAGCTAATTTTATGATCTAATGGATGACATCTTTTATGTTGAAGTGTATACTTTAAAAGTGATTTGATTATCTAAGCCTAGGGAATAGAATATGTTAATTTAAGAATGTTCTCAAGAAATCTCTTTGGAACTTTATTTGACAAGAATCTAAATAAGGTTACTAACTTCGATATATCATGTGTATGTTCTAGAGATGTGTAGTTTTAACCTTGGATGTGCACACGGTTTGAGCAAGGTTAGGTTGTGATGTACGCTTGAAAGGAAATGGATACAAATAGTATCTTTCAACAAATGAGATTATCGCATGGGATAAAGTTATCATGCTTATGAAAATAAGTATGACAAGATGAATTGGATACGCTAGTTCATAGAACTTGTTCGTTTCAAGATCATTTAGCCAATGAGGTGTAATGAAATCTCTTGTAACACAACCATTTATGTCGCAAGGAGAGAATAATGCATAGGATATACAATATCCTTTTAACAAGATGAATACTTAACGCATGATTTCTTAGGCATAATGTTTTCAAAACATCATGTTTTCCTAAATGAAGATATGAAGCCAAAGTGTTTGAATCGGATAGTCCCATCTAAATAAACTTGGTCTCAAGATTATATTCACTAGATGATGACAAGAGGAATTCACTCGAGTTTCTTATGTATACTCCTCAAGAGTCATTGTTGCTTGGGGTGTATGATGTTGGCTTTGAGATTGCATTTTAACATATGTTGTTAAAATTTTGATTTGAGGTTTAACGAAATTTATGCAGAAGTTTAACGACAAATTATTACTAATACTTTGATAATTTGTGAAGGTAGTACTAATTATACCTAGTGGAAATTGACAACAATTACCAAGAGCACCATGCTTATTTGATAGCTGAGGTTCTAGCCATAATGATTTATCTAAGTCCTTATATGTGGGAAAGGCTGGTTGAGTTTGTTCAAACGTGCATTTGATTCAGTACAAGTGTTGGACACAAGGGCTTTTTTAGCAATACACTCAACGAATTCAAATGATGGTAAGGATGGTGGATTGGTTTATCTAGGTGGTAGGTCTTCTAGTGTGTCTAAATAAGGATGTGGTGATGTAGGGGTTTGTTGTGCTATGGGAGTACTTAGGTTGATTATTTGTCCATAGATATTGAACACAAAAAGTACGGATACTAATTCTTATGGTTCATTGGTTGGTACAACTAGTGGGTGAAGTGCTTGAAGTTTTGGTCATGTCTATGAATCTTAGGGGCTGAGGTATAGGTTCATCTTGAAAGGGCGCGTTTGGTTTAAAGGATGCTCTTCAAAGTTCATGAGCAACACGCTTAATGGTTCCAAAAGATGGAAGAGGGATAATAGGTGTCAAAGAGGGATAAGTGGCACAGTGGGTTGTTTGTTTTGGATAAGTGTTTGATTCATTTTAGGATTAGTTTTTCAACATGTGCTGTTAAAATACTTGGGTGTTGATTTTTCGGATATGACTTTTAATGACTACAATCGTAAGTCACATGTACTTGAATATTTCGGATGAAATACTTAAGTTGTCACTCCTAATTTGTTGAGAATATAAAGCTTAGATTGAACTCAAAGATAACAAGACTTGACAATATGTCTTTAACATACGTGTGAGTTATGACTCGATGTAAATACTTATCGTCTTGAAGGATTGATGACTTATTCACTCATCATTTTTACCCATCTAAGACCACAAAAACGTCTAAAAACACGGAAATATAACCAAATATACTGCAGATATCCTTGGAATGTGTTTTTATGTATTTCAGGTACAAAGGATCTAAAAGGGCAGCAAAACGTGCGATTGAGCTGGATTGGAAAGCGTGCTTTGCAGCTAGTAGACGGAAGCCGGAAGATGATTTTCTATATTTTCGAGTTGTCATACATATTTGGGGTTTGATGAGCTTGGGGAATCAGACTAAAAACCTAACCCTAAAACCCAAATTTCCATTTCACCTTCTACCTGAACCCAAAATTACATAATTTACCCTTTTGCAAAATCCAAAACTACTCTTTTTAAAACCTCATTTTTTATTTTACAACAATTATTTTTTCAAACCAATTTTATTAAAAGTATTTTCTTTCAAAAAAAAAAAAAAAAAAAAAAGAAAAAGAGTTTTAATCAAAAACAAAAATAATACAAAGTTTTACTTAAACCTTAAACTATTTTTTTGCCCCCCCACCCCATTTAACAATTTGAACCCCTTTCTTTATAACCTGGTTTTGACCCTTTCTTTTACCTGCAAACAAAACACAAAAAATCCCAAACCCGCTTCACCCTTGGCGGCCAAAGCTCAAACCCCACATCCTTTGTCTCTTCCCCAACCTTTCACCATCAACCAATCAATCCCAAGTCTCGGCGATTCTCCCACACCCACATGGGTATCACTGCCATGTTGGCAATCCTAAGTTACCCCATTGGAGCTTTGGAAACAGTTAAAGAAAAGTGGACGGCTGGATTTAACTCCTTGGTCCCCAAGCTGGATGGATGGCTCGGATTGAACCAAAGAAACACAAAGACTTCAATCCTCACTTCTGTCTCACAACAAAAGCACAAGTAGTAGCATTTGAAGCTAAGTAAAATTTTGCTAGTATAAATAGATAGCTCTTGTAGCCATTTGAAGGCAGTAGGAATTTAGTTTTAAAATAGTTTTTAGTTTTATTGTAACTTGTTTTTTCTAAATTAATGAAAGTTCTTTTTTATCATGTTCTTTTATTCTGCTTATTTAGCAAATAAGCACTTCATCAAGCTTATTTGTTCTTTACCTATCATTAATTGTTTTTAAGTTGCAATCCAAGTTCTAAAGTAGTTTTACAAAAGAAAAAGCCAGAGTTTGTTTTAAAAAAGTTCAGTTTTCCAAAGTTAACACCCCATTCAGGGGTGTTTGGCACTAGCTTATTTAACATCAAAACCTGTTTTATACCCACTTTGACTTCACAAGTCAAAGTTCATTTATGTATTTCATACTAGTTGTAGAGTTAGTAATCAGTTTAGCAAAGTACTTTGAAGTTTGATTTTAAAAAGAGTGTTTTTTTTTCGCTTTAAAACTTCTGACATAACAAACATACCCATTCTTTGTTTCATGTGCTTTTTTTTCAAAGCTTATCTTTCATTCAAAATTCTTCCAAATCACTTTCTTTGCGTCTTTACTTATCCATTTCAATATATCTATAGTTTATTTTCCCTTAGGATCATTGTAGTTTTTTTTATTTTGCATTTAAACCTGCTTCATTTACTTAACTGTTTCAGTAGCATACTTGTCTAAGTGGCTTATCTTTTTTATTTTTATTTTGCTTAATACTTAGCCTTAGATTCTGAAATTTGGTATGCAACTTATTCAGTAGGTCACCTAGTTAATGGTATTTTTTATAATTTTTAGTTTTAGCTTATTAGTAGCTTTTTAGGATCCCCAAAGTCCCTGGACTGAGTTGTTGCTTAACTGCAAATCTCCATAACAAATTTTTCATAGCTTATTATTAAGCTGTTCTAGGCTATTTCTTAGCTCCCAAGTAGATTTTTAGGTACACCACTATCCCTAGTTGCATGTTTAGGTCCCCTTTAAGGATTAGGATTAGATTTAGGTGCTTAAAATTAAGCTCTAAACACCCCTCTAGCTGCTTTGGCTGCTTTGCAGTCACAAAGCAAGAGCCTTCACCCCATTTCTTTGCATAAGAGTTCATCGAGTAGCTTATTTTAGATATCTTATCATTTATTAGTATAATTAGGATAAGTTAGTATAGGATTAGCTCATTAGTGCTTATTAAAACTTTTTGTAATTGCTTATTTGATCCTTGTTAGCATTAAGTCCATTTTATGCTTAACTACCATTTTTACTTAGGGCAAATCACCTAGAAATGTAGTTAACTTGCCACTTTTTTCCATTGTATGTATCATTTTTTTTTTCTCATTCTGTCAATAAACTTCTACTGCTAGTCCTTTGTGTGTACTCGTTACCAAAAAACATGCATCGTTAGTCCTTTATGCTAACGACCGTTAATAAATACCTTAAAATTTGGTTATCTTACGCTAAACTTGCGTCGTTGGTCCTTTATAGTAACAATCTAAGAAAATAACTTAAAATTTGGTTTTCTTACTTTCACCGAAAGTTTCGTAAAGTTCCAGTTGCGTTTTACGTTTTGATCGCTGCTCGTTTTAACACGCAGATTCGTCCGTTTTTTCAGCGTTTTTACACGTTATTCGCTTTTACACGTTGACTGTTTTATCCACTTTCGTTTTTCCTCGCTTATTCAGTTGACGTTTTTCACGTTTTGCGAACATTTCATCGCACGTATGCTTACCTCCGAAACATTGATCATGCGTTTTTACACGTTTTTCATCCGTTTTAACAGATTTTTGTCCAGTATGCATCGCTTTCATCCTTCTCCCTGAAGTTTTCGTCCGTTTAACACGTTTTCGTCCGTTTTTTTCGCGCAAAGACGTTTTCATCCGTTTTACATGTCTTCATCCGTTTTGCTTTTTCACGTTTTGGCTTGCTGACGTTTTGGTCCGTTTTAACACGCTTTCATCAGTTTTTCGCGTTTTCATCCGCGTTTACATCCGCGTTTATCAGCAGTTTTCACGTTTTATCGAAAGACGTTTTCATCCTGTTGATACCGTTTTCATCCGTTTTTACGTTTTTGCTTTTCACGTTTTCGTAAAGCGTCTTTCGAACACGTTTTGGTCGTCATTTAACACGCTTTTCGTTTTCTCACGTTTTCTCCGCTTTTACATCATGGTTTTACCGTTTACATCCGCTTTTGCAAAAACGTAAAAACGTGAAACGGATGAAGACATGTAAAAACGGATGTAAACGTAGTAAACGGATGAAAACGCGGAGAAAACTTAATGCAAAGCCGCAGTTAAACGGAACACCAAACGTAAAGCACTGAATAAAACGTGGAAAACGGATGAAAACGCAGTTAAAACGGATGAAATGGAAAACGGATGAAAACGCGTAAAACACAAAAAACGATAAACGTAAAACGATGAAAAACGGTGAGAAAACTACGAAAAGCGTGTTCAAACGGACCAAAACGTGTAAAGACGGACGAAAACGCGTAGAAAAACGACGAAAACGGTAAAACGGATGAAACGTGTTAAAAAACCTGATGAAAACATGAAAACGGATGAAATCGTGCAAAACGGATGTAAACGCATAAAACGGATGAAACGCCAAAACCGACATGAGCGTGTTAAAACGGACCAAAGCGTGGTAAAGACGGACGAAAACGTGAAAACGGACCTAAAACGCAGTAAAAAAACGGATTTAAAGACATAAAAACGGATGAAAACGCGGAAAAATGGATCTAAACGCGTGTAAAAACGGACGAATACGCAAAGCCAATGAAAGCGTAGTGCAAAACGGACGAAAATGTGTTAAAAGGATGAAAAACGTAAAAACACATGAAAATGCGTGAAAAACTAAGAAAACGGTAAAACGGACGAATGCGTGTGCGAATGAAAATGTGCAAAACGTGTAAAACGCGTGAAAACGAAACAATGAAACGGGGAAAAACAGAAGAAAAGTGAAAAAAACGAATGAAAACGTGTAAAAACTGATAAAAACGTGAAAAAAAGGACGAATGCGTGTTAAAACGAACGAAAACGTGTAAAAACGTGAAAAAAAACGGACGGAAACGTAAGAAAACCAAATTTTAAGTTATTTTTTACCGATTGTTACTATAAAGGACCAACGACGCAAGTTTAGCGTAAGATAACCAAATTTTAAGTTATTTATTAACGGTCGTTAGGATAAAGGACTAACGATGCATGTTTTTTTGGTAACGGGTACACACAAAGGACTAACGATAGAAGTTTATTGACAGAATGAGAAAAAAAAAAGAATGCTACATACAATGGAAAAAAGTGACAAGTTAACTACATTTCTAGGTGATTTGCCCTTTTACTTAAGATCTCAAAAAAAACTGCTTATTGTTCCCCTTTACTGTGCTGATTCCTAGTGACATTAGCTTATTATTGTTCCCTTATAAATGCTTTAGCTTAATCCTTCTCACTAAACTGCTTATTCCATCATTAGCTTGTATTCAAAAGTTTGCTAAAAAGTGTTTGGTTTGCCACTGTCTTAACTGTTGGATACAAGCAGTTGTAAAACTGCTTATTCCAAGGTTTTGTAAAAAGTGTTTTCACAAAAAGTCTTTGCTTTTGTCTTATAATTAAGTTGCAAAAAGAAAATTGAAAAAAAAATATAGTACAAAAAGGTGCCAAGCAACAGATTCGAACCTTGGTCTCTAGCCTCACAAACCCAACACACAACACCCTTACCATCTGCCCTTGGGACTTGTCCTGGTCAGATGGTACACCATTAATGTTTAATACACATTTTGAGTTTTTAAGCTTAACATCTTAATCAGCTTTTTAAATGCTTATTTACAAAAGCAAGGACCACCTTTTTATATTTTTCTTAAAATCAGTTTAACTTAAAGTATTTTTAGTAAAAGTTTCAGAATTTTCCAAAAAGGGTTAGTATTTTTTATAATTTAATTAGATTAAATTAGATTTTAATTGATAATAAATAATTTAAAAGTCGAAAAAATACCCGGCTTTTTCCTAAAATTATTTTTAGTAGTTTAGAACGTAGGAAAATTAGTTTCACATCCTTAGGCCTTAAATTGCATTATTTTCACTTTTGAAGCTCGGGATTAGCCCGGGTTTTCACGTTTTTGCATTTTAGCACCTTAGGACTTATTTTAGCTTCATTTTATTGTTCCGTATGCTTAGTAGTAGTTAGTTTGTCATTTATTAGGTTTCCCTTGCCTTAATTATCTTCCCGTTAATTAATTCGTAGATAACGTAATTCAAATCAAACAAAATCTCGAACAATTCAAGCATTTTAATAACAAACCTCAAACGTTATCCTCAATTCACACCTCGTTGGGACACGACCCGGGTAATCACTTGCCCGGTATCACTTATATCACATTCGTGAGTTTTGGCACGTTAACCCTTTTCCTAAAAGGTTGATTTGTTGATTCTCGCGTATATCGTATATTTGATATATGATTCTTAAACGAATCAAGGATGACACATTATTTTCATGTTAACCAAGTGAGGCAATACATGTGGATACAAAACAATATCTATAGTCATATGTTAGACTTGTGTATGATATCTTTGCAAATAATGAGTCCAGATTTGTTAGTCTCGGTAAGTCATCTAAGTCATCCGCAGACGGGTGAGGAGATGTTGGTGGTGTTGCACAAAGTACAAGTTTTGGAGACTTTGGTTGTGAAGGTGTTTTGGATGGTTGTGAAGTAGTCATAATGATGGGTGATTTTGGTGGTGGAGTTGGAGTAGTTAAGTTTAGAAAGTTCACATCTTGAATGGGTGATGAGATGTTGAGAGGTAACGAGTCCGAGGATGAAGAGTTCAAGTTTAATGAAGCAACAAGATCGAATGCTAATCCTAGTGGTTTATTTGAGGTTGAGGATTTAGTCATTTTGACTTTGCTTTAAGGAATGCTAAGCTTAAGGAAAAGTAACAGTGTAGGTGTGAAAATGACCATCCTGAATGTGTCGATTTATGGAGCTAAGGATTCACGGAGAGATGTGTTTTATTTGATGTTAATCCATACAAAGATGGTAGTTTCTAATGAGATGGAAGTGTCTAAGATCATGTCAAACATCCTAAGTTAATCCATTAAGGATGTGTTGAGTGAGATATGAAAGATATGCATTAACAAGTATCCTAGAAACGAGATTTGGTAAATTAGATGGCGGGATTTAGTAAAATTCAACAACTTACCTGTAGGATCCACGGCACAATTTCTTTACACAAAGTGGAACCCTTAAATTGGTGCCGCCCGGTCCGCCTGTAGTGTATGGCAGTACCAAATGCATAAACGACGGTACCAACATTTTGGTGCCGTCTGATCCGTGGACACCAGAAAAGTTCACAGACCCATTTTTTAGGTGTCGGGGAGTTTTCCGAAACCTGAAATTTTGCTTAAAACATGTGACAATAATTACTTCTAGTTAGGAAAAGTCAATAACACATATGCAAACATAGTGGAGCATAAAATTTGACCAAGGGCTAACGATTTTCACATAAAAGTGAAAATGGGTAAAATTTGATAACACACTTGTGCTATCCACCTACATAAACCGGTTAGCATACAACATTGTTTTAAGTCATATTATCATCCTACAAAGTACAAACAAATAAATTACATCATACAACATTGTTTTTGTCCTTGTACTAAACACTCTCTTAAAACCTTCATTTTTCAAAGTACTTGACTAATTTACTTAGTACTCATTGCTAAGCGAGTCATGACATTTCATAAGTTATGTGAGATGTTAGTATAACCTATGCAAAGGAAGTGATCTAAGTCTATAAGTGATGGTAAAACAATTTTCCAACTAAGTGCACAAAATCTAGCAAATGTCCTATTGTGCATAAGCAAGAAATCGTCAAGCAAGCGAATAAATAACATGGCAAGATTGACACTTATATTATGCAAACAAAAAATTTTAAACAACAATTTGAAAATAAGCAAGCAACATATATGCAAACAACATAAACAAGTGGTCATTTAGCATAGCATAACAAGAAAAACACTTTTCGTCATTTATCGTTTAAATGTGATGATGTTACCAAGCTTGATTAGTTTTCTTTAAACATATTACATAATTATTTAGTTTCAAAATAAATTATATCAATGTTCTAAGAATACCATCTTAAATTGCTTGACTCAAAAATTTGAGTTTTATGTTAAAGCGAAACTTAATATCTTGGACATACTCGTAGTATTTGGTCTATTTCACTTATTTAAAGTTAGACTCAGGTCATGATAGTAGTTTTAAATGAAAGTAGACTCAATTCCATTTAAAATGATAGGTGGCTCGACTCCTACGGACTTACGGTTAATAAGTTATGAATTTTTTAAGTTGGCCAAAAAAACTGCGTACTGTGCAGACCAAGGAACCAAAAATTTACAAGGAATGAGCCCTTTTTTTGGTTCCGCCCAATCCGTGGTCTTCACAAAAAGTTGAAAAATGTACTTACTCATAGCGAAAAAGTGTGGGACTTACTAGATTTGATAGAAAAAATAAAATACACATATTTTGTTTATTATTTTTACTAATGTGACTTATCTAAACATTTAACAACAAAATTTCTAAGTATAATTAGCAAAACATTTTTCATATTATATTTCGCATCAATGGTAATTTGATACATGGATCGTGCTCCATTTTAAAAACCATTTGTTTTGAAAATAAGAGCTACGAGGCTCTGGTACCAATTGTGAAAACGTAGAGGGGGGTGAATACGTTACCGTTTAAAAACATTAGATATTTTGTATCAAATCATTTATGAAGCTTGTTATAATATGAAAGTACCAATTATTGTTTGTGACTAATATAAAGCATAGTAAACCAAGTTGTCACACAAGCATAAACATCAAACCACATCACAAGCAATTATAAAAGTAAAGAGATAAAGAAAGGAAAGTGCAAACCGAACACGAGGATTTATAGTGGTTCGGTCACAGATCTCCTCTCCGCCCTACTCCACTCCCGAGTACCCAACTCGAGAGTTACTTCACTAAATCAACAAGCTCCCTTCTCGGGCGGAGAAAACCTTACAATCGTCGCTTACACTTTCTCCGGTACAAAGCTAAATACCGGGTTCTAGTTCGAGGTAGAACCAACCTAACGTCGCCTATACAAAATTTCCGACACTAAGCTAGATGTCGAGTTCTTTTCGGGTACAACCACTCCCGATATGTTTTATGGCCCAACATAACAAACCTTGTGTTTTATGGTTCAAACACATAACCCATCTAATCTAGTTTGGTGAAAGTGTTATGATGATGCAATAATGTTTACAATGATGATCCATGACATAAATGTCTAATGGATATGAATGACTAATCTAAATGATCTTCTTAAATAAGAAGTCTTCAATCAATGAGGATATCAAGAGATCTTGAATCTTCATATGTTGATATGCTTTGGTGAATGAGGATGGCTAGATCTCCAAACTTTCCTTGGTTGATCAAAATGTAAAATATGCTTACAACAAAGATGAATGTTAGAAGCATTATGATCATGTGATGGTGATGTTGATTGATGTATGCTACTACATGTTTATCTATAGATCTAAGTGATGAAAGAATGTTAGAGAGAATGTATGTCGGAAGGGATGAAGATATGAGAAAACCATGGGATGGTATTTATAACCAAAAGTGGTAATCAAAAATATAATAATTTATTATATTTGATATCTTAGAATATCTTCCAAAATATTTCCAAAATCTTTTAAAGATTTAGATGACACTATGCATGAGGTAATAAAAGAGTGTTTTCCTTTTTATGAAAAATACATTTAAACAAATGTATATACTTATTAAAAATGTAAGTTACTCGTAAATAAAATGTAAGTAACCTTTTGTAAAATAAAATATCTAGTTGAGTGCTTGTCAAAATAAAATATATTTTGTCAAGTGTAAGTAAACTTTAGTACTTGTATGAATATTATAGTTAATTTACTTGTACAAATAAAAGTATATATTTGTTAGACATTTTACAAAAGATGTATTTGTATAAAATACTTGTGAATGCAAAATGTAAAATGAGGTTCGAAATAGAATGGTTAATCTATTAAAATACTTAGTGACTCTAAACGTATTTTAAACATTCTAAATGATTTGTTAATGGGTTTGATCATAATGCCACATAACAAACATGTACGAACCTGTGTTGTAACATACGAGGACTTGAGACATCGAGAGGTGTTGAATGTATGTTGAGACAAATGTAATTACAAGTAACTTGTACATTTTACGTTACGTATTACAAGTTACATGTTTGTCATCAATCAAAACAAACGAGACTGTATAGATTAAATATCGTAATATTTGCACTAACAGGGTTTATTCCCTATACATTCACTCTACGTGTCACAACCTTTTGATCACCTGACGGAAATTCCACAGAGTAATGAGACCCTCGGGGTTGTATCTCACCAGCAAACTGAACCTCATTATTTCTAGTACATAGCAAAGAAAACATTTTCAACCATCATGTTGTAAAATGATATAAGTACAATCTGACTTTGAGGTCAAATAGATTGCATTTAGGCTTTATAGATTTTTCATATTACACATTTGAACAAGGTTTTATTTACCACCTTGTATATCTTGAAAGTCTTATTTACCACCTCTTCATTCTCAATCGATTCGATATCTGCAAGGAAAATGAAACATTTGTAAAATGTTAGTATGTCTTAATAAAGGTTACCAATCGACAGGTCAGCTCAGGTTAACCCAAGGTCAAGACAACACATGTTCCACCACTTCTTAATTATATATATATATATATATATATATATATATATATATATATATATATAATTAGACTAGAAGAACCAATTACAAACTTTATCATTGAAAATTAGTTTTATTTTTTAAGATACTGATACGGAATTACAAACTAGAAGCCAGGAAGGTTGATCCTATCAGAAGATCGATAGCAAGGTATCACCATACACTTCTTTTGAAATTACCAACTGCAGCCGACTTGAACCCCTATGAAAATATCATTCAAGAACAAGGAACAGTTAATCGAAGTTTACAAAATATATTAGAATCACAAATCCAAAATAGAGTGAATATTACCATCACCACCTGATCATTTGTAGCATTAGTAACCCGTTACTTTTTGTGCTCCATAAGAAATCCCAAACAACTACTATAAGCACAAACATCAGTGCATTGATTACTTCAACATCAATGAGACTGCAGTCTTCAGCCTCGGTCTCATCCGGGATTATCTGAATTTTTTTCCTCTATCCCTATCAAAAAATAAGTTTCTTTAATGATAAGTTATATGTAATAGATGGTATATTTGACCTATTTATTAAATGGTTCAATTTGACTTATACTCGAAATTGGTAAAATCTTAATAAAGTGTTGTAAACCATGTTTCACAGGTTGTATATTTGAGAGTTTCACCTTCGCTTCTTTACCATATACAAATGGTAATTACATTATATTTTCCAACTATTTAAACACGAAGAATGATACATGAAGTCACGAAACATAACATAAAATATAGAAACAACTATGTATGAGCCTTGCAAAATAGTGTTATGAACCTAACAACCGCTTACATTTAAACCCTTACACTCTAATATGGTATAATACTAATATTTGTTTTATCTTAAATATAATCTAAGTTCTACACATAACTTATTTTTCTCAAATAATTAGAAGATGATTGAAGATAGAGACATAATAGAGATGACAAATATGAAAATGACTTGAAAAGATTATCTAACACTAATCATTAAAAATAGCCCCTTCACTTACATCTAGACTACTTGTTAACAAAAGTAACTTACATTGGCACCTAACACTAATCGCCATTTACCTAACACAAACTAGAACTCCTAACCAACATATCACAATGACCAAACATACACAAACTAAGTTAGTGATCAAGCCATTCATATACGAACTATCTACTTTATTTCCCCTCAAGAACTGACGAAATCTACTTATTTCATTCTCTCCCAACGTTGAAGCTCCCCTGATGAAGTCAACCATTGCATACTCTTAATTAAAACCTTGATGTAGTCACTTTCTCAAACAGGTTCATCAGGCAATTAACAAGTAGTGGGTTCACCATATCACAATCAGTTGGGTCAAATATCTCAATTAGGGCTTTTGATTGCCAACCCATACTAAACACATATTTAACAATTTATACATATTAAACCGTAATTGAGTATCTAATAAAAAGCTATATACTTTAGATCACACAAGAAAGAAACATCATAAAGATCAGCTGAGAAACAACTTTTGGGGTCATTCAATTTTAGACAATTGCACATAGCAACAATATACATCTATTCAGTTTCGGATATATGTTCTAAAATAGCAACCTGCTTCTGATTTGTTCCATTTTAAGCGGTATACAATTTTGTAGCAGCAAAATCCTAAGTATGCTACTCTTTGAAGAAAACAAATGTAACCAGGTTGCTAAAATGAAAGAAAACAAATATAAGTCGCTTTTTATTATAAAGATAAAAGAACTAAAATGAGAATCAAACACCAATAGGTTGTTATTACTTGATCACGGTGGCAAGAGACGAAAAATCCAAATTTTGTACTAGTATATGCTACAGTACCTACTAATCTTCTTGTCATATCTTGAAATCATCACGACAACAAAACAATACTAGAACCTAACAAACCCCTCCATATTTCATGTGATTACTGAGCCGATTCTTCCCAAGCCTATGATCCCGACTGACTTTCCACTAACCTGCAAGTGGAAACAAAAGAATTAATGGTTTAAACCTGAAATAAACATCAAGTAACTACCTTGTAATGAGTATCAATTACAGCAAAAAGCATGTTCCAAGCTTATATAGATTCAGGTTTATATGAACCCTAATTCCTAAAATCAGCAAAACATAAAATTGAGTCATGAAGACATCAAATTGATAATTAAATTGAACATATAATGCATTAAACTACCTGATTTGTGATTGGACTTGAAATAGAGAGTGAAGATGGTGAATCGCGACGGGTATGTGATGTCCAAGAATGTGACTAATGGCTGGGTTGTGATAGCAAGTGTCGATTACAAGAATAATATTTGGCTTAGTTGATGAAAAATCATATTTGGCTTAGAGCCCGTGAAGAGAATGATGGTAAATCAAGACGCCTATTAGAAGAATGATAGGGTTTTTGTTCAATTGAAACTCAAAAGAGGGAAAAGTGAAAAGTATCCCCAGTTAAGGAATTTCAAAATTTTTGGGGAAACAGATGATGGGTGGAGGGCAATTTGATTTTGGGGGGGAAAATTTAGGCGGGGCTTGTGAAAAGTTGAGAGAGAAATTTATTTTGTGAAAAACCAAGTCGAGACATGTAAAATATTACATATAAATTTAACACATGAAATATCTTAATCTTTGTTTTTATTAGGGGCGAAAATGATATATTACTAGCCAAGCTCGAGCCAAACTTTAATTTTTTATTTCCAAATCGATAACGTAGCCGAGCTCGAGCCACTAGAGTTCTTTTCAGCTGATTCTTATCGAGCTTTTGAGCTCAGCCCAAGCCTATCAAATGAACTCGAAATGTTTAATGAGTTGAGCTCAACCTGTATAAGTTCGACTGAAATGTTTAATGAGTTGAGCTCAACCTTGTATAAGTTCAATTGAGCCTCTTAGCTGATATTTCAATTTCAATTTGTGTGGCAAAAAACATTCACATATAAATCGAGCTTTTCAGTCAAGCTCAAGCCGAGTTCAAACTTTCGACCCGATAACATGATCTGAGGTCCTCGGATACTTCTGGTTCATGACAAACGGTATACACCTACCAAGCCGGTGCAACCCATGCATGACCGCCTTTAATAACTTCCAATAAAATTCATATAACCTTCACACTATAACTACACCCATTTAAGCTGCGTGCAACTCATGCATCACGGTGATAATGCCAATTCACATGGGTCATGGTTCATGCATTAGGTTATCACCGCACATTCATTAATGGGTATTTGACATCATATGGGTCATATGCATTGGGTTATAGTTGCTTAAAGTGTCATGTTACGACACATCCATGATTGTTGACAATGGGTAATTAACATGGGTAATGGGTCATGCTGCAGATTGGGTTGTAGCGGCATGAAAGTGTCATAAAGTTATCGTAACCAATACATGACTGTGATCGACAATGGGTAATTAACATAGGTCATGGGTCATGTGCATTGGGTTTTGTAAACTAAGACAAATACTATACAACATTTTATACGTTTTGTACTTATTATTTTTTTAGGTTTTCATCCGTTTGTAATGTCTTTCGTCCCCTTTTGACCGTTCAATCGATTTTGACCGATCTCGCTAGTTTTCGACCGATTTTGACAATTTTCGGACAGATTTCGGACGGATTTAGACCGTTTTAGACCCGACTACGTATTGCGACATGAATTGTTTGACCGATTTCGACCTCTTCGACATTGCATTTCATCCATTTTGAATGTTTTGGCAATTTTCTCGTTTCATATGTTTTCAAGCTTTTAACGCTTTCCTCCAGATTAAAACGTTATGAAACGCTTATTACGTTTTCATATATTTTGTACGATTTTTCACATACGTCTCCTTCTTTTTTCTCTTTGTTTTGCTACGTTATGCTAGCTTTTGTACATTTTGTAAACCTTCATACCATTTTTTTAAGAAAATGTTAGACAATAGACAAAAAGGGTCCCAGACGTACAAAAATGGTCGAAATCAAGAAAAAAAATGAGCGAAAACGGTTTAAACCATTATTATATTTTACCCTTTAAACCAAATAAGCTACAAATTATTTAGTTTTGCTAAATTTGAAATTTTAAAAGTGAAACAAATTGAAACTAAGGTGGGGAGAAAAGTCACGGCTTAATAAGGAGCTTCATAAGAACTTTTAAGCTACTAGCAAAAAACAATGAAGCTTAAACTTCTATATTAAAAAGGAAATGCATTATATTAACGAATATGTTACTCGCGCAAGATGGTAAACTCACTTGACTTCTGTAGGGAGAAGGTACACGGGTTCAATTCTCACCGGGTGTAACATCCTTTTTAATTTTCTTGCTATTTTTATTACTGTGAACATAATTTAGTCAACACATTTGTGATATGTAATTTAATTGTAACTACACTTAAATAATGTGTGACAAGATATGACTCTATGATTTAGACACCTAAATAAATACTTCATGTGACCATACATAACATCTTGAATTTAGTCACACAAAAACTCAATGTGACTTACATATCAAGCGTTAATGATAAACCGTCAGGCAGTTTATCGCCGCCTAAAGAAATCCCTATCAATCCGACGGCCGAGGAACCTTAGTCGCTTCAACAGGCTCCTTGCTGCTCTATGCCGCCTAGGAACCGTCGGGAACGCTTACGTCGTCCTAGAAACTTTATTCACGACGTCGAGGAACCTAGTCGCTTTGGAATAGGCTCCGCCGTTCTACCGCCGCCTAGGGAAACCATCGGCACGCTTAAGTCGGCCTAGAAAACTCGTACAAGTTTCACGACGCCGAACCTTGGTCGCTTTTAATAGGCTCCGCCGTTTTACCGCCTAGGAACCGCCGTGGCACGCTTACGTCGCCTAAGAAACTTGATCTACGACGTCGAGGAACCTTGGTCGAGGGCTTCGAATAGGCTTCGTCGTTCTACGTCGGCCTAGGAACCGTTTGAGTTCACATTTTGCTATAAATAATAGTCACATGAATATTTCACAATGTGACTAATTTGAATGTATTGGTCACATATAATACCCTTATAATGTGGTCATAACCATAATTTAGACACACATTTGTGATATGGTGTGACTATTATAAGCAGAAAAGTTTAGTGGTTAAAGATAAACCGTCGGGGCAGGTTTACGTCGGCCTAGGAAACTCGGTCAACGACGTCGAGGAACCTTAGTCGTTTCGAATAGGCCGTCGTTCACGTCGCCTAGGAACCGTCGGGCACGCGTTACGGCCTAGGAAACTTGGTCTGACGTCGAGGAACCTAGTCGTTTTGGAATAGGCTCGTCGTTCTACATCGGCCTAGGAACCATCGGGGCACATTTACATCGGCCTAGGAAACTTCGGTCTACGACGTCGAGGAACCTTGGTCGCTTCGAATAGGCTCCGTCGTTCTACTTACTACCTAGGAACCGTCGGGCACGTTACGTCGCCTAAGAAACTTGATCTACGACGTCGAGGAACCTTGGTCGCTTCGGAATAGGCTTCGTCATTCTACGTCATCCTAGGAACCGTTTGAGTTCACATTTTGCTATAAATAATAGTCACATGAATATTTCACAATGTGACTAATTTGAATGTATTGGTCACATATAATACCCTTATAATGTGGCCATAAACATAATTTAGACAAACATTTGTGATATGGTGTGACTATTATAAGCAGAAAAGTTTAGTGGTTAAAGCTGCCAGTACAAAGTTAAGTCTGGTAGGTTAGTTTTAGTGGTTAAGGCTGCCAGTACAAAGTTAATTCTGGCAGACCTAAGTTAAGTCTGTTTAGTATTCGTAGTTAGTTCTGTTTATGAAAACATAATAATTTTTTGTGTGACTATTGATCATCCAATGGCCACATGAATTTTATGTTTGTGTGGCCTTTTCTAACATTTAGTCACACAAAGCATATTTCTTTTGGGTATTTAGTCACATACAATTAATCATAAAGTGGCTAAAAGTGTTAATAAGTGTGACCATTTGGTGTTTAAAGTGAAGAAATGTGTATTTTGTGTGACTATTGATCATCCAATGACCACATGAATTTTATGTTTGTGTGGCATTTTCTAACATTTAGTCACACAAAGCATGTTTGTTTTGGGTGTTTAGTCACATACAATTAATCATAAAGTGGCTAAAAGTGTTAATAAGTGACCATATGGTGTTTCAAGTGAAGAAACATGTATTTTGTGTGACTATTGATCATCCAATGGCCACATGAAATTTATGTTTGTGTGGCATTTTCTAACATTTAGTCACACAAAGCATGTTTGTTTTGGGTATTTAGTCACATACAATTAACCATAAAGTGGCTAAAAGTATTAATAAGTGTGACCATATGGTGTTTAAAGTGAATAAACATGTATTTTGAGTGACTATTGATCATCCAATGGCCACATATTAAGTTACGTGACCATATGTACTGGATTTTGGCTACACTTAAATAATATGTGTGACAAAACGTTTAGTGTGACCATGTATGGCATTTGGTCACAGTGTTAGTAGTAAATGTGACTATATAGATTAGCTTTTGGCAAGCTAACACAAACTAAACTTTAAACACACATATTAGCTTACGTGAACATATGTACTGGATTTTGGCTATACTTAACGAATGTGTGACAAAACATTTAGTGTGACCATATATGGCATTTGGTCACAGTTTTCAAGTGTGTGACATATATTTGTCACTGTTTATATGTATATCGTGACTAATGCTTCAACCTTACATTTCATTTGTCACTCGTTCCAATTTCAGATGTGGCTAAAGAGTTGGCAAAACATATCAGTCACCCTTAAATAATGTGTGACAAAACTTGACTTTATGATTTAGACACACAAAAAATTACTTCATGTGACTAACGCATCAAGGTTACTTGTATTTGTCACGCGTTCCAAATTCATATGTGGCTAAATGATCAGAAACAAAATCACCAGATACCTTTAGCCACACAATGTTCAATTGTGTGGCAATACGGTTCTAATGGTCACACAATTAAAATTTTCATTTGTGACTAATTAGTAAATGTTGTCAATTTTTGTACCTTCAGCCACACAAATATGCGAATGTGTGGCCGTTTCATTTCGACCATGTGTGACCAAATCCCGTTTTTGTACTAGTGTGATTTTAAAAACCTTTGAACGGTTTTAAAGAAGTTTTATAAATTAAACCGCTCTGACACTTGTTGTTCCCAAATAGAGTGATTATAACAATGATAACTAAGTTATTTTTGCATCTCGAAACACGTTAAGGTATTTTTATTATTAAATGATAGTGTATTACTTTGACCATAACATTTATGTGTTTGAAAACTTTATATAATTGGTTAGTCAATAAGTTTTGAAGTTGAAGTCAAAGTGTAAGTATGTTTGGTAAAATTGTGGCCTAAGCCAAGTGAATGAGACTAAAGGGACTAAGAAGGAATATTGGAAAGTAATTTCCAGAATTTTTGTAAGAAAATAAAAATCTCTTAACTTCTCAAAAAGGTGTAGAGAAAATGTGTGTGTCGTCGGGTGAAAAGAGAGGGAAAGAAGAGGTCTTGCTTAGAAGATAAATTAGTGATAAATATGTGTTTCCTTTCAAGAAATTTGAGCCTAACCATCATCCTCACAAGGTAAGTGTGTTAGGGTTCATGTAAGTCAATTAGAGGATTTTGGATAAAAGAATTTTTTAGGGTAATTGACAAGTAATGAAATAAGAGGGTTAAGTTTCTTTAATAAATTGTGGGTTATTTGATGAATCGGCGGTATTTCATATGGTCGTGATAAATGATCATATGCATCTTAAGAAGTAATTTGGGCATATAGATTGGTAGTGTTAAACCCTTTACTTTGTTATGCATCGAGGAAATAGTAAGTAATGATAGTGATTCTTGTTAGGAATCAAGTGATAGCTATTGGCATTGGTGATTGAGTACCGGCGGGTTGAGGTAAGTAATCCGGTTATAACTCGATTGTTATGTTTTATCATAATGGTGAATCATGTTATGAATATGTTAAGTGAATAGGAAGCAAGGCTTAGCAAGCTTGATCAAAATGCTAGGATTAGTGATTTAGTCATGACTAGTTTTGGAAAGTTATTAGCTTAGTTGTCAAACTAGCTTTGATATGTGATGATGATAACTTGATGTTAGTTGATGATATGTTAAGTATTTTGTATATAAGAGTTGGTTTGAATCATATATTGTTAACTTGTTATAGCCAATTACTTACTAAGCAAAAGCTTACGTATTAGTTGTTGAATGTTTTGTAGTTTCATGTGGACAAGGTGAGGTCAATGGGAAAAGGCCTTAAAGACTGAAGCAATGAATGAAAGTACTTGTCGTTTTGTGTGTAGGCAATTAGTAAAAGATAAACATGCTATGATACAAGGTAAGCCCACGAGTCTTTTGGGTTTTAATTTGCTTTAGTGTCAAATATTTATGAATGTTGAATATGAATGAAAGTCAGGCCCGGATTTAAGCATGTGCGGGGTGGGCAACCGCACAGAGCCTCCGTTTTTAGGGGCATCAGATTCTAAAATGTACAGATTAATAGTAACAAAGTTCAAGATGATTTAAGCCTCTTTAATGGCTTTTTATCTGTATACAAATTACTGTTAAAACCAAAATTAGAAAAAAATGAAGCTTCCTGTTTTAGTGACGAGAACAATGTTTGGGATAGGGTGGGGAAGAAGACCAAACAGAAATTTTTGTTGTTGTTGCCTTAGGGGCCCCAAAAAATTGTAAGTTATTTATTTTACACCTTTATAATTATTAAAAGTTCTATTGTAGCCCTTTAACTTTAGTTTTTTTTAGCTCAACGGAGGTCAAATAATTGCACAGTTCAAACTTCAAAATCCTTTCTTTAAATTGAAAGACCAAAACATATGGTAATTTAAAAAAAAAAAAAAAAAAAAAAAACTTTACCTTTTATAGGAAACGTAAGATTACCATGTGCCTACTATCTTTTATACATAAATTTGTTTACCTTTAACTATATTTAAAATAATTACTACAAAGCCTTTTTGGATTATGTTTTTATATAATTGACTTTTAATAATTATATTCTGAAGTTATATTAATTTGATATAGTTTTTTCTAAAAAAAATAAAAATCAAAGTTAAATGATCTAACATCTAATAATACATTAAGTCATTTGTATGTATACTTGAATTTTTGATATCAAACGCCTACATCGAAATTATCACACAGGGTTTTCAAAATCTACGAGACGGCTCTAATGATAGTATGTTATGTATAGTATGCAAAATGGGTAAAAATAAGTATTTGGAATAACACCCTTGTTTTAGTAAATTGTGATTCTGCACATTCTGGATGTTAAATTTGTACATAACTATTAAATATTTGTTATATGAAATATGTCTGCAAAGTTTGAAGAATTATGAGTTGGTTTACTACACTATTCGAACAATGTACATTGTGCAAGTCGGATTGATTTTTCTGCCGTTTTTTTTATTATTTTGAAACTGCCAGTTTGGAAACTGGTCAAAAGCCAAACCGCCGATTTTGGCAGTTTAAAAAAGATTGATTTCGGGTGTTTTAGTTATTGAATCACTCTCCATGTTAATAGATGAGGTTCGAACAGTTTAAAGCACATGTAAGTAAAGTGGTTTAAACAAGATTCAGACAACAATATTTTCAATGTTTAAATTCTTATTATAAATTAATCAAAGAATTTGAAAAAAAATTTGTTTGCGGAATAACAATTTTAGTTGAATGACAATTGAGATGATCTACTCTCTAACTTAAACACGAAGCTTAAATTATTGTTTAAGTATGAACTTCTACTTCACAAAATGTTCAACGGCCTAAGTGATCAATTCGAGAAGTAAATGCTCTTGAATGTGTTTTACATTAGTTGCAAGCGATAGCATTTACTCTATTACAAATATTCTCTTTTATAGTAGAGAGGTTGGGTTTTTAAAGGCATCTACTTTACATGTGTTGAGAATTGAATGGGTTGGTGAGATATGCATTATATGCTTCTACTTTAGGTAAGGGATAAACTCTTATTTTAGGGAACAACGTTGACAACTGTTGCACCTTTATACCAATTCTAGAAATGTGTTGTATCCTATGAAGACTTGATTTATCCTTTTTGCTTTAGTAGATTTTCCCGCCTTTGACCTTCTAGATGCTTGAGATTCTTTGCTCATCATTTTGGTGGAATAGGAAATCAAATATCGTTCAGTGAGACATTATCATCCTCACCTAACTTAACCACCTTGCTTAACCGCATCGATATTGAAGTGAAGACTCTTGTCTTCAAGAACTCAGAAGGAGTCGTGTTAAGTATTTCTCAGTGACTATGTTATACTTGGGTTAATTTATGTTCAAATTTGTTCAACGACTGTGAAACACTGAAATATTGTAACTCTTTCTTTATATAATCTAGGAGTCTTAGTGAGAATCGTTTGTAAGAAAAAATGTTGTTACCTTGAAAGGACTTTCATTAAGTTTTTTTTTAAATCAAAGACATTCCTTAGGAGTGTTCACGGGGCGGTTCGGTTCTTTTAGTTGAAAGATTAAAACTATCTATCGTGGGGTGGGTAATTAATTTTACTTCCGAACTGAACCGATTCTCGGCGGGTAACGGACATGCGGATACCCAAAGTGAGCTACCCGCAGTTCGGTCACAGGTTAACAAGTATGTAAAATGTCATATTAGTAAAATTAAATGACATTGAATAGATAAAGTCATATAAAAGTTAGTCCCTTACAATAATTGCATTCAAACATTTATACATAACATATTAACAAAAAAGTAATTATTCAGCGTTTATACATTACGATCACGTTAATCAATTTTCACACATACATGTTTAGAAATGTTTACATTTGGAGCAAAAAAAAAATCGTTACATAATAAAGTAGTGCAATAATACAATTAATACTTGTACAATTATTTGCATATTTACCTTTATGTATATTATGCACGGTTTGGTTTGATTAATCGCGAAAATTTATAAACGAAACCGAATCCAAACCGAATTGTGATAGCGGGTTTTTTGTTTCAGTTTTTTTCAATTTCGGTTTCTTCAATTTCGGATTTTTTCGGTTTCAAATTAAATGGTTTGGCTCGGTTCGTCGATTTCTCCAATTTTTTAGCACCATTAACATTCCTATGATTTACGCATAAGTAACCATAAAAATATATAAAATACATTTATACCTTAACAAGATGGATGTTAAGATGGATGGAGAATATGTTTATTTTCTAATATGACGGTGCAGTCATGGAAGCAAAATTATTTGACTTTTCCGTAGCCGTCTTTTTTACACAAATGACAAGGATGATGATAATTGGCCGGTATGGGGGTGCCGTTGCATTTATCATTTGGATGGTGCATGACGAGCTTTATTTATTTATTTTTATTATTCATGCATAAATATAAGCTAGAAATAGAGTTGATATTCACATCTAATAACTCAAGGAATAAATTGTTCGTATGATGAGTTTTTGTAAAATAAGCTCATGGCAGACTACGGCTCTCACTACATTCGTTAGAAACCAAATATATCAAGTATCGTGACATATAACACAAGTTATATATACCTTTGAAATTTAACATATTTCATTTAACGTATAATAACTGATTTAACCTATAAATCAAGCATTGAACAGCTGTATAAAACAGGAAACATATATACACGTACCTTCTATATGAAAATAACCTAAACTGAATACGGATCAAAGACTCAGCACGATATTAAATTTTAACTAAAGTTTCATCTTTCCTTAATTTATTGTTCACTCATCTCTCTTTCTCTATCTCTTATTCATTCACTCATTCAGTGCGTGTGTGCGTGTTTCACTCACTACAATATGAGAAAAACGAAACTTCAACTAATGCAAGCTGTAACACTCTTTTTTCAAGTAATCTACGTTGGATCGCTCTCAAAAGTTTTATGCTTTGTACAACCTAATTCTCCTCCAGGCAAGTCGTCATTCATGTCATATCTTAGGCATTCATTATCGTAAAACATGCAGGTCGGAAACTATTTGTAACTATATGTGCTAACCTGATCATATGATAGCGTAACATATGTATCCACGTTTCCGTGTTAGTCATTGATATACTTTTATCCATATAAAAGATATGCTGTCAATGCGCTTAAGTTTTTATGAGTACTAGACTATAATGAGCAATATACAAGTACATTACTTTTATGGCCAGAATGACCAAATAATATTGTATGCTCTGCAGATGAAAGATATCTTGGTTTCACATATGAAGCCGCTGATTTCAAGCCGGCACATGAGTATGATTACATCGTTGTTGGAGGGGGAACTGCTGGTTGTCCATTAGCAGCTACATTATCTGAGAATTATTCTGTATTACTACTTGAGCGAGGAGGTGTAGCCACGTTGGATCCAAATATCTTGTATGAAAATAACTCTGTGACTACACTCCTAGCTGCAAATCATAACGATTCACCTGCTCAAAATTTTTTCTCGGAAGATGGTGTTTTCAACACGAGAGGGAGGGTTTTGGGAGGTGGTAGCATGATAAATTTTGGGTTTTATTCGAGAGCCGATGATTACTTTTACGAAAAATCGGGGATTGAATGGGATAAAAGTGCCGTTAGAAGTGCCTATGAATGGGTAGAAGATAGTATTGTTACTCGCACGGATTATTTACGTACGTGGCAAGATTCTACATTTAACGCGCTAATAGAAGCTGGAGTACTTCCTGACAATGGATTCACCCTGGACCATGTTCAAGGGACCAAGATTGGAGGTTCGACATTTGATGATTCAGGGAGACGACATGGAGCAGTAGAGCTCCTCAATAAAGCTAACCCTAGAAATTTAGAGGTGGTGATTCACGCAACAGTTGATAGGATCTTCTTTTCCACCTCTAATACATTAGGTAATCATTTTCACAACTTTTGTAAAACCATGCGTGAGTTCAATGTTATGCATTAGGCCGTTGCCACAACTCTAACCATTTGTATTGTTTTCAAACATAGCCGCGGTTGGTGTTAGATACCATGATTCCAATGGAAAATCTCACGAAGTCAATGTAAGAGAAAATGGAGAAGTTATTTTATCTGCTGGAGCTCTAGGTAGCCCACAACTTTTGCTAGTAAGTGGACTTGGGCCGGCTTCTGACCTTTCATCGATGAAAATTCCAGTTGTTCGTGACCATCCGTTCGTCGGAAAGTTTATGGCTGATAATCCACGTACCGGGATTAACCTGGTTGTCCCAGTTAGATTAGCCGATGTAGGAGTCCGCGTGGCTGGGATTACAAAAACTGGCCCATATATGGAATCTACCGCGGTCCCCCGGCTTACAACTCCCATAAGCTATATACCTTTCCTGGGTTCACTTCCACCTTTAAACTTAAGTCTAGTGGTTATTGGAGGAAAAGTTTCGAGGCCACAATCAAGTGGTTCACTACGTCTAATATCACCCTCTGACGTGACAGTTAGCCCTAGCGTTCGGTTTAATTACTACTCTAACACTGAGGACATAAGCCAATGTGGTGATGTTTTGGATGTACTTAGAAAAATTCTGGAAGCTCGGGCCATGGAAGAATATAAGTTTCGTGGCATCCTTGGTGAAAGCTTTTTTACTTATGTTGGGCCATCATTACCTAATGACCCGTCTGATGAGGAGTCTACTGCGAGATTCTGTCGTGAAACATTGTCCACATTTTGGCATATGCATGGTGGATGCTTGGTGAACAAGGTCGTTGATAGCCAATTAAAAGTTATCGGGGTGAACTCTTTACGAGTTGTTGATGTTTCGACATTCTTCAACTCACCCGGAACAAATCCTCAGGCAACCGTACTGATGCTAGGCCGATATATTGGCATGAAAATACTTAACGAGAGAGCAGCAAGTGGCCTGCATTCTTAAAGTCGAGATACATCCAATTATTTTGTCTATGAGGTTTCGAGAACTTAGATGCATACTTTTTGTTATTATTATTTATAACTTCCATATACTTAAATTTATACTTTTGTCATTTGCTATGTTCAAAAGAAATTAATATGATGTACCCGTTAATTTCTTTTTATTGCAATGTAATAGTTCTATGATAGATATGTCTCAAAAATTGTATATTTTAATCTTTTATTTTTATAACTCCCAAAATTAAGCTGTATATCTTTTTCTGTTTATTGTTATAATTCTATGAAAGATGTCTCTTAATATTAATTTGTATGTATACTTTGATTTGCTTTATTTAAAAGAAATCAATAAGATTTGCCTTTAATTTCTTTTTATTATGTATTTATAACTTCCATCTAGCTAGCCAACTAAGTTTTCGTACCATATTTATTACATGCTCTAAAAGTCATACTCCGTGATACATTGAGGACCTTGCTATGCTTTGCTGGTATACGGACCACCACTCGATATTGAGTCATGGAAAAATTATAATGTTTATAACATGTGAATCGTAATATTTTGTGTTATTAGTGGTTGGTCATTTAATTTCGGAATAAATAATTTCGCTACAAGTGGGTATTTGTTGTAAAGGGTTTTTTAGTTTTATTTTATTTTTTTATTTTATTTTTTTTTCAATCTAGAAAAGACTTGTATGGCTAACGCAAAGCCTACTCTGTCTCACTTGCCATCGCAAGCTAAAAAAAAGAAATTTAATCGTAGCTTTTGAAAAGTGAACGAACAAAAATATATATATATATATATATATATATATATATATATATATATATATATATATATTATTTACCTGAAAATCAACTAAATAAACACCATTAATCTTATTTTTTTTAAAGCTTTTCCATATCAAGTGACCAAGATCAACCCATGCAATTAAGGGCATCTCCAATGTAAGGTGCGATACAAAGTTCAATACACTGCCACATCACCAGCACATCATAGTATTTTATTATTTTATACAAACTCTTACAATGCATTAAACTTTTCACAGTTTAATGCATTTCCACATCACCATAACTTTTGTCATATTAAAAACATAAGGATATAATATATGCATGCATCATATTACACAATATGATTGTAAATGATGAGCAAAATTCGATTAGTGATTGGTTAGATGATGTAGATCCTCCAATACGTGTTCATCGAGGACCAACACAAAAAATTCAATATCAAATACATAAGAATTCCCAACTTTGTGATCGCACAACCCATCACAAGCTTCGAAAAGATTTGTGCTAACATTATATTTCTTATCGTTTACGGAAACCAAAAGAAGTTAAAACACTATATTTATTTCTTAGCAATACTGTTTTTGTGTTGTAATACGGAGTATATAATATTGTATTTCTTAAGCCATCCTTTTTGACTTATCAATAAAAAGCAAAGAGAAATGAATATTTAACTTTTAAAGTACTGTTAAACAAACGTGTGACAGAAACATACGCCCTTTACATCAACGGATTTTGTGGCATGGCTACAATGCATTATGCGTATTAAAGGACATTCATTGAGTGATGTCAGGTCATGCATTGTGGATGGCCTATATACAGTAGCAAAAAATAGTTTAAATATTAAGATGTCCAAATACTCGAAAACCAAACTACTTAACCAACACAGATAATTAATACTACTTCCGTCCTTAAATAAATATTCATGTTTGACTTTCAAAGTCTTACTTATTCAACTTTGACCTTAAATATTTGTGTTTATTTTATTTTATTTTTTTTTTGAGTAAAGGGGAGTAATCCTGCACCCTGGTAAATATATTAACCAAATAAACGTTTAAGTACAATGTATATGATTGAAATCCCATATATCACCTGTACATGTAAAAGATAGAGCTTACATAACAAGATACTTCCTATTTTCAAAACAAGAAAATGTGATTCACTACTCAAATGATAACAAATGACACAACAAAATAAGATTACTTCCAGGACCTTGAAACTTTTTATGCCATACATATGGCATTAAAGGTATCCAAATTTCCAGGAAGATCACGAACCCGCTTTGCATACAGTCATCAGTCATAGTCATCATATTCATCTTCAAACTCTTGGCCACCACCAAATATATTAGCAGACTCATCAAATGGTTAGCAATAACCTCATCTCTAATCAGACACCTCCAATCTCTCCCACTTTAGAAAAAGGGTTAGCTCTCTTAGTAGAAGAGGTAGACGAAATAGGTTGACCATCATCATCCACGAAGTAGCTTTCCCATCAATAATTAGTTTTTCAAGCTTACCAATTTTCTCAACTATGGGAGTAGAACCAACATCCATTTTTCCCATTGAATCACTACACAGCGGAACATGTGATGTAGAACCGATCTTAATCAACTCATCCTCATTAACCTCCATTGAATACCAGTATCCACATCTGTATCGTCCATATTAAGAGCATCATACTTATTAGACGTAGTGATCCCGGTTCCACTCGTATTAGCCACATTAGCCATCGTCTTACCGAGGCATTTACTTTTGGGTTGGGGAGGAGGCTTTTTGGGCCGATATTCAAAATGCTTGCCCACCACAGATTTAGTAGAACCTTCTCGACCCGGATTCGCCCAACTTGTTTTCCTTCTTCTTATTGTATGTCACACCCTCACGAGGGAAAGGGAAACACGAGGTGTAATCGGAGGGAACATAAGCACAAGATAATAGAACATACCAACATTAATATTAAAAAGAAATAATGCTCCATTACAATACCGTTTAGGCCGTCATCGGCAAATATATTACAAAGTTTAGTTTCCAAAATATGCGTTCTATTACATAATGATTTGTAGTGACAAGTGAAAACTTCATTATGCAAGACCGGTAGAAAAATTTACAAACGATCACCGAAATGCATGAGAGAAAAACGGGTCAACTATGAAAATAGTTGGTGAGTAAACACGTTTAGTGAAATAAGAAAACTCGTAAGAATATTCAAAGATTTCGGTCAACGAAAATAGTTCCCAAAGCAAAGGCATTGTATATCCACTAGGTTCCAAGTTCACCATACAAAACTTGCAACCTGTGTGTACACAACCCATTGCTCCAAAGATAGCGTAACAAGTGGTCAAGTATAAGTGGTCATAATAGTTCCCAAAGCAAAGTTGTATATCCACTCGTTCCAAGTTCTCAACATACATAAAACTTGCAACACTGTGGTGTACACAACCCATTGCACAAAATACATGATCAAGTATATAATAATTTAGAGATGTTCAAACATGGGAGACTTTGCAATTGCCTCGAACAGGGAGACTTAAATTGAAAATGCCCGCTCCCATAGGGAGACATTTTGCTCCGGACGGGAGGCTTTGCATCTTTGCTCAACAGGGAGACTTAAATTGAAAATGCCCGTTCCCATAGGGAGACATTTTGCTCTGACGGGAGGCTTTAAGTTGATGCTCCGAACATGGGAGACTTTATAGTGATGCTCCGAACATGGGAGACTTTATAGTGATGCTCCAATCATGGGAGACTTTATAGTGATGTTCAACATGGGAGACTTTAGGATAAGGTCATAACACGTACGGTTCAATAAGTTCAAATAAGTCGTAATTTCGTAATTTAGTTCAAGGATTTGATTCGAGTTCACAAGTTCTAGTCAAAAGAGCTCACAATTGTAAGGATCAATTTAATTCAAGTATGGTTCATGCATTCAGCCCCAAAATATAGTAAAACGGTAAAAAGGGGATGTGATTACTCACTAGCATAAAATGTTCAATAAGTTCATAAAACATAGATAGTTTAGTTCAAGTATAAATCATGCATTCCACCCCAAAACAATTTAAAGCATTTAAAAGGGGAGTCTGTGAATACTCACTTGATGAATAGATGCGACGACAAAAGTGGTTACTTAATTCCAATGTGAAGCGGAATCTCGAACCGACCTATTATGAATGATATGATATGCAATAAGTCACGATGTAATGTTATGCACGCAATTCGGATGATATTTATACCATTTGTGAGTTTTGAAAATAATGCTTATCGTCGAAAAATACTCTTTTGACGTCTTGACCACTCAAAAATCACTTTACCAAAGATTTACGTCAAAATGTCATCCTACAATGGTTTTATAATGATTTATAGTGAAATTATCACTTTTCGTCAAAAAGGTCTCGAACATAAAGATAACAAGGGTTAAAGATGGTGATTTTGTCTAATTGTTGTGTAAAAAGTGAGTTTCGGCCAAGTTTAGACGTCCATAAATAATTTACTACAACTCCGCTATACAAACGGTCATTGTGGATTTTGAAAAATATGCTTTCGGTAAACTTGATTTTTAATAGAAAACATTTCGTTCCAAAAAGTCCTACATCATAGTTAAAAACAACCCTCAACATGGTCATTTTAGTTACCGTAACACTTGTCTCGTAAAATAATATAGTTTTTCTGAAAATAATAGTTACGGCAAGTTTATGAAAACGTGTATATCTTAGTCGTTTCAAATCCGTTTTCTACGTATTATACGTCCTTAGCTTCGTATCAAAGTATACTAATAGATTTTTGATAAGTCAAAATAATTTATAAAGCTTAGGACTCGCTTTTTGACTAATAATACAAAAATAAGTTGCTGAATTTTCTGAAAATAAATATTTCGTCATCAAACTTGAAAAATTACCGCACCACGCTTCAAGTTATAACTCGTTTTAATCCGCTCAAGCGCCGCTTCGGATTTAAGTTTTAAAGTATATTTTCTAAATATTAAGGCCAAAAATTCGTGACTATAGTCGGATTTTCCAGAAAATCAAAACAAGGACAGATTACTTATAAATACTTATCGAAAGTAGTTTTTATCGGACAAAACCTATTCTAATCCCTTCAAATCAACTCCAAAACTAATATAATCCTACCATACACCTTCTTAGGGTGTCATGGGTTCCTAGACATCATCAAGACCAAAGTATACCAAGGGGATAATTATAGGATGACCATATATATATAAATAACTCTAAAAATCATGTAAAATGGTATAAACAACACAAATCATGCATGCTTGCTCCAAAAATGAAGAGATAAATATGAGATGATAAGGAAACATGAAAAATGAAAGAAACATGCTTACAAGTATTATGATGAGGTGCAAAGAACCAAGGTTAAACCTAAACACTCTTGGTTTTTATTTCAAAACCTTATAAAGAGTATTATCTAGATTGTAAATAACTTGAACTTGAGAAAAATTTGTGATGATCCCTTGATCACCCTTGTGTTGCCGTTTTTGATGAAGAAGAAACAAAGGAGAGAGAAAATGTTTTGCTTGTCTTGATAATAATAGAGTGTATGATTGAAATGAGATAAGTTAGACTTGTAAATGTGACATCTTAACAATCAAGAAAATCCATACCACATTAATGTCACCCTCCATAAGGGCCGGATTTTACCATGTTTCAATTATATATTTTTTTTCTTTTACTTGTATATAATATTTACTTGTAACAATTTCAAGAAAAGTGTAAGTAATGTAGGGAAAATGTATATTTAAAGGTAAATGGTAACTTTTTGGTACAAGTAAGTTTTTAATAGATCAAAATAGAATGTGATGAGATAATAAAATTTGTAAAAATACATTCCTTGCGAAATTTGAGTGATAAAATAATTATCGAGTAATTTTTAAGAAAAGTGTCGTAATAGTATAACTTTAACGATTTATATACCAAATAAATTTAAAACACTAGGTAAAGTCAAAATATAGTTTTTATAAACTAAATGTAAGTATAAAAATATGTCGGGATCATTTTTGGATTAACGGATTAAATGTTCAAAATAATAACTCACGCGATAACGTTTATTAAATATAAAAATTACGCGTTAAATATGAAATGAAATGTCATGAATGAACTAATATGATGCATAATTAATTTAAGAAATGACCGGAAATTGAGAATTGTGACATTCTTCCCATGTCGCGCCGAATCACGTCCTCGTGATTCGATTAACGATACTATGGTCCGAACCTCGACAAGAGTTCAAAAAGTTCATGCTCGACGGTCACTAAATGATCATATCAATGCCCATGCGCAGGTTCCCCATATATAACTAAGTACGCGTACTGTGATTAGATTTAATAGGGTAAACTTACCCAATATCGAACGTAGCTCTCAAAAGACCTTTAGGTTGTCGATTATAACCTAATCTCACAACTCATCAAACAAGAACTGTCATGAGATTAAACTAAACCGACTTGAGTAAACTTGTCTCTTAGCTTGATTTTCGCAACTCATCAAACAAGTCACTAGATCAAGCTAGGAAACAAGTTGTTAGAAAGGTAGGATTCCACATCCTTGAATGAAGTCTTTTGAAAGATTCGCTCGATATTCGATTTGCTTACACAATCAAATCCAATCAACAAAATATATAACAACTAAGGTCGATATCAATAGGTCTCAAATTAATCAAGGTCGTTAACGTGGTAAAGATTGGAAGGAAGTTATGCACTCAAAATCATGTCGCATGAAATAAGGTAGTCGCTCGAAAGAATGTACCCGTTAAGCGCTATGGGCTTCCTCGGTACCCAAATAGAATGCTCGACCACACGCTAAGGAGGAATTTCAATGTTACGATTTGTGGGCCTTCTATTGCCAACGCCGCGCCGGGTTTGGACGTTATACCTTGATTGGGAGTTCTTTTCGCCTTTAGTGTATTATGCGAAGGTGATCTTAGACTTCACCACTCGCATGCTTTTCTCTCGTCCTTGATTCCCAGTTCGTTTTTTGAGCAATTTGGCGAAGTCTGGCGTCGTCACATTTGCCGCACCTTCTAGTAGCCCGAGTGGTGATAGTTACATCAGTACACAAAGAATGTGGACCTTTATATCTTTTGGCGCTCGGGTGATCGCCCCATAGTTCCCGGTTATTCGTTGCCTTTGTCTTCATTGACCCGGTCTCGGCTTCCCTGTGATCCTCCTGTCGCTTTCGTCCATTGTCGTTTTCTTTTGTTAGTTCTCCAGACTTGATTACATCATTTGTCAAGCGTTTATTACGCCATACTCATAGCCGCGTTGTTGTTTGGATTGCCATTGCTGTTTGGGTTGCCGTTGTTGTTACCTCACGAGCGTGTGTTTCTTGCGACCATGATCTTACAAAGGACCAAAACATCGGGTTGAGTAAACGACATTCTAACGAAGTCGGATGAGGTGCGAAGCGGTGGTAATGTGTTATAGTGATCGAAACATGACGGAGAAACGAGACATGCTATGTCTAACAAGTCGAAAGATGGAAAAGAGAAGATATGAACAAGGGACGGTAATGTAGACGTGAACGTAAAAACATGCCATGCATACCCACCCGACCAATGCAACTTCAAAGACTGACCGGACTCTAAAGACTCGACTAAACATGATTTAAAACTACCACTCTTATCATTGCATGGTTCTTCATAACTTAGACATAGTTGATCGTGTTATGTATAATTCATGATTAACGATGCAACGATAGGACTAGATGACTCGAATGATGTTCAATGTTTAATAAAATAAAATAAAAATTTTCCGGTTATAGCTGTGATTTTTATTTTTGAAAAATCGGCATTCTCTATAACCTTTGGCTCGTATAACTGTCACACCCTCGCCTTGGGAGTAGCTTGAAACACGAGGTGTAATGGAAGGGAACATAAGCACAAGATAATAGAACATACCAACATTAATATTAAAAAGAAATAATGCTCCATTACAATACCAGTTTAGCCATCTAAGCAAATATATTACAAAGTTTAGTTTCCAAAATATTGCGTTCTATTACATAATGATTTGTAGTGACAAGTGAAAACTTCATTATGCAAGACCCGTAGAAAAGCTTACAAACGATCATTGAAATGCATGAGAGAAAAACGGGTCAACTATGAAAATAGTTGGTGAGTAAACACGTTTAGTGAAATAAGAAAACTCGTAAGAATATTCAAAGATTTCGGTCAACGAAAATAGTTCCAAAGCAAAGGCATTGTATATCCACTCGGGGTTCAAGTTCCGCCCATACAAAACTTGCAACCTGTGTGTACACAACCCATTGCTCAAAAGATAGCGTAACAAGTGGTCAAGTATAAGTGGTCATAATAGTTCCCAAAGCAAAGGCATTGTATATCCACCGCCCAAGTTCGTATACAAAACTTGCAACCTTGTGTACACAACCATTGCACAAAATACGTATCAAGTATATAATAATTTAGAGATGTTCAACATGGGAGACTTTGCCTTTGCCCAACAGGAGACTTAAATTGAAAATGCTCCGTTCCCATAGGGAGACATTTTGCTCGGACGGGAGGTTTTGCACCTGCTCCGCAGGGGAGACTTAAATTGAAAATGCTCCGTTCCATAGGGAGACATTTTGTCTTCACCGGGAGGCTTTAAGTTGATGCTCGAACATGGGAGACTTTATAGTGATGTTCAACATGGGGAGACTTTATAGTGATGCTCAACATGGAGACTTTATAGTGATGTCTCAACATGGGAGACTTTAGGACAAGGTCATAACATCGCATACGGTTCAATAAGTTCAAATAAGTCGTAATTTTGTAATTTAGTTCAAGGATTTGATTCGAGTTCACAAGTTCTAGTCAAAAGAGCTCACAATTGTAAGGATCAATTTAATTCAAGTATGGTTCATGCATTCAGCCCCAAAATATAGTAAAGCGGTAAAAAGGGGATGTGATTACTCACTAGCATAAAATGTTCAATAAGTTCATAAAACATAGATAGTTTAGTTCAAGTATAAGTCATGCATTCCACCCCAAAACAATTTAAAGCATTTAAAAAAGGGAGTCTGTGAATACTCACTTGATGAATAGATGCGATGACAAAAAGTGGTTACAACTTCAAAATGTAGCGGGAATCTCAAACCCGACCTATATGAATGATATGATATGCAATAAGTCACGATGTAATGTTACCTAATTCGATGATATTTATACCATTTGTGAGTTTTGAAAATAATGCTTATCGTCGAAAAATACTTTTGGCGTCTTGACCACTCAAAATCACTTTACCAAGCATTTACGTCAAAATGTCATCCTACAATGGTTTCGTAATGATTTATAGTGAAATTATCACTTTTCGTCAAAAGGTCTCAACATAAAGATAACAAGGGTTAAAGATGGTGATTTTGTCTAATTGTTGTGTAAAAGTGAGTTTCGCCAAGTTTAGACGTCCATAAATAATTTACTACAACTCGCATATACAAACGTGGTTTGTGGTTTTGAAAAAATATGCTCGGTAAACTTGATTTTTAATAGAAAACATTTCGTTCCAAAAAGTCCTACATCATAGTTAAAACGCCCCAACATGGTCATTTTAGTTACCGTAACACTTGTCTCAGAAATAATATAGTTTTTCCGAAAATAATAGTTACGCAAGTTTATGAAAAAGTGTATATCTTAGTCGTTTCAAATCCGTTTTAACGTATTATATCGCCCTTAGCTTCGTATCAAAGTATACTAATATATTTTTGATAAGTCGAAATAATTTGTAAAGCTTGGACTCGCTTTTTGACTCCTAATAATACAAAATAAGTTGCTGAATTTTCTGAAAATAAATATTTCGTCGTCAAACTTGAAAATTCACCACTTAATTTCGTTATAACTCCGTTTTAATCCGTTCAAGCGGCCACGGATTCGTTTTAAAGTATATTTTCTAAATATTAAGGCCAAAAATTCGTGACTATAGTCGGATTTTCCAGAAAATCAAAACAAGGACAGATTACTTATAAATACTTATCGAAAGTAGTTTTTATCGGACAAAACCTATTCTAATCCCTTCAAATCAACTCCAAAACTAATATAATCCTACCATACACCTTCTTAGGGTGTCATGGGTTCCTAGACATCATCAAGACCAAAGTATACCAAGGGGATAATTATAGGATGACCATATATATAAATAACTCTAAAAATCATGTAAAATGGTATAAACAACACAAGTCTTGCATGTTTGTACCAAAAATGAAAAGATGAATATGAGATGATAAGGAAACATGAAAAATGAAAGAAACATGCTTACAAGTATTATGATGAGGTGATAAGAACCAAGGTTTAGCCTAAACACTCTTGGTTTTTATTTCAAAACCTTATAAAGAGTATTATCTAGATTGCAAATAACTTGAACTTGAGAAAAATTTGTGATGATCCCTTGATCACCCTTGTGTTGCCGTTTTTGATGAAGAAGAAACAAAGGAGAGAAAATGTTTTTGCTTGTCTTGATAATAATAGAGTGTATGATTGAAATGAGATAAGTTAGATTTTTTGTAAATGTGTACATCTTAACAATCAAGAAAATCCATACCACATTAATGTCACCTCCATAGGGTCGGATTTTGGGCTTATGTTTCTCAATTATATATTTTTTTCTTTTACTTGTATACAATATTTACTTGTAACAATTTCAAGAAAAGTGTAAGTAATGTGTAGGAAAAATGTATATTTAAAGGTAAATGGTAACTTTTTGGTACAAGTAAGTTTTTAATAGATCAAAATAGAATGTGATGAGATAATAAAATTTGTAAAAATACATTCCTTGCGAAATTTGAGTGATAAAATAATTATCGAGTAATTTTTAAGAAAAGTGTCGTAATAGTATAACTTTAACGATTTATATACCAAATAAATTTAAAACACTAGGTAAAGTCAAAATATAGTTTTTATAAACTAAATGTAAGTATAAAAATATGTCGGGATCATTTTTGGATTAACGGATTAAATGTTCAAAATAATAACTCACGCGATAACGTTTATTAAATATAAAAATTACGCGTTAAATATGAAATGAAATGTCATGAATGAACTAATATGATGCATAATTAATTTAAGAAATGACCGGAAATTGAGAATTGTGACATGTTAACAGTCTGAAAACCATCACTTACGTTCTTATGAGGTTGAGCAGTCGGAATCACAACCTTAGGACAATCCACCAAAGTATGTCCAAATACCCTACATTTCTCACATCTAGGCGGTTTCCATTCATATTCAACACGGATCTTCTCAATAGTCGAACCCGTACCATCAAGTAAAGGAATCTCGACAAAGGAGGCTGTCCCTAAGAACCTCATCCGACTTCACTTCAATCATACACCTAGCAAAACTACTACGGCCCCAAGATTCTTTGCACATTTGACTAGTAAAAGCATCTAACCTTTTGGACGTACCAATCAATGTAGCAAGAAGACTGAGCCCGTCATCAAAAAACATAGCTAAAGGAACATCATGGAATTTAACCCACACCGGAATGTTAGTCAAATCCTCTTTAAGCAAGTTGGTGTTCAATGTCCATGGTTTAAGAATAATAGGAACATTACTTAATCAACCAAGGACCATTATCAAGAACATCATCAATGCCTTTTTTGAATTAAACTTGAAGAAGAAGAATCCTTTAGCGTTCATCATAACCTTTTGTAAACCATACTTAGCCCACGTATTGCGAACTTAATAGTCAACAACAGAAAAGCAAGCGTTGACCAAGGAAGTATCCATAAAGAGTATTCTCAAACCTCATGTTCACCTCTTCCACCACTTTCATTGGGACTGAAAGGTCAACATCATCCTTCTTTTGTTGCATTCTAACCTCCTAAAATTAGACACGTGTTTTCGGATTCATTAGAAGCAACACCAAAGTAAGAAACCAACTTAACTCCATTACCACTAGTAGTAACAACCTTAGGTACATTAGATCTGGCTCGCTTCCACTCCCATTGTTACTGTGAATTTTATTAGAACTTGTCCCAAAATTTTGTGATTGAAAGCAACATTGAAGCTCGAAGCTTGTGGAACCGTTCTCAAACCGTGATCCCAACACGAAGTATCATGTACATGACTAGTGTCTCGCATAACAACAGTGCATATGTGTAGGACCATCATGTTTCTGGTTCAAGTCATAAGAACACTCAATATGAGCATCCTTAGGGCCCTCATTATCACTAGTAAAAAGCCATGTTTCACCGAAGAAGAATCCCTACTAACAGACCATATACCTTCCTCAACATCCAAACCAGTAATATTAGCATCGACACCTTTAGTCCTTCATTAGATTGGGATGTTTCAAAGTATCATTAGAGGCACTAATTAGGGCTCTTCAAAACATCCAAGATCCACACTAGCATAACCACCTGACGCACCCATAGATGCAATCACGTTGTTTAGAAACCCCTTGTTCATCTCTCACAACCCACGTACACTGAATCCAATCACCACCAAAGAACATGCACAGCCAACAAATAAGAAAAGTAAACCCTAACAAAAAACGTTAGGGTTTATAACGATGAAGCACAAAACGACTAACCCGCACCCATAATGATCAAACCTATGTTATGTTAACAGTAAGAATGGAAGGAATGATCAAAGAACCAAAGTCAAGATGATGAAACGATTTTTCCCTAAGAACGATTCTTCAAAAAATTACCAAATCAAGTGAATCGAAACACAAATCCAATCAAGGAACTGTTAACAATGGATGTTAAACAATTACTAAATCAGATCGATGTAAGAGACACAGGAGAATGGCAGATTTAATGAAAAGCGATTAAAAAAAGTTAGGGAAAAAAATCGCCAAAGAGAGAGCTTCGATTAGGGTTTTCTATACCTAACTGTGCCGCTGTAATATGGAGCTTTTTGTGTTTATCTTATATAATACTTGATACAAAATATATGAATGAATTGTGTTTTAAATGTACTTTAAGTTGGTATAATTTTTATCAAGTATTATATAACACAAATGAAAATATTTAAGGTCAAAGTTGTACAAGAAAGACTTTAAAAGTCAAAAGTGGACATTTATTTAGGGACGGAGGGAGTAGGATTTTTGGAAATCGTAGACTCGTTGTGTTAAAGTGTTAATCATGTTTTGTTCTTTAATTACCAAATAGTGATTGTTCTAGTCTTCTAGAGGTGACCTCTAGAGTTTTTTTTTTTTTTTTTTCGCTTAGCATTCTGCCGCCCTCTATTAATACTATGTAATTTGTGTTGCTTAGTATAAAACTTACCAACTCAATTGAGTAAATTCACCTTGATCTACTTCTTTTAATCCTCTCCAAATACTCCGCTAGATACAACCGTGCAAGAGAAAAAATCGAACTTACATTTACCAATTTGGCGCCTTTGGTTAGAAAGACCCATGCATGGTACCCCAAATCTTACTCCGTATTATTCTTGTTTTTCCTTTGTGAATTAGTGTCTTTTGACCTGTGTGTAATCACGATTAATTATATTCAACAAAATAATAATAAAAAATATATTAAAAGAACTTTAAAGTCAAAGAACTATGCGTTAAATGAGGACTTTTTACCCTCGCTCCGCTAAAGAGACATTTGGTTTTACGCGGAAAAGTTTACGTCCATATATGTATCGTACCGACCCCATATATATAAACCGGGTTAATTTTTTTACCGTAACATGTATTAAACCATACAAAAATAAATTCTAACTTTTAAATTTAGGGATATTTTTGTAATGTTAGGGATGATGTATGTTAAAACATGTTACAAAGATGGTCCTTAGGAACGAATTACGTTTATTCTTAAAACGTAAAGAATATATTTTAATATAATTTTTATTTTCAAAACAAGACAAAAATTTATGGATTATCTTTTCAAGGTCAGGTAATGCATGGGGACTATTTATATAATTTTTTTGGTTAAATGTTGGTTGTTAAGGATGGATTTCGTAACAATCGCTAAACAAAAAGATCTATTTATGTAATTGTTCATTTTTGCATAGACAAAAGTTTAAGTATGATGTTCACAATGAAAGGTAATTTTAGGGGACAAATTATGTAATTTTATTGCACGTACGTTTGTCTTGAGAGCTTAGATCGGAGACGTTCTTGAGTTTTTTCTCCTCAATATACCAATGTGGTTGTTGAAAGGGTGTGACTTTGCAAATCTAAACATAAGTTTTTTCCCCTAGCTAGATCAATGCTAATATTGGCTGCCAGGTTCTTGCTAAAATTCTGAATGGGGTCTTTCAATGTACGGATTGCGCTATCTAGAAATGAAGGAATTCAATAAATTAATGCTCGGCTTCTTAGGTTGACGCTGCTCTTGCCAAGAATATATCTTTCCCTCGATCTATTCATGCTTGTCTAACTCCGGATTGCTGCAAGTTCTAAAAAAACTATGCTTAACTGGAAAACTTTATTTCCAACCTAAAGAGCTTCATGTTGCGTGTTTAATTAGTTCGCATCTCTTTGTTTTGGTTTGCCTGTTGAGGCTTCTTTATTTTCTGTTGTTATGTTCTTTTGTTCCCGGGCTTCGTCTTGTAGCCTTTCTGTTTTAATATAAGTCAGCCTTCCATATAAAAAAAAAAGTGAAAAATGTATGTATTTATTTATTTATATATTTTTATTTTTATTTTTTATTTTTTTGACTGACGACTCAAAACCCATTCCCCATTTGTTGCTATAAGCCTATGTGTTTCATAAGCTGATATATTTGTGATGGAAGTAACTTGTAAGTTATTTACATCCAAATGATATATAAATGTACAGTTTCACATAATTTTTAGATTTACTCAATAATCCAACTAATGAATGAGAAATAATAAAAGTCCACTTAAGTTATCTATTGTCAACACTAGCTACATGTGTTGCATACCGGCATTACTATTAGCACAACCTATTATAGGTTCTAACAATAAAGGTTCTATAAAAATAATTGATCTTGATCATCTGAGTGTGATTATAAGCAAGTGGCATGCAATAATTTTTCTAATTAGTAACACACAGTACATGCATTACAATTTTATTCAATTTCAGCATCCAAAAAGTATACTGAGTGTGATTAATTAGAAAGTGATGATTCATAAATATATCGACATTAATTACATATAGGTAACTACTTTTCATTTTCCATCGGTGTACACAAAGGGAGGATTCTAGTATAAATTGGTTCTTTACTAGATCAATATCAGTACCAATTTGCTTTTGTGAGCAGAAAAAGAAGTACAATAACTAGGTCGTTCTGCTTTTTTTTGAACCACCTAAGTTCCCTAAGCTTGGATTTCCAGCAGTTGTACTAAAAGAACCTCATTCTACTCACCAATGTTTTGTTAGGGTCTTTGGGAGCAGAATTATATCTTCCTCACTGGTCATAAATTAAACCGTGACATATTATTAATTCTCAGGGCACCACATTTTGCTTCTGCGGTTTAAGGTCACAACATATCTCCTTCTACTCCCGCTCTAATAAAAATATTAGAGCGATGGACACTAAATTATTTCAAGAGGCTGCACTCGTTTTTCTCGTATTATGCATTGGTCTGGAGTTCAGAGTAGTATGCTTCTTACCACCTGATTCTTCTCCAGGCAAGTCACTCTCATTCCAGATCCTGAAATTGGACAAAAACTATGCAGAATCATGATAATAGATATGTAGAAACTGCTTTATATGACTTAAATGATGTGTGTACTTTTATGCAGATGCAAGTTATCTTGTTTTCACATACGAGGCAACTGATTTCACTCCAGCTCAAGAATACGATTATATCATTATTGGACGAGGATCCGCTGGTTTCCCATTAGCTGCGACTTTATCTCAAAATTACTCTATACTGCTACTTGAGCGTGGGAGTGTAGGCAGTTTTGATACAAACATTTTATATGAAAATATGTATTTGGCTTCCCTTCTAACTGCAAATGAGGAAGATTCGCCTGCTCAAAAAATTTACTCAGAATATGGTGTTTCCAACATAAGAGGGAGGGTCCTGGGAGGCGGTAGCATGGTAAATTTTAGGTTTTATTCAAGAGCCGAAGACTACTTTTATGAAAATTCAGGTATTGATTGGGATACAAATGTTGTCAAAAGCACATATGAGTGGGTAGAGCATAGTATTCTAATGCGTACAACTAAGTTAAAAAGATGGCAAGCTTCTATCTTTAATGCATTACTAGAATCAGGAAATGATCCTGATAATGGGTTCACTGTTGAACACATTGAAGGCACGAAGATTGGTGGTTCGACATTTGATGATTCAGGGAGACGACATGGGGCTGTGGAGCTTCTTAACAAAGCCAACATTGAAAATATACATGTGTTGGTTCATGCAACAGTTGATCGGATTCTCTTCTCAACCACTGAAACCTTAGGTAATGGTTCCTCATCCTTCAGCTTTTGTAGATTAAGAGACCGATTAATTTGACGTAAAACTAATCTTTCTGAATTTATAGAGCATTTTCAAAAATAAACAACATTCAATAATATTGGTAATAATGAGGTAATTTGAGATGTGAACCCTAACCATGTGTATTGTTTTACGACATAGATGCGGTTGGAGTTGCATATCATGATTCCAAAGGACAACATCATGAAGTCCGTGTAAGAAGTGGTGGAGAAGTGATTTTGAGTGCAGGAGCTCTTGGAAGCCCGCAACTATTGCTATTAAGTGGAATCGGTCCAGCCTCAAATCTATCATCTATGAGTATTCCAGTTGTTCGTGACCATCCTTTTGTCGGGCAGTTCATGGCTGACAATCCACGTAACGGAATTAATCTGGTTGTCCCAGTCACGCTACCTGACGTAGGAGTACGTGTGGCCGGGATAACAAAAATTGGACCATACATCGAGTCCATTTCAGTTCCCCCACATACGCCTCCCTTAGATTTTATACCATTTTTGGGTTCCCATCTACCAATAAACTTAAGCATTGAAATTATTGGTACAAAGGTATCAAGGACACTAGCAACTGGTTCACTGAATCTAGTATCGCCCTCAGATGTAACTGTAAGCCCAAGTGTTCGGTTTAATTACTATTCTAACGCTGAGGACATACGCCAATGTAGTAACGGTATGGAAATCGTTAGAAAATTGTTAGAAACGGAAGCCTTGGAAGAATACAAGTTTCCAGACTCTAATGGCGGACGATCTTTCAGATTTATTGGGCCATCTTTACCGGATGATCCATCTGATGAGGAGGCCATCCTGACTTACTGTCGTGAAACATTGGGCACATTTTGGCATATGCATGGTGGATGCTTGGTGAACAAGGTTGTTGATAGCGAATTAAAAGTCATCGGGGTTGATTCTTTACGAGTAGTTGATGTTTCCACATATTTCCATTCACCAGGAACAAATCCTCAGGCAACCACCATGATGTTAGGCCGATATTTTGGTATGAAAATACTTAACCAGAGAGCAGCAAATGACATCCAGTCTTAAGATGCATCCAATGTATTTTCTATCTAAGATGTGCCAAGAATCCTTAGTAGCTTTGGAGATTCTATTTCGTAAACCTTCCATGTCCTCTGAATTCTATCTATACTGATTTGCTATTTTCTTGTAAAAGTTCATTTATAAAAGTTGTAATTCTTGATTCATGAATGCATCCTAGGCATAAGTAGATCCAGGGATTCTAATCGTGTGTAGCACAATTCGTGACTCAGTTTATTTTGTGCGTGTCATATTGTATAAAACTTTTTTTAAATATTAGACGTCATAAAGTAGAGTGATCTGCTCATATCAATAATCTCTTTGTTTGTTTAATGATTTTAAACACAAACACAACCACTCACTTTTCTCTCTCCTCCAACAAACTTTTCTTTCATTTTTCAGCATTAAAAAACCCTAAAATTCATCAATTACACTGCATTTTTATGCATATTTTCAAAATATAAATCATGCAATCGATTCAGTTTTAAATTCCGCATCGATTGATACTATTTTCCTCAAATTTTACTAGTTATTTGTCTTTTGAATTTTGGCGCCAAAAACCTAATTTCAAAATTAGCTAATTCCTACTAGTCTTTCAGGTAGAATAAGTATGTCTAAAAGATCTTCTTGCTGGAAAAATGAGTTTTGCAAAGTGGTTTTTGCAAATTTTGGACATCATTTAATGTATGTATATGTTGCATATATTTGTGTTGATTGGGGGGTATTTTGTTCTCCTCAAAGAGAGCTTCGCAACGAGCTAAAGTATGTCCAAATTGGAGTAGAAATGAATGAGATATCGTGTCTCAAAGTGAGGCACAAAATCTGGAAAACTAAACTATCCCACATCGCCTAGAAGAGGAAGTGGAGACTAGTTTATAAGGAAATCATAATATTGGCTATCAAATTCCTTTAGGTTGGTTATGCTCCCACTCCTACGTGCGCCCGCGCAGGGGGGTGCAGAAAATGGGATTTCCGGGCTAAAATGAGTTCGAAGCTTCTGAACTCGTGCGCGACCTGCGGATTACCGAATGCAGCTCCGAAATCTCGCCTACGCGGGTATCTTTTTGCTGAGAATTTCGTTTCCTTATTTGATAATTTTCCAGAATTCTGTAATCTATTTTAGGAATAGATTTAGACTTTATGCCTAAGTCTTAACAGATATATGCAAATCTTCCTTATTTGATAATTTTCCAGAATTCTGTAATCTATTTTAGGAATAGATTTAGACTTTATGCCTAAGTCATAACAGATATGCATACTTTTTATTTTCTGGCGTATATTCTGTCTTGGTGAACAAGATAGGTATTGCCTATAAAATAAAAATCTTCTCATTCAGTTTTGATCACCCAAAAACGCACTCATTACGCGATTTCAGCCTTCTCGATCAGAACGCACAGCTTTTCCGTGAATTTTCAAGCAAGTTTGTCGGTCCGACGGTAACAGTTTGAACGTTGTACCCAGGAAACAGCGGTGAATCTGTTTTAAGGGAATCGTGTTAAACACGAGCCTCGTTCACGACCTTTACGCTTTTTTTATATATATCGTTATAGAGTCGTCTCGCTTCTACCCCATTCTCTGTTGTTTATTATTTCGTAATTTATTTATCGTTATGCTAATCGATTTTCATTTAAAAGTGTACACCGTTTCCACGGTCTTAAAACAGATTCGGTTTAACCGACTTTAGAACACTTTGTTATCAAATCGGATTAATAATTAACAGATTTTATAAATCTTTTCTGTCGAAACCTTGTTGAGTTTCTTTGGAAATCGCTTTTAAACAAATGTTATACATACAGATTTGGCTTTCAGATCTATAACGTTTTTTTTAAGCAGTTTATCTTATCAGTTTATATCGAAACCAAGATTGAGTTTCTAGTAAACTGATTTACTTGATCCATCGAAACCAAGATAGAGTTTTGTTGAATCAATCGGTACAAGTAGATACCAATTTACAACAGTTTGTTTAACTGTTTGTGTTTGAATTTTCAGGATGACAAACACCACTACCCCTCCTGTGACTACACCTGTGAACGTAACTGGTGCGCCAGTTACCAACACGGTTGCTAATCATGCTGAGAAACCAGAGAAATTCAATGGGCAGAATTTCAAGAGGTGGCAACTGTGACACACGATAAATTTTTACTAAAATTTAACTGATAATTAGTAATTTATTATTACTAAGCCTAATTCATTAAGCATGCATAAGCTTTGCCTGATCATTTGAGTAGCTAACTCGCATACAATAAAGATTTCACAACTCTTGCATTCATATCATTTTATGAATATTTCATTTTTGTCTTATGATTTAAATTGTAAGACGAGAGGTTATCTCGTTTTCCCTGGTGACCGACACTGCACGCGTACCGACACTATTATAAGGTCTTGATAAAACAAATGACAAACTATCGTAATGAACAATATTACAAAAATAATAATATCTCCGATACGTAACCATAAGATATTACATCTAAAAGTTGCCAAACAATGATACTTTAGTCACAATATGACTTCACAGAACACAAAATACTTAACACACTATCACTTAAACAACAACCCTTATAAAAACTCAAACCCAATTATTTCATAAGTAAACACAATATACTACATATACCTAAGTAAAATATTACATATACAAACTCACTTAAATGTATTATTTCTAAAATAAAATCTTTACTTCAAAATTTGAAATATTGTCTTTGTCTTTTCTCCTCCACTCACGACAAAAACAACACAAACCAAGAAATGGGAAAGATATCAATCTTCATCTCTTTCCCCTAGACCTGCTCCTCCTACCCTCACGCCTCATAGGCCGAATCTCCCCAAGTAGTAAACCAACACACCTCTTCCAAATATTCCTCATCTACCTTTACCAAATCCATGAAAGTTAAGCTTTCCCAAATCTTCTTGATGCGCGGCTACACCACGATGGAATCCAAGAAGAATCAAGATGAATCACCAAAGAGTAAAAAATCTTTACACCAATCCATCTTGAGCCTATGTCCAAGATTCGTTTGATTTTGGAAGTTATCTATATTTGGCTTCTAACCAAATTTCAAGATGAGAAAGTTTAGCCAAAAACTCCACTTGTGTTCCCTTTTTATTCGGCCGAGACCCTCAAGAGTGTCACACTCCATATCTCACCACAAAAAGATAAAGAAACTTCAAGGAGTGAAGAACATCAATTTGGTTTTGCTCTAGATCTATTGGGTTTTGTGGAGGTGATAAACTCTTGGGTTGGTCTTCGGATTCATAGTCATCACTCTTGTTGTAAGAAAATTTTTCCAACTTTGTACTTGTTAAAATTCATGAATTTGGTAGATAGTGTATTTGATAATTCGACTGTAAAGATAAGTGTTTTTGATAATTGATAATCCTTATGTTTTTCGGTAAATGATTTAGTCGCATCGGGATTTAAATTTTGTCATTTGTTTTGTTAATCTTGGTTCTGTCGAGAAGTAGAAATCCAAGGATTTGTGAAAGTTAAGTGTTTATAAAGTCTACTAGTAAACATTGGTATTGAATCTAGAAGTTTGATGTTGGTCCTAGCACTTGGTTTAGTTTTCAAAAACTTGCGTAAGTAATGATAAGTCGAGTATCTTGTAACAAATTTACCTTGTAACATTCGGTTATGGAGTTGTCGTTAACCTTAGTGCGAAGTTGTTGGCTCGACGGTGAACCCACTTCGTTGCTCGAGGTGCCCATCAGTCGACACTCATGTTGTCCATAATAGTGTGATATAAATCTTATACTAAAGAAACCATTTCTATGTCACAACGAATCAATAACTTGGGAAGTAGATTTTGTAACCGCAACACCTTGTGTCTAGGGTTAGTATCACTCGTGAGAGTCGTGATTGGTCCTCATATTGTATCGACAACTTCATTTTGGTAGTACCATGATGTTGGGGTCACAATCCCGGGTCGAGGAGCCTCGACTTCACAAAGGAGGACATGCTTGGTCAAGTTGTATCTCGAGTTAGTCGTTTATGTTATTCTTGCGTCAAGGACAAATGCACTAGCATTATGGGATTGAAATGTAATATGTCCACTAAAAACTTGATAGGAATCTGCTCGTGAAACCATAGTAATACTTGGCTACCTTCCCTTTAGTCAAATTTGATGTCTAGTACCAAGTTTTGAGAGCATTATGTGTTACCAAGTTGTAGCCAAAAAGAAAATGTTTCTGTACCACCTTTGGGCCGCAGCCCATGGGCTACTCTTGAGGGTGCATTTGGTTAACAAAAGACCCAAGTCTTTTATGTTGTACAAACCTCACTCGGGCCTAGGCCCAATTCTGTGCATTGTTGCTAACCACACCGGGCCTCAGCCCATAATAATTCACGGGTGCGTCTGATAGTCTAAACAAAACAACAACATAAAACTTATAACATAAACTGGAAAATTTTTATATTCGAGCCTTCTAACTTAGACATACACTCATATGCAACGTTAATTAAACGAAAGGGAAATGTGATGATACAAAGAAACAAATGGTTTTCCAACATAGTTTACGTAATAAATTCTTACGTCAAAGTCTAACGTGACCAAATAAACATATATATGTCAAGTAGAAAAGCATGTATCTTAGGAGAAATTTTTGACAAACAAATAAGAACCACTATATCATTTGACCATATATTAAATTTGAAAGACTTGGAATTTAACTCAAGTATTTTCTAAATACAATTAGAAAATAAATCAATTATATGTAAATAATTTTGACAATACCATTTTGTGTCAACAAAAATAAGTGTATATACATTTATATACTTACTAGTGGAACATCGTAATTAGTTATTTTAAATCAAACTTTGGATTTTAAAACCATTATAATGTCAACATGAAAAGTATAAATATACTTTCGTATACTTACTATTAAAACCACATGATCATTTTTTTTTTGCAAATAAAAGTTTAGCTTTATCTCAATTATAAAAACAATCGAACTATTTTAAGTAAAGAATACTTAAAACGATGAACTAAAACATTTCCCTCCTTATCTAGGTCGCGTGTCGGTGCCGCTCCACAACCAACACTAATCCCACATTTGGATTGCACATTTGCTAAGGTGTGTTTTCATAGCCGCTTTTACTTGATAAACTGTTTTATACATTTGGGGTGAGAAATATGCAAAACCTTTTTATGGACCAAACTATTACATGATTACTATTACGTGGTTTAGCCTAAGCCCTTATGTCCTTAGAAAATGCCCTTCTTCATGAACCGTCAATTCCCCTTTGGGAAACGCGAATGTTATAAATAGATCTATTGAGGGTGACTCCTCCGTTCGGTTGGCCATGCTTAGGCCAAGGCGAAACGTATACCATGTCGGAACCGAGTGTTGAGGGACAAAACACTCGCTATGGGCCCCTATATTGTATGACATCTTTTAGCATACAGAAACTGTCGTAGTATCGGTTGCATGAACTTAGAGCTAACGTAATAGACTTTCATCCATATATCATTATATTCGTTGTAATGATTATATGACTTTGCTTATGGTCCAAGCTTACTATTTTAACTTAAACCTATGAACTCACCAGCTTTTAGCTGACCTTTTTAGCATATTTTCTCAGGTGCTTAAGTTATGATCATGAGGGCAAGGCAAGAAGCGGACAAATAGTCGTAGTAGTATTAAAGAAGTGTTTTTACACAAAAATGATGTTTTTACTTTGGGACCACTAAAACTAATGGGATGTGCCCATTTATCTAAACAATGTTGTAAGATAACGTTTTAAAATATTTTATGAAATTAAATGGAGTGTGTATTCCGTTCTTTATTACTTGTGTTATGATTCACCGATCCCGTAACGCTCCCAAATAACACGTATGCTTCCGCTAAACCAAATTTGGAGGTGTTACAAAGAATATAAGATGTTTTTCTATCTCACTACTTTGAACCTTGCGCGGTTCTTAAAAGAGAACCCACCTAACGTGGAACCTCCTGCAGAAGGTCAATCCTCTAATCAACAAGCTGTTCAAGCCTTGGAAGCATGGAAAAATTCAGACTTTTTGTGTCACAACTATGTTCTGAATGGTTTGGTTGATTCTTTGTACAACGTGTACTGCAAGACCAAGACTGCCAAAGAATTATGGGAGTCATTAGAACGCAAGTACAAAACTGAGGATGCTGGTACAAAGAAGTTCGTGGTAGCTCGTTTTTTGGATTACAAGATGGTTGATTCAAAGAATGTGATGAGTCAGGTTCAAGATCTGCAGGTTTTGCTACATGACATTCATGCTGAGGGAATGAGTTTGAGTGAAACTTTTCAAGTTGCTGCTATTATTGAAAAGTTACCTCCAAGCTGGGTAGAATTCAAGAACTACCTGAAGCATAAGCGAAAGGAGATAAGTGTTGAAGACTTGGTTGTTTGTCTTCGTATTGATGTTAACATTACTTGGTACATCACCATTGCTCAAATCTGTCATCAGACAGACAGATCCCTGGAATTTGCCTAGACGGATCCCTCCAAGGAGGGAACCGTGGGATTCGTGCAACAGAAGACCAATTTCCCACTAACTTGAGTCTTATTTTCAGGAAATTATGCACTATATACTTGTTTTCTAACCTTTATTTTTTTAGATTTTCAAAATACACATGAAGATTTGGACACCATAAGCTAGGGGGAGCTTTGTGTCAAACCATACATTTCAAAACCATTTGCAATATAATCCTCATATGGATTACATTTCGTTACGCCCCATTGCAAAGTTTCAATCATCAAGGGAGAGTATTATCGTCACTAAGACGATACCATTTGCAAAACATAGTTGCAATACATTAGCTTAGTAGTTTTTATTTACTTGACGCCCTTACAAAGGGATGGACTCGTCAAGGGGGAGTTAAGACGAGAACTCTTCCCATCACTTGCTCTCTACATTCTTTCTTTACATGTTTTTCTTAAAACATTGTGTTAGTTTCTTTTCGACGCTCTTTTTGTCTCGACAAAAGAGGGAGAAGAGAGTAAAAACTCCAATTCGAACTTCTACAAATTTTAGTTTTTCCTTAAAATAATTTTATGTTTTGTCATCAACAAAAAGGGGGAGATTGTTAATACAAATAAGCCGTAAAAACGTTTATTTACATTTTACGATCTTCTAATGTTTTGTCGATAACAAACGTAAAATCATTTTAACGAAATAAATAAAATACGTAAATGGTTTGAGCCAATAGTTTTCTAACACACTTACGTTTTCACATAAAACACTAAAACAAGTATAAGTGATTTTATGATTTTATGATACATATGTACAACAACTAGTGTTTACATATTGGGGAAATATATACATAACTATTATGTATTATAATGGGTAAAAACTACAACCCATGGAGCATATCCATAACCCATGGTATTGACCTGGTGATGTACCCTCCGAACAGCTCGAAGGACACTCCTTCGAGGCGTGTCGAAGCCCTTCTATTCGAAGGCCCAAGTTAGGTCTCCAGAATATTCATAGGCGTCAAACCATTCGTAAGCACGAAGGTTACCTACGGAGAATTCGCCATTCGAAGAAGCCCTTCTGTGGGTATGGTTGACGAAGGAGTAACAGATAGGAGAACCTCCTGACTTGGTCAAACCCACGATCTCCCTCTCTTTCCTGGCTTCCTCGCCAAGTTTGAGAACGTGGGTCACTAAGCCCTAGCGGTTACCCACAATGGGACGCCCCCATGATCTCCGACATTCACGCAAAAGTGCCCCTAACCCTATTTCTTCCACTATAAATAGGTTGGACGGACAATGGATTATGGTATGCTCATTTCACACTCATCTCTTTACTTACACACACTTATACAACCATAACTCATACTTACTCTTACGCCGGAGGTGGTTCGCAGGGTCCTACCCCTGCGTAATCACTTAACGTAGTGTCTTCGTATTTCTTATTCTCAGGTGAAAGACAAGTCTTGGCTGGAACATACACCCCTCATACCTTTGATCATCATCGAAGCCTGGTAGTGCAATTTATTGTACAATCAGTGGCGCCATCCGTGGGACCGCTACTATTAGTCCCGTAATCACCAAGTCTTAAAACCTTAACCGATTACGCTACCTTTCAGGCATGGAACTGGAAGGGAAGATACACCTCCACCGGTTTCTCTTCCCTGGTCCCCTCAACACAACTAACACCGATAATCTCGCAACAACCTCTACCTTCACTATACGATCTCGTTTGGAAACCACTCCCGTACATCACGCCTCAAGTTCCGCTAACCCTATTCCAGAAATTAGCCCTGCCTTCGTTGAGGCAAACTTAGAAGCCTTAGAGTCTTTACTAAGGGCCCATAAGAGGCAAGTTCGCAACACTGAAATGCGAAGAGAACTGGAATATTCCAGTGAGGAATATGATGAAGAGATTGAGGTAGATGAGAGGCCTCGACCAGTTAACAGGGGGCGTTCGGCCCTACGAAATTGTTCTCCTTCCATAAGAAGGCCTAATGGAAAGACCGTGGGTTTTGAAGAATGTCCCGGAGGAGATCCAGGAAGAAGGGAAAGAGTACAAGGTGAAACAAGGAGCGAGAACTCTAACGGAGGAAGCAATCCAGTAGGGAACGGAGGGGTAAATCTACCCCCTCTCCTAGCAAAGACACTTAGGAAGAGAAGGGATGGGGGCTCCGATACCCCCATCATATGTCTCGTGTGTCGGAGGCCCTCCTCCATACTCAGGTATGAATTAGTTACCCCCTCCGAGAATGATCCCCTACCTACCTGGCCAAACCTATAACACCTACCCTCCGAATGGTTCTCTCCCCAACCAGAATTACAAGCAAATGCCCTATGGACACGTTCCTACACAGTCGATGGGTGGAAACCCTTCATACCAACCTTCTACAGTATACCCTGCATACACACAACCATTTCCTAACCCGTATAACCCTACACCTGTTTATCCACCTCCGTATAACCCTTACTATGCCGAAGCCTCTGGAGCTTGCACACCTTTTGTGAAGTGGATCGAAGACTACCCACTACTACGATGGGAAAGGCGACCCTGATAACTTCCTACACTTGTTCGAAGGCGCTATCAAGATGCAAAAGTGGGTCATGCATGTAGCGTGCCACATGTTCACCTACACACTCAGAGACTCCGCAAGAATATGGTGGAATGGACAGAAGTTGGGGAGCATTGTAAGTCTAGACGACTTTAAGGCTAAGTTTCGATCGCACTTTAGCCAACAAAAGAAGTACACCAAGACCCATCTAGCCGTGCATACCATCAAGCAAAGGGACAACGAAAGCACAAGGGCCTTCGTTACAAGGTATACCGATGAAACTTTGCAAATTCTGGGTTTGCATGAGGATCAGAGGATCTCTGGTTTTGTACATGGCCTTCGGACTCGAAGCTTGGTGGAATTCCTGTCCACCGACCTTCCTACCACTTACAAGGCACTGATGGAAAAGACTTACACTTGGATTGAGTCTAAACAAGTAGCAGCAAACGGGGCTCCGATAGAGCAAAAGGAAGCTTCTGACAAGTTCTCCAGAGTGTCCTCCTAGGAAGGATCCAAGAATAAGAAGAAGAACAGAGACCGCTTCACTCCGTACAACAAAGGCTCAAATCATGGACTCTTGGCGAACTTGGTCAAATCTCCCAGGGAGATTCGCTACCGAAAGCCCGAAAGTCCTTCGATCCACCACCTCGGATGTCAGCGCCAAGCAAAGCCAGGGACATGTCGTAGTATTACCACTTTCACGAAGACCATGGGCACAACACAAATAGCTGCAGGGAGTTGAAGAAGCAGATTGAAGAGGCAGTACGATCCGGACAATTAGCACACCTTGTTAAAGGCATCAAGAAGGGAAAAGACAAGTTCTCCGATACCCAACTGGGTGAATGGAAGGGGAACAAAAAGGAGGCTACCCCTACAGAGGCTCCGATACTAATGGTGCACAGGCATGATCCAACCTTGAAACGGAAAGAAGCAGATGGGGAGCTGGGAAGCGTAGGAGAGATAACCTTCCCTTCCATCCTGGGGCAGACACCTTCGACTGACCCCGTGGTCATCAAGGTACGGGTCTCAAACAGGGAAGTAAATCGAGCGTATATGGATTGTAGAAGCTCCTACGAGATCATTTATGAGCATTGTTTCCTAAAGCTCAAGTCATCCATACGCTCACGAAGGGTGGACTCAAAAACACCTCTAGTAGGGTTCTCCGGCGAGCACTCATGGCCCCTTGGAGAAGTACCGTTAGAAATCACCGTAGGCGAAGGCCCCTTATCCCGCACGGAGACACTCATCTTCGTGATAGTCAGGTCAGATTCTCCTTATAATTTGTTAATAGGGAGAACAAATATGCAAAAGATGGGCATTGTTGTTTCCACCATACATGCTGCCATTAAGTTCCAAACCCCCTTTGGAGTAGGAACTGTTCATTCCAATTATGGGGCGGACAAGGGTGTATATGGTGTCAAGAGGATCAAAGAAGAATCGGAGGAGCCTCCGATAGCAATTCTCAGCTGCACAGATGCAGAAGAGCGAGTTGTAGTTAACCCTAGCTACCCTGAACAAACGATGGTAATAGGAAAGCAACTCCAGGCAAATTTCAAGGCGAAGCTCACAGAACTGTTGCTGACTAACCTTGATATTTTTTCTTGGAAATATTCTGACATGACAGGGGTCCCAAGAACATTGCTGATAGACGGACAGCCCTTCGGCACGGAGCATAAACTCAATGAATACAAACACATTGAGCCAATAAAATAGAAAAGAAGGAGCCTAGCCCCCGAAAGAAATGGTGCAGCCTGCAAAGAAGTTGATGAACTGACACAAGCGGGCATCCTAAGGGAAGTTAAATACCAAACCTGGGTGGCCAACCCAGTAATGGTTAAAAAGAGCGAAGGAGGGTGGCGCATGTGCGTTGACTTCACTGACATCAACAAAGCATGCCCAAAGGATTGCTACCCACTACCAGAAATTGATTGGAAGGTAGAATCCTTGGCAGGCTTCCGACTAAAATGCTTCCTAGATGCCTATAAAGGGTATCATCAGATCCAGATGGCAAAGGAGGACGAGGAAAAGATAGCCTTCTACACAAGCAAAGGTGTCTACTGTTACAGAAAGATGCCCTTCGGATTGAAGAACGCAGGGGCAACATACCAACGTCTCGTGGACAAAGCCTTCGACAAACAGATAGGCAGAAATCTCGAAGCATACCTTGACGACATGGTTATTAAAAGCAAGACGGAGAAGGACCTACTCCTCGATGTGCAAGAAACCTTCGACCAGCTTCGAGCGATTAACATGAAGCTGAACACTAAAAAATGCTCTTTCGGTGTCGAAGAGGGGCAGTTTCTAGGGCATTTGATCACTAATCAGGGGATAAAGGCTAATCCCTCCAAGGTCAAGGCAATTACGGATCTCCAAGCTCCTAAATGTTTAAAGGATGTGCAAAGTCTGAACGGGAAGCTAGCTGCTTTAAGTCGATTTTTGTCAAAGGGGGCTGACAGATCCCTACCGTTCTTCAAAATTCTTAAAGGATGTGTTGATAAGAAGACTTTTCAGTGGATTCAGGATGCAGAAGCTGCTTTTTAGAAGATGCAGGAGTTCATTTAAATGCTTCCAACACTTACAGCCCCAATCAAAGGCGAGGTGTTGTTCATGTACTTAGCATCCTCAATGGAGAGCATTAGTGCAGTCCTTATGGCAGAACGAGACAAGCGACATATCCCTATTTACTTTGTCAGCAGGGTCTTGTAGCGAGATCAACTATCCAACATTGGAGAAGTTAATACTAGCTCTAATCTACGCAGCAAGGAGGCTCCAGCGATACTTCCAGGCCCATCCGATCATAGTCTTAACCGACAAGCCACTCAAACAGATCTTGTTGAAGCCTGAAAAGTCTGGAAGGGTGGCTAAATGGGCTATTGAACTTGGGGAGCATGAAATAGAGTTCAAGGGTCGAAACTTTATTAAAGGGCAAATCCTCACAGACTTCTTGGCAGAGACGCCTTCCGAGCCAAACACAGAAAAGGAAGAGCCCAAAGCTAAACTCACTGAAGTACAGGATGACTGGAAACATTATACAAATGGAACATCCAGCTCTGATGGTTCTCGAGGTCGAATCCCCATGCCTGGTCGCCTCGACGAAGGAGCATACATATGCTCTCGTTTCGAGTTTGAAGCCACAAATAATGAAGCGTATACGAAGCCCTATTAGCAGGCCTCCGATTAGCTAAAGATATGGAGGTCAAAGCTCTTGTCGTTTTCGTAGATTCTCAATTGGTAGCTAACCAAGTGACAGGCTCTTATGAAGCAAGGCAGCCCACCATCAAAGTACATGAAAAAAACAAAGGAGATGCTAGAGAGCTTTGATTCCTACACCATCCAACATGTCCGTAGGAATCAGAACAAGAAGGAAGATGCACTGAGCAAGCTAGCCTCTACGGCCTTCGCTCATCTCACCAAAGAAGTACTTGTCGAAGTCCTACCTGAAAGGTCCATCATTCGCAAGGAAGTTACGGATGTGGTTCATGAAGAAGGAGAAACATGGATGACTCCTATCAGGGAGTATTTGATAAGTGGTCTTCTCCCTGAAGATCCCAAACTAGCAAGTAAAATACGGGTTAAGTCTCTACAGTACCGGCTAATGGGGGAAACCCTATATAGAAGGTCATTTCTATCACATTGGCTAAGATGTGTGTGACCCAAACATGCTATGAGCATTATCGCTGAGGTCCACGAAGGATCCTGCGGCCTCCATGCAGGGCCCCACTCAGTTGTCTCGAAGATAATGAAGTTGGGCTATTACTGGCCTTCGATGCACAAGGATGCGCGAGAAATCATTCTCAAATGTGAAGCTTGTCAGATACACTCAAACGTTCCCAAGATGCCGAAGCAGGACATGACAAGTGTGACATCCGCATGGCCCTTCTCCCAGTGGGGAATTGACATCGTAGGACCTTGATAACGCTACACGCGTCATTCGGGGTCAAAGGAACTTCCTTTTCGTCAAGCAAGTTTTTCAACACCCTAGGCAGTGAACCTAATCGTTGTAGTGTAGTAATTAGGGTAAGCCACGGGTATTAATATCGTTCTCTAGGGGAATAGGAATGCTAGTAAGAAGTTACTACGCTAAGGTTGGGGTTGAGGAAGATTATTTTTTATCTTTTTATGTTTTTTAGGAAATTGAAAGGTACGAATCTCGGGGTTTGGATTTGGGGGTTGGTATTGCTACCGATTACTCTACTTATCTAATTATCTAGTCTAAGGTGTATGTAGTCTATGTCTAATTATTGTGTGCTCGTATGATAGTTTAAAGATGTGTTTACTTAGGTTTTACTACTCCTTAATTATCTCCTATTGGTGGTTGAATTGTCACGTCCTTATTCTTAGTTGCGTTGTGTGTCTAAAGTCGTAGGGTATGCGTATGTTCCCTAACTCTTTGAACTTACCAAAGGGTCTCGTCTACAAAACCCACTAGGGATAATAAATTCTTACTCTAAGGCACTCTTTGGATGGTTTAGCTTACAACTACTCAAGGAGCTATATTCTAAGGTTCACAAAGATTTAATCAAGCATTAAGTACACAACGAATGACCTATCGCATTACTAGATCATTAAACAACTAAGATAAGAGACAACCAATCAATATTCAATAATTAAGTTTCATATTCCCTAAGCAAACACACAAGTAAATTAGCCGGACATGGAAAACATGCAAGCATACACACAAATAATCAAAGACATAATTGAATTAATGAAGTAAAACACTTATCTTGATGTAAGATAGGGTTTGGAACCCTAAAATACTGTACAAGACAGCCTTGGTTCGGTTTAGATTTTTACTCCAAAAGACTACACACAAATACTAAAAAATTCGGATTCTATATATAAGATTACACATGCGACGGCGTCACCTTATGTTTTGTGACGTTGTCGGGTCGCCGTCATTAGGGTTTCGTCTTGGCCACGTTAGACTTGCGACGCGTCACCTTGTGCTTGTAACGCCGTCCTCTTCAGCTCCGACCGCCGTGCGGATTGAATCTAGGCCGCGAGTTGCGACGGCCTCTCTTTTATAACTTGACGTCGTCACTTGAAAATAAGAGTTTTGGCTTTTGTCCCGTCACAAAATCCTCCGACGGCGTCGTAGTTAAGCAGTGACGCCGCCACGATGTTTTCAGCAGCTAGAGTGTCTCGATTCTTGACTTTGGCCATTTTCTTCGTATATCCGCCTTTTCGTCCAAATAAGTGCCATTACAGCAATTTGCCTTCAAGAGACCTAAAAGTGAAAAGGAACGATATTAAGTAATAACGGATACAAAAGTGATCAAATAAGGGCTTAAACGACCCTCAAAAAGGTACCTTTTAAAACCTTATCAAATATCCCTAAACTTGGTATTTGCTTGTCCTCAAGCAAATGTGCTTTTAGCCAATTAATTTATAAGTTAGGGTCATGAAGCATTGGTTTAAAACAGTCCACAACACATATAAGCACCGCAAAAGTCATAACAACACGAACTAAATTACATACTAGCACCTCACATGGGGTGTTTGGATACTCACATCTCTCTCGGGTGTATATGGAATATAACAAGTTGGAAATGGAAGATAAACACTCATTAACCGGTCCTAGTACATAGATTACCATAGGCTTGAGAATCCATCGCTTTGGCGTAAGCACCTAGAAAAGACTATCAAAGAGGTCTTTAAAGGGTTGTAACGTTAGGCTTACGGTAGGGAAACAAAGGGTTTGGTGGGATAGGCTTTTTAGTGGTGGCAAGTCAAAAATCTCTATGTTAAATGCATACGAAGAATGGCGTTGCTAAGCCAAGACTCGACACTCTAGACTTTAGCTAACTGAAACAAACAGACATAAATTTAAATGATAGATGTAGGATGGTAGCCCTTTTTTAACACTCTATTTTTTTCATACACTTTTACTCTACCATCCTCTACGGTAACATCAAAATGATAGGGATTTATAGGCACATCCCTACACTTGAGTTTTTATTACTCTAACACTAATTTGACCCAAATTGAAAAGATCAAAACACTTGGGGTACATTATTACACAAACAAAGGGAATTTGAATTTAACGTTCCCTTCCCGTCATTTCATAAACTTTAACTTTTCCCATGAATCCCAATCGTCCCAAAACTGTGTACAAAGGATATGACTCGACTTAGCAACTCATGCAAGCAACTAGATAATTGAACTAAGGGTTTAGGGTGATAACAAAAATGCACTAAAAGTAAGTGCATACAGGTAGGCTAAGGCGATTTGGGTGTATATTTGGGGGTGGGGTGTAAACAATGCTCTTCATTGATATTCTAGAAAAACCGAAACATCACGAGAACCCCGAAAAGGATAGGCTCTGAGGGGTTAACTAGGGGTATCGTGTACTAAAGATGAGTAAAACGCAAAGGGTGTGGGGGAATTACTCAACCGAGGTGGAAGAAGTAATTATATTACGGGTATAAAACAAGGGTTATCCTAATGCCTCTTATCATTTAGTTATTCCTAACTACACAAGTGTAGTCTTACTAGCGATCTCGGAATGCTTCACAAAACAAGTTCTAGAATCTAATATACTACCGGTTCACACTCTAAGCATTAAAGATGAATGCTTTAATTCCTACTAATCTAAGGGCGACCCTCACATTTTGGGTGAAATTTAGGTGGTAAAGGGTTTTTGTGCTAGTCATGCAACTTCCTATCCGTGAGACGCTTTTGTTAAAACTAATGGCCCACTCCTATATGTCATGAAAAATTAAAAATTTGGTGCCAAAATTACCCTAACCGACATTTTCTCATGGTTTATTACACAAATACAATTGGAAAAGCAAATAATCAAGGATAAGCATAGTTTCAAAGTTCCCGTTTTATTTTCCCTCCCTACACTTAAACTGAACATTGTCCCCAATGTTCCCCGAAAGTATCAAAGTTATGATAATGGAAGGTAATGAAAAACGAAAGAAACTAATACTCCCCCGATTAGCTCGGTAGGATCCGTATGTGAAGTAGTGGTTAAATCCTTTCCAAGAAGAATTTATGCGTGAAAAGCTCCTTCCAATCTTATGTAACTTCTTCTTGATAAATTAAACCTGCACATTTGAAGAAAACAAACGAAACCTTAGCGTAAAATCGGCGGTAATAATATATATAAGACTCGATTTAAACTAGGATATAATGCTTTTGGAATGGATGTTTACGAATTTCGAAAATTAAGACCTGAAAATTCCAAAATTTATAAGTATCTCGAGAAAACGAGAAAAAGTAATCTAGTGTTTTTACTCCTTCTGACGGCGTCAGTTGCAATCCTGACGCCGTCAGTTATCCGACAAAACTGGTCTGCAATTTTCTGAAAACAATTCTGAAAAATTTACATCTTTAGAATCTGGAAAAATTTCTGCAAAACATCCATTATGACTCGATACAAGCATTTGACTCGAACAAACACACACATATATATATATCTTTTAGTTAATTGTTATTCTCATGTTTACGTTTCTTTTGAAAACGTGTGTAATCCTCCCTACACTTATCCCTTAGGTAAAATACCTTTGTATGCAATTAAGACGAGGTTAAAAATAAAATAAAGCATTTTTACAAATTTAAACATGAGAATAAACAATCAATAAAAGACATATGACACTAACAAGCAAACAATTAAGCATGGGTTGCCTCCCACGAAGCGCTTTTCTTTATTTAAGAGTCTTGTAGCTAGACTCGTAGTCGTGCTCCTACGTACCGATATAAGTAAGCCTATCCTCAACAATGTCATAAGGATCAAACTTATCATTCAAGTTCCTAGTAGTACGTTCGGTTAGATATGCCTTTTCAAACTTCTCTCCATCGGGATCATAGATTGTTATCCTAATGTGCCACTCTCCATCACCGTCACTAGGCGGTCTATCCCAATCCCATTTGTGTTTAGATTTCTCAACTTTCCACTTATTCATGACAAGGTTGACGGGCAAAATTCCTAGGAACTCGGCCATCTTCCTAAATACTAAGGCGTCCTTGAACGGGTTCACTTCCATGTCCCTAGCCATTTCTTTTTCTTGGAAAGTTGCTTTACTAGTGAAGGCTTCATCTAGGTAAAAAGGTCTTTGGGGACCTATGAGGTTCTTATCTATCCAAGGTCCATATCTAGAAGGCTCTCTATCCAACCTAATCTCATGTGGGATTTCCTCTTCTTTGTAGTACGTATGCTTTTTGATATCGTAAATTGACCTAGCACTCCCCTCTCCTACCACTATCTTGGGCATCTTACAATCGATGATGGCACTCATGTAGCTAAGAATCCTCTTCCTACTAGTAATGGGCATGTCGGGTCCTTATTCATGTCTAGCACATGAAAGTCGGCCAAAAGAGTCAACTCTCCTACGTGTACTACCATGTCTTTTATTATTCCTACCGGACGTGCAACACTACCGTCCGCTAGTCCTAAGATGGTTTCCGTTGGTTCTATTTTACCTAAGTTAAGGCTTCTATGGAGGGACAACGGAACAAGATTGATGCATGACCCTAAGTCGGCTAGATCGTCGAGAGGTTTGGAAGTTCTAAGCCTACACGGAAGAGTAAATAGCCCGGGATCGTCTAACTTCTTAGGTAAATTATTTCGCACAAAAGCGGATCCATGTTTTCCAAGCTTAAGTTCTAACTCATATTTTTCTTTTAAAGCATTATAATAAGGTGCATGAGCTAAGACCTCAAGAATCGGTTTTTCTTGATGGAGTTCCTTGTACTCCTCCTCTAAACTAGGTTTGGATTCTTGGTTGACGGGTTTCTCAAAAGTAGGTTCTACCAATGGTGCATGGCCTTGGTACCTCATTTTGGATGGCTTGGAACCCTTTTTGATAGCATTTACCGAGTGAACCGTTGGGTGTGAGGGACATGGATGTGCATTCTCCCATGGTGAACAAGAGCATGAAGTCGACAAAATCGAATTCACTTTTAGGTTCTTTATAGTATCACTTGGGAGTGCTCCAACTTCCCGTTCATTGAAGGCTTTTAAGAGGGCATCAAGCTTGTTTGTCATCTCGCTTTGTCTTTGCTTAAAATCGGTTTCAAGCTTAGTCAATCGAGTCTCTTGAGATGACAGGAATCTAGATGCAATTGCCTCAAGATTAGTGGGGTTCCCGATGTTTAGAGAATTGAACCTATTAGGTGGACTAGATGAGCTTTGGGGTGTGCTTGAGTTTTGGTTCCACTTAAGGTTAGGGTGATTTCTCCACGAGGGGTTGTAAGAATTTCCTAAGTTGTTTTGTTCGGGCTTGAAAGTGTACCACTTCTCTCCCACTCCGTCGGTACGCACGGAGGCGTAGTCCGCAAAAGCTTGTTTGGGGAGTCTTGTGCAATCATGAGTGTCATGGGGACCACTACACAACTCACAAGGAAGAGTGATTTTATTCACTTGATGCGAAGACTTAGGATTTTCGTAGGAACTCATTAGGAATTTAACTTGATCTTCAAGTTCGATCATCCTACAGTCGGAAGATTGTGAGTCAATGGGAGGCAATGAGATTGCCTTAACGGTTTTGGCAGTACTCACGGGGTCATTCCAACTTTCGTTGTCATAGAGAGCAAGGTCCTCTATTATACCCCATGATTCTTCCGCGGTGAGATCACTAAGTTTTCCACCTGCCGCTTGGTCAATGGATCGCTTGGTGAGGAAGTTGACATGATCATAAAATATTTGGACTTGGAGCCAAAGATCAATGCCGTGATGAGGGACTTTATGAAGTAAGTCCTTGAATCGAGTCCATGATTTATAGAGAGATTCATTTTGACGTTGTTGGAACATCAAGATGTCATTCCTAAGCTTAGTGGTTCTCCCCGGTGGGAAAAATTAAGCAATGAAACGAGAGGTGAGATCATCCCAACTTGAGATGGAACCGGCGGGAAGTCGCTCAAGCCAATTACTAGCTTGGTCCCGTAGAGAGAATTGGAAGAGACGCAGGCGCATGGTCTCCCGAGTAGTAGCATCAAGGTCGATGGAATCGACAATTTTAAGGAAATCCCTTAGATGCTGATTTGGATCTTCGGGGCGAAGTCCATGGAATGCACATCCGTTTTGCACCAACCGGATGGTGTCGGATCGCAGGCCGTAGTTTGGGCTTGGTCGGGAAGCTCAATGGTGTTCCTATAGCCTAGGTGGCTTGGTCTCGAGTATTCACCAAGAGTACGGGCTCTTGGCGGGTCAATTGGTGGTGGGTTGATGAATGGTGGGTGGTTATCACCTTCCATGATGAAAAGTGATGCGATTACGAACAAAGGTCACGAAGAAGGGGGATAGACTACAAGGAAGCTAAAAATGAGAAAAAAGCTTACTTGATAGGAATCAAGCAAGGGAACCTAAACGAGGTGGACTCCTAACTAGCTATTCTATTCCCCGGCAGCGGCGCCAAAACTTGATAACGCTACACGCGTCGTTCGGGGTCAAAGGAACTTCCTTTCGTCGAGCAAGTTTTTCAACACCCTAGGCAAGTGAACCTAATCGTTGTAGTGTAGTAATTAGGGTAAGCCACGGGTATTAATATCATTCTCTAAGGGAATAGGAATGCTAGTGAGAAGTTACTACGCTAAGGTTGGGGTTGAGGAAGATTATTTTTATCTTTTTATGTTTTTTAGGAAATTGAAAGGTACGAATCTCGGGTTTGGATTTGGGGGTTGGTATTGCTACCGATTACTCTACTTATCTAATTATCTAGTCTAAGGTGTATGTAGTCTATGTCTAATTATTGTGTGCTCGTATGATAGTTTAAAGATGTGTTTACTTAGGTTTTACTACTCCTTAATTATCTCCTATTGGTGGTTGAATTGTCACATCCTTATTCTTAGTCATGGCTTGTGTGTCTAAAGTCGTAGGGTATGCTTATGTTCCCTAACTCTTTGAACTTACCAAAGGGTCTCGTCTACAAAACCCACTAGGGATAATAAATTCTTACTCTAAGGCACTCTTTGGATGGTTTAGCTTACAACTACTCAAGGAGCTATATTCTAAGGTTCACAAAGATTTAATCAAGCATTAAGTACACAACGAATGACCTATCGCATTACTAGATCATTAAACAACTAAGATAAGAGACAACCAATCAATATTCAATAATTAAGTTTCATATTCCCTAAGCAAACACACAAGTAAATTAGCCGGACATGGAAAACATGCTAGCATACACACAAATAATCAAAGACATAATTGAATTAATGAAGTACAACACTTATCTTGATGTAAGATAGGGTTTGGAACCCTAAAATACTGTACAAGACAGCCTTGGTTCGGTTTAGGTTTTTACTCCAAAAGACTACACACAAATACTAAAAAAATTCGGATTCTATATATAAGATTACACATGCGACGGCGTCACCTTATGTTTTGTGATGCCGTCGGGTCACCGTCATTAGGGTTTCGTCTTTTGCTTGTGACACCGTCCTCTTCAGCTTCTGACGCCGTCTGGATTGAATCTAGGCCGTCTGAGTTGCGACGGCCTTCTCTTTATAACTTGACGTCGTCACTTGAAAATAAGAGTTTTGGCTTCGTCCTCGTCACAAAATCCTGACGGCGGCCGCAGAGGCAGTGACAGCGCGTCACCTTATGTTTTCAGAAGCGGTGGAGTGTCTCGATTCTTGACTTTGGCCATTTTCTTCGATATCAGCCTTTTCGTCCAAATAAGTGCCATTACAAAGAATTTGCCTTCAAGAGACCTAAAAAGTGAAAAGGAACGATATTAAGTAATAACGGATACAAAAGTGATCAAATAAGGGCTTGAACGACCCCTCAAAAAGGTACCTTTTAAAACCTTATCCGACCTATGCATGTGGCTCCTAGAGGAGTCAAATTCTTGCTGGTGGCAATCGATTACTTCACTAAGTGGGTAGAGGCTAAACCATTAGCCTCCGTTACGGGGAGACAGATCGAGAAGTTTGTGTGGGAGCACATTGTGTGCAGATTCGGAGTGCCCCACATCATCATATCCGACAATGGAAAGCAGTTTGCTGAAGGAGTCTTCTACGATTTCTGTCAAGGGCTCAACACAAAGCAGTCTTGGACATCCGTCTACCATCCACAAGGTAATGGACAAGTGGAGGTTACAAACAGAGACATTGTCAAAGAGATCGAGAAAAGGCTGGGACGAACTCACCATGGATAGGTGGACGAACTCCCTCAAGTACTATGGGCTCATCGGACACACCCTAAGTCAAGCAATGGTGAAACCCCCTTCAGCCTAACATACGGAACAGAAGTGGTCATCCCTTCGGAACTAAGTGTACACACGGAGCGTGTGACAACGTATGATGCCTCCCAAAATGATGATAGGATTAGGTAGAACCTTGATCTGCTAGAAGAAAGAAGAGAGATAGCCTCCATTCGAGAAGCCATGCACAAGCATAAGATCGAATGCTACTATAACAAAATGGTTAGGCCTTCCACCTTCAAGACTGGGGAATATGTGCTACGCCTCAACAGTGCAAGAAAAGCATAATACCAGGGAAAGCTGGGACCTACATGGGAAGGACCCTACATGATAGCTGAGGCCTACACAAGAACGGAGCCTACAAATTGGCCACTCTTCTCGGAGAACCCAACGACAGAACATGGAATGGTACGAACCTTCGAAAGTTCTATTTTTAAGAAGTACTTTACTTTTTCATTCTTGTAATTAGAAGCTTCTCAAGGGAAAGCAAACATTATTGGTAGTTGTCTTAGTTTTCATTTCAAGAATGATGTAATCCTCTCTACCAATTCAATGATAAATAAGACATTTCCCATAAATCTCTTACTTCGTTTCTTAAACACAAAGATTTGTTCAACCAAGTCGTTTATGTGTTTCAATGTCGAATAAAAAGGCATATGGCGTAACGAACACCTCATCACTTAAGCCTATTCAAACATTCACATTAACTCTCCTAGTAGTTTTTGGCACTTGTGAAAATAAAAACAAAGTCATACTACCTAAAGGATTTGAGATAGAGTGGGTCGCGACCCTCTGTCAATGATCAAATTTGGTCATTATATTCTTGGTGTTGAAATTTACACACAATGAGGTTGTTTAACCTAAGGATGTAAAAGTTAAGCTTCGGAAAAATGGTGTAAGAGAAGTTCACAAGACAAAAAACAAATAATAGCTAAGTGTGTACAGGTACTCCCCCACACTATATCATTCAAAATAAGGGCTAGTGCCCTTGTACATGCATAAGGAGCATAAGCCCCATTTAAGTTGTCTTTGGCCTAGGCCATACATTACAAATATTCAAATTGTTTGAGGAACTAGACAAGCATCATAAAGTAACATAAAATTGTCTTAGAAAGGATACATGCCACCCTTGAAACCAAATCACTGCCAACATGGCAGCCTTCACTCTTGCTTCTGGGGAGATGGAGTTGGAGACGGTTGACCTGAGGCAGGCTTTATGGAAACTATTTTCTTGGTAGGAGTCGCAGGCTTGATATTGCGGGGCTTCTTTGAGAGGAGGTCTTCCAGAGGTGCCATAGGGTCTTTGGTAGCTTTAGCTAGGAAGGAGTACTCTGCGGTTGCAAACGCATTTCCTGCCTCATCGTATTCAGCTTTTGATGTGGGACGGTAGCATTCAATTTTGGAGAGGTCTACGGGCTTACCTATTTTAGCAGCCTCTTCCAAAGCCAAGCACCGTCCATGGAAGATAGTTGATTTGATGACCTTCCACATTTGTGCTCCCAACTCATCATTGTGGTAGAGTTCCATGGCTATATATGGCACCACCTTAGACACGACCTCTGCAAGGTACTTTTGCAGCATCTTGTACCTCATCTGCAAGCCATCAACCTCCTCCCTTAACTTCACTTCCACCTCTCCAAGCCTAGCCCTCTCACTCTCCAAACTCGCACACTTCACTTCGAGCACAGCATTTTGACCTGTTAGGCTGATAACCTTAGCCTCTTCCAATTTGAGCTTGCCACTTTCAGCTGTCAGTTGGGCTATCTTTTCACGAAGGTCTTGGACGAGCGGATTCTTCTCAACATCCCTCTCAATGTCATCACATTTAGCCTCCAGCTCGGCATACTCTTGGTCCCTGTGCTTCTCTCTTTCAAGCATCACATCCATCTCTTGTCTCACCTTGGTGACTGCCATGAGTAGTTCCCTAGTTCGACCATTTAGATGGTTGTCCAACACTGCCTGCCTAGCAACACTCTTATCGTGAAGATCACAAACCCCTTCAATGGACATGTTGTCCATCAATCCTTTCCACTTGGAAGGGGTAACATGATCCACAATACGATGGCAGGACAGTGCATTAGGAAGCTCCTTTGTATCTGGAAGGCCTATGACCATTACAGTGCACAAGAGTTTAGCTACTTATCATAATTATAAATTCATGTAATTTAAAAAGGAACATTGCTTACCATGCATCTCCACAGTCTCATCCGGCAGCTCGAAGGCGGATTTCACAAACTTCTTGCCCTTGGCACTCTTCTGCCGCACTGCCCTGGATCCGGAGGCTGGTAAGGGATTTTTCCTCTTGTTGGTGGACTTGACCGCTTTAACAGTTGTACCTTTCCTGCTCTTCAATCTATCAGCTATCCCAATGGAGCCTGTGACCGGGACATCCTCCTCTGCAGGATCGTCCGAGTCTGCCACGTTCTCAACAAGTTGGGAAGGACCCTCCAACGCAGCTTGTGGGGGTGCTGAGGCAACAGGCTCTGGTTGTGGAGTGTCTACATCATTATTGTTGACAGATGTGGATGGTGATCCAACACCGTAGGACTCTTCGGCCTTCTCAGCTAGCATGAAGCTCAAGTCTTCATCCAAATCTTGGTACATAAAGTTCATGAATGACATTTTTGCAAAAAAGAAACAAGAAGAAATAAATATCAGTGCTACATTGGTCCTACTTAAATAGAAGTATAAAAACATACTTTGTCCATGGTACATGATAACAGGCTTGCTGGGAGACCCCTCCCAGCTCTAGGCAATCCCAGCCATGTACAAGATTGGCTCGGGGAACACTTGCACATCAACAGGATATCTAGCCAAACGCTGATAGCATGGATCCCTTCGCACCTCATATGGCAAGGGGTCATTGTATCGTTTTGCATCAAACATGTACTCCTTACTCAACAACTCCGGATAGTTGGGGGGAATAATAGTGTTTTGCACATAGAAAAAGCTGCCCTTCCAAGCTGTTATATTGGTGTACACCCTCCCAAACAGGTTTGGCACATCCCCTTCAGGCCTTTTAGCTAAGGTTAACCAATTAACCCTAGGATACAAGTTCAAAAAACCCCTTAACACCTTTAGAGTTGGTTCATAGCCATATGCTTTACACATTACTATGAATGTGGTCAGTTTGGCTAAACCAAATGGGTTGAACCTGGAGATATGCACCTTGTAATATTGCATTAGCTCTAAAATAAGCGGGTGTAGCGGAATCCTAAGGTTGGAATGGCTAAACGCATGAGTGTATAGTACTACGAAACCTTTTGGAGCATCAAAGATACCCTGATTAGACTTGGGTAACATGATTTTATATTCTGGTGGGATCGGGTAATCAACTAGATGGTCGTGTAAGTCTTGCGCAGTTAGCGTACATTTTTGTTGCTTAATGATAAACTTGGAATCCATACTTATTTTTTAAACTACAAGCGAGAAGGGATGTTTACCTTTTGGCTTCGGAGCTGTGGGCGATCAAAGTTTACTGCGTGTGGAAAGAGACGGAGAGAGTAAAATGTGCTAGGGTTTCAACTACCCCTTTTATATACTCTCTTTCACCTCTCTTAAACACCGTACACGTGTCCCAAAAAATTACTCTTATCCGAATTTAAAACATTTTTAAAATTTAAAAGTTTTTTGGTCACCGGGTAAAGTGGGGAATTGTGATTCCTGTAGCAGGCAGCTAAAGAGGGTAGTTAGCATTAAATGTGCCAGTTAGGCGCATAGTTATCTCCTAACCGATAAGCTTAGCAGCGAGAGGATATTTTTTCGCAGCATGAAGCCGAGAGCAATGCCTCTTCGCTCATATGCATCAGTTTTGACTGGGGGGCTTGATTATGTACCCTCCGAACAGCTCGAAGGACACTCCTTCGAGGCGTGTCGAAGCCCTTCTATTCGAAGGCCCAAGTTAGGTCTCCAGAATATTCATAGGCGTCAAACCATTCGTAAGCACGAAGGTTACCTACGGGGAATTTGCCATTCGAAGCCCTAAGCCCTTCGGGGTATGGTTGACGAAGGAGTAACAGAAAGGAGAACCTCCTGACTTGGTCAAACCCACGATCTCCCTTTCTTTCCTGGCTTCCCCGCCAAGTTTGAGAACTTGGGTCACTAAGCCCTAGCAGTTACCCACAAACATGGGACGCCCCCATGATCTTCGACATTCACGCAGAAGTGCCCCTAACCCTATTTCTTCCACTATAAATAGGTTGGACGGGCAATGGATTATGGTATGCTCATTTCACACTCATCTCTTTACTTATACACACTTATACAACCATAACTCATACTTATTCTCACGCCGGAGGTGGTTCGCAGGGTCCTACCCCTACGTAATCACTTAACATAGTGTCTTCGTATTTCTTATTCTCAGGTGAAAGACAAGTCTTGGCTGGAACATACACCCCTCATACCTTTTATCATCATCGAAGCCTGGTAGTGCAATTTATTGTACAATCATGACCCATATTCATTTGACTAGATGCATTGCATCTATTAGATACATTGTATCTAAGGAAATACCCATGGACCAACCCATGACCCATGACCATTAACTAAAAAACCCATGGGCAAATGGGAGTGTCCCACGGATCCCAGTTAATACACTGGACGGATCCCTCAAGGGAGGGATCCGTGGGATCCGGAGAACAGTAACTAGTTTTCTTCTATAAATAATGAGCCATTTCTTCCTTTTGGGTTGCCCCTCCCACACATACTTTCCCCAAGTATTGTAACTCTCTAACCACTGATCCTAAGGGATCTTTCTATGTAGTTTGTCTTTTGTTTTTGTGTGATTCTCTAGGTTCCTCTTAAAGGAGAGATCACTACTTCTTGAAGTCGAGCAAGCTCAAGTCCATGAGTTTCCATGCTTCGTCATCATCAAGACTATTGAGGTTCTCTTGTTGATACTTCTTTCTTGCTCCATAGAAGTGTTGTATCCAAGGCATTAGTGAAGGATGCTGAAAGAGTCAAGACGTAAGAATTAGTGAAAGGTGCTTAACGTCCGTGTCAAAAGCATTAGTGAAGAATACTAAAGGAGTCAAGACAAAGGCATTAGTGAAAGGTGCTAAGCGTTCGTGTCAAGGGCATTAGTGAAAGATGCCTAGGAGTCAAATCAAGTGGCATTAGTGAAGGATGCCAAGTTCGTATAATCGATGAGGTGCATCGTTATACAAATAGTGATAGTTTGTTTCCAAGGATGTTGATATCCTTGATGGTGTTGTAATAAGGAGTGGGTCTCCTTTAGGATTAGGTGTTGTGTAGTGTTGGGTAGTAGTTCCTCCATTGTAATGGAACTCGGTACTTAGCCTAGAACTGGATAAAGGGTAGGCGACGTTGTGGTAGGTGTGGTTCACCTTGGTGAAAGAACCCGGTGGTTAGCCTAGTACCGGAAAAAGAGTAGGCGAAGTTGTGAAGGCTTCTCCACCATAAGGATTTGGTGTCGTGTAGTGATTACGAACTCTCGAGTAGGTGACTCGGGGAGTGGAGTAGGGCAAGGAAGGTGTCCTTGTAGCCGAACCACTATAAATACTCGTGTCGTGGTTATGTGCTTCTTACTCTTTATCTTTCATTACACTTTTATATATCTATCTATCAATGTCCAACATACACATCTAAATAGATTGACATAAGTCGATCTAAATATTTTAAAACGTAGTTTTAATTGGTAAAACTATTCAACCCCCCCCCCTTCTAGTTTTCCACAAGTGAGTCATTTCTTCATTGTAACTCACCCCTCTTCTTACAAACTCTCTCATATATTATCTCTTTCTTCTAATCTCAGATCTCTTGGTCTATCTAGTAGTTCTTCTTTCTTTTGTTTTGATTCTCATATAGGTCCTTCTCAAAGGCGAGATCACGAGATACTACAAGTCATCCAAGCAAGGGGTCCTTGATTAATTTGTTCCTCCACAATATTTCTGTAGCAAGATCTTGTTTTTCATATTTCACATAGTTGTGTAATAGTTGTGTTGATTTGGTCCGCCATGTTAAGGACTCGGTATTTAGCTTTGTACTGGATAAAGTGTAAGCGACGTTGTGAGGCTTCTCCGCCGTGTTGAAGGAGCTTGTTGACATATTGCTTGAACTCTCGAGTGGGGAACTCGGGGTGTGGAGTAGGGCAAGGAAGGTGTCCTTGTAGCCGAACCACTATAAATCATTTGTGTCACTACTCTCAATCCTTTACTTTACTTGCTTTCATTATTTACTTTACTTATTGCTTTACACTTTCTGTCTATCCATACGAATTCACATAAGATCGAATCTAAAGTTTTTGAAACTAAACTTAAAATTGGCAAAACTATTCAACCCCCCTTCTAGTTTTCCACAATTGGCATCAAGAGCAAGGTTTACAAAAGTTTTAAAGTAAATTGTATTTTAAAAACTTTTCGATCATAATGAGTTTTGAAAATTATAAAGAAGGGCAATCTATGCAACGACTTCCACTACTTGAAACAAATGGTTTTATTTATTGGAAAAATAGATTTGAAACTTATGTGAAGTCAAAAGATATTGATCTTTGGTACATCATTGTTGAAGGTTACTTTCAAGCCACTACAAAAGATGATAAAACCGGCAACGAAATAAACATCCCTCATGATCGCCTCACCGACGATCAAAAGAAAAAGCTTTCCAAAAATAGTGAAGCAAAAATTGTTTTATATAATGCTTTACCCAAAAAGGAATTTGAAAGAATTTTCATGCTTAAAACCTCTAAAGAAATTTGGAATTATTTAGTTGTAACTCACCAAGGAAATCAACAAGTTAAAAATAACAAAATAGACTTATTTGTTCAACAATATGAACAATTTTCAATATCGGATAAGGATAGTATAGATAATTGTTTTGCTAACTTTAATACCATCATTACTTCATTACCAGCACTTGATGAGTCTTTTTCTAGTCGTAATCATGTCAGGAGATATCTAAGGGGGCTTCCATCTAAGTGAAGATCAAAGGTGACAACCATCGAAGAATCCAAAGACTTGTCTATCCTCACTCTCGACTAATTCATAGGCAATCTAAAGGTCTATGAGCTTGTCCTCGCTAAAGACTCCGAAGCCTCAAAAGAAAAGAAAGAGAATCACAAATCTCTTGCCTTAAAAGCCAAGAAGGTCTCAAGCGATGAAGAAACCTCTTCTTCAAAAAGTGATGACGAAGAGTATGCCATGGCATTAAGGGATTTCAAGAAGTTCTTTAGAAGAAAAGGAAGATATGTCAAGCAACCATATGACGACAAGAAGGGCTTCCGAAAAGGCAAAGACGACAAGAAAGCAAGGAATGAACGCACGTGTTTTAAATATGAGGACCCTAATCACTTCATTAGTGAGTGTCCCAAACGTGACGAACAAAAGGCGTTCGTAAGTGGTTCATGGGGAATGAGTGAGGAGGGGAATGAAGAAATTTGTCTCATAGCAAATGACTTAAACGAGGTATGTCCCGAATCTCTTTATTATAGTAGCTCATCATTAGATGATGAATCATTACATCGTGAATATGATAAACTTTGCAAAATTAGTCTAAAAGTAATTAACAAAAATAAGATTTTGAAAAACAAAAATGAACGTTTAGAAAAGGAAGTTATTGAGTTAAAAGATAAATTAAAACATTTAGAAAAGGAGAAGAAAGTAGATGGTTAATGTGAGCTTTGTGTTCAACTTCAAACGTTAGTTGATTATCTTGATTCCAAGATTGCTAGAATGTGTACTAAAACTCTTGATATAATACTTGATAGTGTTAAAACGGGAAATAATCAAAAGGGTTTAGGTGTTCAGGAACTTAATGCATTGATAACGCTCAAAATGAACATGTTTTTAGTAGCGTTATTGTTAGTTTTGTGTATGATAATCGGCTATATTTACTCATAACTGTTGCAAAAGTGCAAAAGATGCGTATTTGTATGTGAATGTAGCCAGGTATCGCAAAAGATGAAGAAATGAAGATTTCATGCACGTTTGGAGAATTCCCGAGGAATGAAGTCAAGTAAGGAAGCTCTTGGACTCAATGATTAGGAAGCGCAATGATTTCTAAGTATCTACAACAAGTAAAGATCAAGTTTCGTCTTGGAAATCATCAGCGAAAACAAAGAAAAAGGCGCGAATCAAGAAAAGTCAACAAAACACAAATTTGGGAGTACAAGAGGCGCCCAACCGATCGGTTGGAGCCCGCAACCGATCCGGTTGGGCTAGTGGACAACACGCAACCGATCCGGTTGCTCCATAACCGATCCGGTTGCCTAAACTGGAGTTACACCAATTGTCATTTAATGTTGCCTTAACTCCCCATAATCATTGGAGGCCGATCATTTCCTGTTATTAACTTGTATGGGACGTTTTTAGCCAGTTACTTAAGGTTCTTTAGCTATATAATGAACCTAGACTTAGTAGTCTAGGTGTGACACAACCCAAAGTGTAATAGTTTACACCAAAGCTATTACCAACTCTTATTATTCATCCCAAAAGTCTTGTTACTGCTGTAAAAACGTCCAGGAGGTTGGAGAGACGAATTCTCATCCATTGTTTGATCATTCGGAGTTGTACGGTTAAGACTAGACGATTGGAGGCGTGTGGTTGCTATATTCCATAATTTCTAATTCTTGTAATCCAAAAGCTTAGGTATTCTATGGAACTTATGATGAATTTCTATTCTCTTGAATTATTTGAATTACCTTGTTACTACTTGTGTTTTGTTATGATTGTCATGGAGTAATTCTTGAACATACTTATGTGTAAGGATGTAGGAAATCATACTAGTGTTCTTATATGTGACGCATGTATATGATCTTGTTTAAATGAGTTTGTTGGAAAACTACTAGTCTTGTTTGATTTGTCGGTAAAACATGTTTTAAGAAAAAGGACCGAAAGGATTTTTCTTGTGTTTTATTCCAAAAAGTTAAGTGACAAACTAGTATGGGGATATGGTGATTGACACCCACCATGTTTACTTATTGAAACAAGACTAGAAACATTTTCATCACGAAAGGTCGAAAGATTCGTAGGAACAAGTTTAATAAGAACATTTTGCAAACAAATGGATTTTCTAAAGGATAATCATTAGGATAAGGACCGAAAGGATTACCTATATGTTATTGTTCTTAAAATGATTTTACAAAACATAAACCATGGGTTGGAAATCATTTGCTTATGATTTGTGCATCACATTAAGAGTTTACACCAAACCTTCATGAACACTTTCTATGATTGCCTATAGACTACACACAAGTATATGTTTCTTAATATTGATTTTCATTAAACCATAATTTTTGGAGAGAGCCTTGAAAAATCTTTCTTATTACCAATCTTTTAAAACAAATTCAAAAGCAAATCTCTTGGGACGATCTCGACTTACCCACATTTGCTATCGCGAACGAGTATACTTGCTCGTATGTGTTTATAATAATTGCCGGATAATTCGTGGTTATAAATTTTTAAAACTTGCATACGGAAAGCACATCAAGTTTTGGGCGCCGTTGTCGGGGATTTGTTTTGCACCTGTTTGCTCGTTTGATTGTTTTCTTGTTTGATAGGTTGTTTGTTTGCTTGCATGATAATTCCGGCATCGTCACCATCAAGTTTTTGGCGCCGTAGCCGGAAATTTGAGTATTTTTTATTTTGTTTCGTTTCTGTAAAATTGGTAATATTAAAATTAGATTTCATATTGATAAGTAAAAAAAATGGTTTTAGGGACCAACCGAATCGGTTGCGCAAGCAACCGAAACGGTTGGTGCTCTCGGAAAAATATAATCTTTAATTTTTCTAGTTTTTAGTTTATCTATTGTTTTGTGTTATAGTTTATAGCTTATTTCTTGTCATTTCTGATTTTATAGATTGTGTTATAGATTGTTTATTCTTGTTTTAGTAATTTTTAGATTTTTGGCATTAAGTCATTTTTAGTTTTATTTAACTTTTTAATTAATCTTGTTTTTATTAGAGTAATTAATTTAGTTAATTTTTAGTTTTATGTGTTTAGTGGTTTTAATGATTAGTTAAGTTTATCTAGTTAATGTAGTTTTTGGTTAATTAGCATAATTAATGTTTTCAATTAATAAGGATAATGAGTAGACACATTTATTTAGAGTTTAAGTATAATTAATTGTCTTTAATTAATTTATAATTAATAGGTTTAATTAATTTCAGTTTAAAAAAAAACAAAAAAAAAGTAATTTTTTTTTTTGGAAAATCATTCCAACCGGATCGGTTTGGGTATTTTGGTCTGAAACTTACCACCAACCGAATCGGTTGGAGGGCCAACCAAAACGGTTGGAGCTCTCGGTAGATTTTTTTCTAGTATTTCTATTTTAAGATTTAGCTTGTGTTTTTAGTCTTAATTAGTGTCTTTACTTGTTTAGAATATGTTTCTGTATTTTGTTTTGATTTTTACTAACTCTAACGCTAATGATTTGGATGTTTGTCTTTGGTTTTGTTTTGTTTTGTTAGATAGTTTGTTATGGATAGTTTAAGCGGAATTTCTGAGTACCTACGTAACTTGGATGAGATGTTTAAGGACACCGGAAACTCGTTGGAGAAGATTGGGAATATTTTGGAAGAAAGTAAGAAGGAGTTGGTTATTGATTCAGAATGTGTGGAAGAAGTGGGAGAGAACAAGGTTCAAGTTCCTAAAAAGAGTAGAGTCGTGATATTCACGCAAGCACCTCTCACGGGGTACGATTCACCACTTATGAGGTTCGGGACACCTTGTAGTGTCGAAGGGGTGAGCACGTGGGATGCTCAATTGAACATGGCTTATGGGGAAAATTATATTGTGGACAAAGTTCTTGATCAAATTGGCCACGTTCGTTTGGATTATGAAGCTTATGGGAGAAAAATGGTTAAGAATTTTCGGATTAATATCCATGGTCATATTTTCGAGGCGGATTTTGTTGTCTTGGAAGAAGGAAATGCGGATGAGCCGGACGTATGCTTTGGGCGAGATTTTCTTGTGACAACCAAACGTCAAGTGGATTTTGCTTTAGGTGAGATGAGAATCAACATTACTGACTTGGAAGAGGAGAAGGAAGTGAATGAAATGCTTGTGGAGTTATGTGCTCACATGGAGAAGGAGAATGTGGAAATTGTGAAGATGAGGAAGGCTAGTAGAAAGAAAACCTCATCAAATAAATTAACTCCTACCACATCTACCACCAACAAGACCCATGATTACACACCTTCACCACCCAATTCACCAAACACCTTCAAACCTTTAACCCAAGACCAAAAGGAAGCCATCTTAGCAAACCTTGGACAAAAATTTCTCAAACTTAATGAGAAGAAGCCGGTAATTGAAGTGCTACAAGATTATGTTCTATACCGCAAAAACCTAGACGCGGTTATGTTAGCAAGAGCAAGGTTGGAAGATAAGGATCTATCGGATGAGGATAGGGATAGGATCTTATTTCGGGGTATGCCACGTAAGGAGAGTGACCCGGGTAACTTCATTTTGCCTATAAAAGTTAACGAGACCACTCCGGTCCGGTGTATGCTTTGGCATATACGGGATCAAGCGTCAATGTTATGCCTTATCCACTATTCAAGACGTTGGGCCTAAGTAAACCCCAACCAAATCATTCCAAACTAACCATGGCGGACAATTCCCAAGCAAAGGCGATGGGGGAAGTGAAAAATGTAAGGGTGCAAATTGGCTACCAACCATACTTGGCCGATTTTCTAGTCTTGGACATACCGGTTGATAAGAGTCTACCTCTTCTACTTGGAAGACCTTTCCTATGCACATGTGGAGCGATTATAGATATGGGGATGGGGACGATGACAATCGATGATGGGATCTCAAAGCAAACTTATTATCCCAAGCCTAGGGGTAAAGTGTTGGAATTTATGGAGGATTTGGAACTCTTTGATGGGGAAGATGACTTAACTTATTTCGAAGTTGGACGTGATGTCTATGGAAATCCTATGTATGGACCGCTTGCTTGACCATATTTTGATATTGATGATGAAATGGAACGTGCACTCGCGGTGGAAGCCTTCTACAATCCATTTAAGAACATCCTTGTTTACAAGAATCTCACAAATTTTTTAGGTTCTCTACCGGTGCAACTTAAAAATTTGGAATGGGGACCCGAGGGGTCAAGTGTGTACAAAAGAGAGGATGGAGACGGGGAATGGCACGTCAAATTTGATATACTATGCCCGGATGGGAGAAGATTTGTTAGGAAATTCAAAACTCATGAAACATACCGTGAATTGACCGGAAAATTCCAAAGTGTGGATATTTTGAGGCATGAGTATTTTGAGGAGTGATAAGGAGAAAAACAATGCAACAATAATAACAAGCAATTGTTTGCTTGATTTTCATCTTTTGATGAAATTTTATTTTATGCACTTAGGGATTTTTTTTTCATTTGATTTTTATTTTTCTTATTATTTTGGTTTAAAGTTATTTTAATCAATGCATTTTGAGTTTTAGTTTTAGCTATGATGATAATTATGACGATTTAGTTTTTGAGATTAGATGTTGTTGAAATTTGCAAATGGTTAGATGAATGTTGTGTGCATCTTTAATCGGATTTTTTAGTAAACGATTGTTGCTTGGAAGGTAAAATGCCCAAGTAACATGAAAAAGGCGAAATTCTGCAAAAATACAAACCGAAACGGTTGTGTCCATGACTGAAACGGTTGCATGCAAGTATAAATACCAAAAATTCATTTTTCTAGAAAAACACACACACACACTAATCCTCCATCTGGGTTTTACAAAATTCGACCATTAGAAGTTGTTTGAAGATTGTAACAGTTTTAGAAGATCATCATGGCACCTAAACAAGTAAGCATCTGCAATCAATTAACTTAATTAAGGTTTAATTAGACTGTTTGATTCGAATTGCAAATTAGGTCACTAATTTGGGGGTTTTTGATAGAATACAAATTAGGTTGTAATCTTTTAGAATTAAGTGGGTAATTGATATAGGAATGAATTGCAAAATGAATTGTAGTGATTGATTCAACATGGAATGAGTATTAGATGATTGAATTCTCGGATTTAATTAGGTTGTGCCATTGAATCAAATTAAGTTGCAATTGATGATTCCTAGTTGGTAGATGATGTGTGTTTTAATGAATTTTAGATGCCACATTGTTGATTGGAACAAGTGATTGAGAATTGAAGTTAAGATTGATAGTTCTAAGCAAGATGAACATGTGATGATTGGAAGTTTTGAATGCGAATTAAGAGCAATTTGAGGATGTGGGAATCATTGGTGATGTTAGAATGCATTTTAAGAGTGAATTGGAATTAGAAGAATCTAGTGGGAAGTAGATTGGAAGGCCAAAGCCTTCTGCAGTTGAGTAACCGATTCAGTTTCGTACTGCAACCGAACGGTTGGAGTGAGGTCGCGAAAGGATCCGGATTGGCTGCTCCTCAACTGATCCGGTTCCACGTTCTGTTTTGAAAATTTTCAAAATTTTGAACTAGAGCTTAGTGGCTTCTATAAACCTTATCGTTTGTTCTAACACTCTTATATTGACTTATATTTATGATTTCTACAGAGAAATGTTGTAGGTTGTTCAAGTTCGACAAGGGTTCCACTAAACCCGATTGTTACCAAGTATTGCCAAAGGAATGCGAGGAAGAAGGTGACGTATAACTTGAAGGCTGAGGGGAATGCAAACTTGAAGTTCAAAGATCTCACCAATGAGGAAAAACATGCTTTCAGGGAACGATTATCAAAGTTGCAAAATAGGACAGTTTTGGTTCCAAGGTTGATTGATTAGGATTTGTTTGCCTAATATGAGTGTGAAAATGAGTTGCGTCATATGATGCGGATGTCTTATGTCTATCCGGTTGATGGGGTTTCGTTTGATGATTTATCATGGGAAAGAGCTTTTAGCATAAATGAAGAGGTTTATCATGAATGGTGTATGGAATTCTTTTCGACTATGTACTTTGAAAGAAAGGTCAATGTTCAGAACATCATGGAGGAAGTTTGTGTTTGGTTTAGGCTTTGTGGGCAGGATCATGCCTACACTTTGCCAGATTTTGCTGTTGATCTTGGCTTGTATGAACCGAATGAGGTTAAGCATCGATTATTTGAAGCTCATTTTTCGAGGCTTAGGAGGTTTGAAAAAGGTTACCCTAGTATCCCCGCTTACTAGAATCGCGTGAGAGATCCTTCTTGTACTAGAAGGAATGCTGCAACCATTAGGAATCCGTTGATGAGAGTTCTACACAAGTTGCTAGTATGTGGGCCGTTTCATAGAGTTGGAAGCAGGGACAAATGCCATAAGCCAGACTTGTGGGTTATGATGTTGTTGGAAGAGACTAAGGATGGAAATGCGGCTTGGCTCATAGCCGAGTATTTGTCTAGGAGAGCCCCGTAAATCAAAGGTAATCGCAACATTTGTGGAGGCCATTATGTGACGAGGTTGGCAAGGAATCTTGGGTATTACAATAGCAATGAGTTGGCTAAGTGTGGAGAGCCAAAGATTAGTGAGATTTGGAATGCAATCGGTTTTGGTAATGCTTTGAATAGGAGGACGAAAACGTTGGGAGCATGGATTGAACCACAACAACAACAACAACAACAATAACCACAACAGCAAGGAAATGTGCCAATGGGCAATGTTTCGATGGGAAACGTGCAAACGGGGACGTCTAGTAGTTTTGACTCAGGTTGGGGAGAGTGGAACCACCATTTGAATGAAATTGAGTGTAGGGATGTTCGGAGAGATTCGATGATGTTGAGGAACAATTACATCAATGACTATTCGATGCCGATTTTTCAACGCATGGCTCAAGAATCCAATTATGAGTTGCCACCCTACAATCCACCCAATGTTCCACCATATCCTTTCCCCTACACTTCTTATCCTGGACCATATCCGTACCCATATCCTGGCTATGCACCATTTCCCGACCCAGTGCCTGTGTATGGTAGATTACTCGAGGTTGGAGGATATGGATATGATGTTGGAGGATCTTCATCGGGAGTTGCAAAGGAAAAGAAGAAGAGGAAGGTTTACACAATCTTTGATGAGGAGGAGAACTATGAGACCGAAAGCGATGATGATGAAGGTGATGAAATGAGTGAGGATGACGAATGATCGTGGATCATTCTTGATTTATGATTTAAAAAATAATGCTTATTATGTGTCGAACAATATTATCTCTATCTCTATCTCTTAACTATTTCTTTAGGATGATTATCATACTTTGTTTATTTTCATTTTTAAGTAGCGTTTGGATTGTTTGTTTGTTTTGTTTTGTGTATTGTGCATATTTTGCAGTTTTGTTTGTAGGATGGATGTGACGGAAGCTTATTGTTGGTCAATATTTGGAGTTGGATAACTCACATGCTTGGTTATGACCCAATATGCATATTGCATATTCTATCCCGTGGTATCTTTTTAACTATTTCTTTTTCCCATTTTCTTTACTTTGAAGTTCATTTTATTACATTGAGGACAATGCAAAACTTATTTTTGATTTTTAGGTAAAGTTTTTGGATTTAAGTAATTAGTAGAAAATCGCCCTTTGTTGTCTAGTTGTTTTCACACGTTATTAAGATATATTAAAAGAACAACTTTGGTATTTCAATGGTAAAATGAGTTTTTTTTGAAATTTTTTGATTTGAACCAAATTACGGAAGTAATTCATTTTGGATTCGATCGCATTTTCTAGCACGCATTATAGCATTTTTTCCACTTCATTGTGAGGTTTCTTTTTGTATAAAACACGTCTTTTGTTTTATATTTGCTATGAGTGTGCAGGTGATTATGTCGATTCTAGAACTTGTACTTGTTATGCATTACGGTTAAAATCACTTTCGAGTGATAAAAATATGTTCAAATGATAAGAGGTATCATAGGATTTAACCCAAATGGCCTTCCATTTTACATATAATGTTTTTTTTGCTAACCACCTCGGTAAGTTAACCACCTTATATGGACCCATTTGTTAGTGCTCATTTTTAGCACTAGATACCCTTAGTTACACCCTTCGAGCCAATCTTTTCATTCTTGTTAAATCCAGAAAAATACAAAAATATTTTACACCTTAAACCTTAGCCAACCCATGTCATGTCTATTGGTTTGTTGCTAGTTGTTTGGAGTGTTGGATTGTTTTTGATGATTATGAAGAAGCTACACTTTGTTTATTGTGTGTACCATTCTCCAACAAAGATGAAGGAGACGTCTTTCTCGTTTGCATTTTTTGTGGTGTATGCTTACACTAAGTGGACAGAATTTTCGAGGATGATTTATGGGTACTCTTCACTTTTGAGGAAAGGCATCTGTTAAGATCACTAGATGTAGCGTGGTTGATTGCCAAACACCTTCATAAAAAGACTGCATTAGGGAGCGTAAATTACATTTGTGGAGGACACTTCATTACTAAGATTACAAAAAGCCTTGGTTTATTCAACCCAATGGGAATGGTTTTGTTTAGCGAACCAATTATGCCCGAAAGTATGAAAGCTGGAGGATTTGCTCTTTTAAGAGATATAGGAAGTCGAAAGCTCAAAGGATTACTAGAGGAACTCGATGTAATGCCTTTAAGAACGTGGATTGGATAGTGGATCATTCTTGGACTGTGATTTGATAATGGTCAAAATGAACATGTTTTAGTAGCGTTATTGTTGGTTTTGTGTATGATAATCGGCTATATTTACTCATAACTGTTGCAAAAGTACAAAAGATGCGTATTTGTATGTGAATGTAGCCAGGTATCGCAAAAGATGAAGAAATGAAGATTTCATGCACATTTGGAGAATTCCCGAGGAAGAAAATCATGTAAGGAAGCTCTTGGACTCAATGATTAGGAAGCGCAATGATTTCTAAGTATCTACAGCAAGTAAACATCAAGTTTCGTCTTAGAAATCATCAGCGAAAACAAAGAAAAAGGCGCAAATCATGAAAAGTCAACAAAAGTCAAGATTGGGGGTACAAGAGGCGCCCAACCGTTCGGTTCGAGCCCGCAACCGATCCGGTTGTCCTTCAACCGATCCGGTTGCCTGAACTGGAGTTACAACTTTTGTTATTTAATGTTGCTTTAACTCCCCATAATCATTGGAGGCCGATCATTTCCTGTTATTAACTTGTAGAGGACGTTTTTAGACAGATAGTTAAGGTTCTCTAGCTATATAATGAACCTAGACTTAGTATTCTAGGTGTGACACAACCCAAAGTGTAATAGTTTATACCAAAACTATTACCTACTCTTATTATTCAACCCAAAAGTCTTGTTATTGCTGTAAAACATCCAGGAGGTTGGAGAGACGAATTCTCATCCATTGTTTGATCATTCGGAGTTATATGGTTAAGCTAGACGATTGGAGGCGTGTGGTTGTTATAATCCACAATTCTAATTCTTGTAATCCAAAAGTTTAGGTATTCTATGGAACTTGTTATGAATTTCTATTCTCTTGAATTATTTGAATTACCTTGTTACTACTTGTGTTTTATTATGATTTTCATGGAGTAATTCTTGAATATACTTGTGAGTAAGAATGTAGGAAATCATACTAGTGTTCTTATATGTGATGCATGTATATGATCTTGTTTAAATAAGTTTGTTGGAAAACTACTAGTCGTGTTTGATTTGTCGGTAAAACATGTTTTAAGAAAAAGGACCGAAAGGATTTCTCTTGTGTTTTATTCCAAAAGTTAAGTGAAAAACTAGTATGGGGATATGGTGATTGACATCCACCATGTTTACTTATTGAAACAAGACTAGAAACATTTTCATCATGAAAGGTCGAAAGATTCGTAGGAACGAGTTTAATAAGAACATTTTACAAACAAATGGATTTTCTAAAGGATAATCATTAGGATAAGGATAGAAAGGATTACCTACATGTTATTGTTCTTAAAATGATTTTACAAAACATAAACCATGGGTTGGAAATCATTTGCTTATGATTTGTGCATCACATCAAGAGTTTACACCAAGCCTTCATGAACACTTACTATGATTGCCTATAGACTACACACAAGTATATGTTTTTTAATATTGATTTTCACTAAAACCATAATTTTTTGAGAGAGCCTTGACAAAGCTTTCTTGTTACCAATCTTTTAAAACTAATTCAAAAGCAAATCCCTTGGGACGATCTCGACTTACCCACCTTTGCTATCGCGAACGAGTATACTTGCTCGTATGTGTTTATAGTAATAGCCGGATAATTCGTGTTTATAAACTTTTAAAACTTGCACACGAAGAGCACATCATGATTTCAAAAACAATGCTTATTGTGTGTCGAACAATATTATCTCTATCTCTATCTCTTAACTATTTCTTTAGGCTGATTATCATACTTTGTTTATTTTTATTTTTAAGTAGCGTTTGGATTGTTTTTTTGTTTTGTTTTGTGTATTGTGCATATTTTGCACTTTTGTTTGCAGGATGGATGTGACGGAAGCTTAATGTTGGTCAATATTTGGAGCTGGATAACTCACATGCTTGCTTATGATCCAATATGCATATTGCATATTCTATCCCGTGGTATTTTGTTTTTTGACTATTTCTTTTTCCCATTTTCTTTACTTTGAAGTTCATTTTATTACATTGAGGACAATGGAAAACTTAAGTATGGGGGAGGGAAGAAAATAGGAAAAAATGATACTATTTTTAAATTTTTAGTTATTAGTCTTATTTTTGATTTTTAGGTAAAGTTTTTGGATTTAAGTAATTAGTAGAAAATCGCCCTTGGTTGTCTAGTTGTTTTCACACGTTATTAAGGTACGTTAAAAGAACAACTTGGGTATTTCAATGGTAAAATGAGGTTTTTGAAAATTTTTGATTTGAACCAAATTACGAAAGTGATTCATTTTGGATTCGATAGCATTTTCTAGCACGCATTATAGCCTTTTTCCACTAAATTGTGAGGTTTCTTTTTGTATAAAACACATCTTTTGTTTTATATCTACTATGAGTGTGCCGGTAATTATGTCGATTCTAGAACTTGTACTTCTTATGCGTTACGGTTAAAATCACTCTCGAGTGATAAAAATATGTTCAAATGATAAGAGGCATCGTAGGATTTAATCCAAATGGCATTCCATTTTATATCTAATGTTTTTTTTGTTAACCACATCGGTTAGTTAACCACCCATATGGACCCATTTGTTAGTGCTCATTTTTAGCACTAGATACCCCTAGTTACACCCTTCGAGCCAATCTTTTCATTCTTGTTTAAATCCAGAAAAATACAAAAATACTTTACACCTTAAACCTTAGCCAACCCATGTCATGTCTATTGGTTTGTTGCTAGTTGTTTGGAGTGTTGGATTGTTTTTGATGATTATAAAGAAGCTACACTTTGTCACTTGTGTGTACCATTCTCCAACACAGATGAAGGAGACGTCTTTCTCGTTTGTATTTTTTTGTGGTGTATGCTTATACTAAGTGTGGGGGAACTATTTAAAAAAAATGGTTATATCCAATGTGCTATATAAGGAATATTGATTAGCGAATGAGCTAAATTGAGTTATATACGTTTGGAGATCGATATGTGAGGAAGAGGAAAATATAATCATTTTCGGGATTGTGGTTTGTATGATGGCTAGCAACATAGAGGTTTAGAATTGACTTTATTTATTTTTTCTTTTTAAGCCAATTTCATAAACCATCTCATGCCTTATCCATACCATTTATAAACCCAAAGCCTTAACGTTATTACCCGAATAAAAGCCCTCTTTGATGAATTTATTTTATTTGTTTTGATACTTGTACAAGCTTATGGTAAAAAGCATTAATCATGACTAGGCATTGAGTGATTTACACATACCCACCAATATATGAGTGCTGAGTGAATTCTTAAAATCATTCGTGAGGTGTTTAGTTGTGTTATCTAAAATTATTTGGTTCATTTTAAAGTTTTCACATATTAAAAGCAAATTAATAATTATTTCTTTTCAGATGATTGTTAAATTTTCGGAACCACGGTATCAAGACCATTGAAATTGATTTTTGCAAATGTTAGACCTACTCGAGGGCGAGTAGAACTTAAGTATGGGGGAATTTGATAACGCTCAAAATGAACATGTTTTTAGTAGCGTTATTGTTAGTTTTGTGTATGATAATCGGCTATATTTACTCATAACTGTTGCAAAAGTGCAAAAGATGCGTATTTGTATGTGAATGTAGCCAAGTATCGCAAAAGATGAAGAAATGAAGATTTCATGCTTATTTTGAGAATTCCCCGAGGAAGGAAGTCAAGTAAGGAAGCTCTTGGACTCAATGATTAGGAAGCGCAATGATTTCTAAGTATCTACAACAAGTAAAGATCAAGTTTCTTCTTGGAAATCATCAGCGCAAACAAAGAAAAAGGCGCGAATCAAGAAAAGTCAACAAAAGTCAAATTTGGGAGTACAAGAGGTGCCCAACCGATCGGTTGGAGCCCGCAACCGATCCGGTTGGGCTAGTGGACAACACGCAACCGATCTGGTTGCTCCTCAACCCATCCGGTTGCCTAAACTGGAGTTACACAAATTGTCATTTAATGTTGCCTTAACTCCCCGTAATCGTTGGAGGCCGATCATTTCCTGTTATTAACTTGTATGGGACGTTTTTAGCTAGTTACTTAAGGTTCTTTAGCTATATAATGAACCTAGACTTAGTAGTCTAGGTGTGACACAACCCAAAGTGTAATAGTTTACACCAAAGCTATTACCAACTCTTATTATTCATCCCAAAAGTCTTGTTACTACTGTAAAAACGTCCAGGAGGTTAGAGAGACGAATTCTCATCCATTGTTTGATCATTCGGAGTTGTACGGTTAATATTAGACGATTGGAGGCGTGTGGTTGCTATATTCCACAATTTCTAATTCTTGTAATCCAAAAGCTTAGGTATTCTATGGAACTTATGATGAATTTCTATTCTCTTGAATTATTTGAATTACCTTGTTACTACTTGTGTTTTGTTATAATTGTCATGGAGTAATTCTTGAATATACTTGTGTGTAAGGATGTAGGAAATCATACTAGTGTTCTTATATGTGATGCATGTATATGATCTTGTTTAAATGAGTTTGTTGGAAAACTACTAGTCTTGTTTGATTTGTCGGTAAAACATGTTTTAAGAAAAAGGACCGAAAGGATTTCTCTTGTGTTTTATTCCAAAAAGTTAAGTGACAAACTAGTATGGGGATATGGTGATTGACACCCACCATATTTACTTATTGAAACAAGACTAGAAACATTTTCATCACGAAAGGTCAAAAGATTCGTAGGAACAAGTTTAATAAGAACATTTTGCAAACAAATGGATTTTCTAAAGGATAATCATTAGGATAAGGACCGAAAGGATTACTTATATGTTATTGTTCTTAAAATGATTTTACAAAACATAAACCATGGGTTGGAAATAATTTGCTTATGATTTGTGCATCACATCAAGAGTTTACACCAAGCCTTCATGAACACTTTCTATGATTGCCTATAGACTACACACAAGTATATGTTTCTTAATATTGATTTTCATTAAACCATAATTTTTGGAGAGAGCCTTGACAAAGCTTTCTTGTTACCAATCTTTTAAAACAAATTCAAAAGCAAATATCTTGGGACGATCTCGACTTACCCACCTTTGCTATCGCGAACGAGTATACTTGCTCGTATGTGTTTATAGTAATTGCCGGATAATTCATGTTTATAAATTTTTAAAACTTGCACACGGAAAGCACATCATACATCGACTAGCGAGATTAAAGAAACACAATTCGTTAAAGCAATTGAAAAGCAAGCTACTGTAGTCACGGAGTTCCCACGGATCCCTTGAAAAAGGAACCGTCTAGTGCAAATCCAGGGATACGTGGGTCTGTACCAGCAAACAGTAGAAATAATGTAACTTCATCATCTAGAACCGACTTTGTTATTATTAACAAGAAGAAACCCACCCATGTTACTGTTAGAAATGTCAAACAACCACCTCTACTAAAACAAAATCAAAGTTTTATAAAAAACAAAGGTGCATCATTTTCTAAACCAAACACATTTGTAAGAATACCAAATAATGTCTATCCAAGAAGTAACCACCATCAAATGGGATGGAATCCTAATGTACAAAATGGTTTTCCATTTCAAAACTTTACACCGTGGAATGCTTTATCACCTTTTTCATATATGGCTAACATGAATGAAATGTACTTACCCTAATGGACCCATGAACAAATGGAGACAAACTTTTGAGTTAATTGTTTTCTTAGGTGTGCTTAAAGGTCGAAACGATACGGATGAATGGATCAAGGATAGCGGGTGCACGAGGCACATGACCGGTAATAAAGATTTGTTTTCCACATATGAATCCTTCAATGGAGGAAATGTGGTGTTTGGTAATAGCAAGAGCAAAATCATCGGTAAAGGTACAATTTCTCACAAATCCTTAACCATTAATGATGTATGTCACGTAGAAAACCTAAACTTCAACCTTCTAAGTATAGGACAAATATGTGATAAAAAGTGCAACGTACTTTTTAGTGAAACCGGTAGTAAAATATTGAAAAACGGTAATACTATAGGAAGAGGGATTAGAAAACATAGAGTCTATGTCATTAAAACCGGTAATGAACCAAAAGATAAACTTTGTCTTACTTCGATGGATGATACTTCGACATTATGGCATCGAAGATTGGGTCACGCCAATATGCTACTTCTTCAATCGTTATCATCCAAAGAACTAGTAAGAGATCTACCCAAATTAAAATACGAACATCACTTCTGTGATGCTTGCAACATAGGAAGCAAGTCCATGCTAGTTATAAAGCTAAAAATATGGTCTCAACAACTAAGTGTCTAGAATTACTACATATGGATTTATTTGGTCCATCCGCTATTCAAAGTTATGGAGGTAACTTCTATACTCTGGTTATAGTGGATGATTACTCCAGGTACACATGGACTAAATTTATAAAGAATAAAACTGAAACGTTCAATTACTTTGAAATATTAAGTAAGAAAATACAAAGACAACTAGGAAGTCCTATAGTGTCTATTAGAGCGGATCATGGTAGGGAATTTGATAATGAAGTGCAATTTGGAGCTTTTTGTGATGCTAATGGTATTACTCACAATTTCTCAGCTCCTCGCACTCCACAATCAAATGGGGTAGTTGAAAGGAAAAATAGAACCCTACAAGAAATGAGTCGCACCATGATTAATGAGCAATCTATTTGATGCAGGTTTTACTGACCAGGTTTTAATATTTATAAGTGTCTCGTTTACCTATGGTCTACCTTATGCACTAACGGGCAGTGTACCCGATCGTGTGTAGTGTAGTAATCGGTAAAACCGAGGTCGTCCCAAGAGCTATGTGAGCGGATTCTAATTAAGTCTAGGTGTCACAGGTTTTTAATGGTTTTAAGATTGAAATGATTAATTAACTAATAAGACAAGAAAATAAAAGAAAGCAAATAAAGGCAAGGATGTGATCAAGAGAGGTAAAGTGTGCTAACTTAGTTACTCATCCTATCATGTTATGCTCACGTCTAATTACTTCCAATTGCTTCAAGTGGGGGTTTAGGTCGCTAGGACAGTATTTGGTCAGTTCGTCCTAACCTATCAGCAAAGGTTTCCACCGGAGATCAAGCTACTACCCTTGAAAGTCCATTTGTTTTTAGTCCCCTAAGCCAAGTCATTAAGTACCGCTACATGCAAGATTCATAATAATGAGTGTCCGAGCGCTAGCATCTTAGACACTCATCCCTAACTTCTTAAGTTCATCCAAACGGTAGGTAATCATTTGGTCAGCTCGCACAAGCGAAGAAGGGTCGTCAGTTGGTCAATTCTTACCCTTCCGACTCAGTCTACCTACTCAGGGTCAGTTGGTCAATTATCCTAAGCAAATAGACACTGCCACTATTCAAAACTACCGAAACAAGGGTAGCTGCCAACAAACTATGTATGCATACACTAGAAACAATTATACGGAAGCAATGTAAACATAAACATAACAATTAAGGAATCATAACTAGGCTAGCACCAGAGGTGCTTAGCCGATCATATTAAATGAAACAATCAATTCAACGTTTGACATAATGAAATACATGAACTGAAAGTAAAAGAAATGATAGATCGCTAATGCTTATTGTTAGGGAGTTATTTCTCCCTTGGAGATGGCTCTGTATGCTCCTTAAGATTTGCCATTAGTCCCCTACTCACGTTCACTGCTTTGTGTGTGGAGTGAATGATGTGAAATGCAGAATTTAGGGCTGGTATTTATAGGCCAAATCTAGTTTCAGCATAACTTAAGTTGAGAGTTACGCCGTAACCTATATAAATCCGTAATAACGCTCAAGATATAGCTGGTTACGGCGTAACACATGGAATGAGTTACGCCGTATCTTCAATATAGGTTACAAAATCATGATTACGCCATAATCATTGGAAAGAGTTACGGCGTAGCTTGCAGCGGCGTGGAACATCATTTGACCTAATTGGTTACAGCGTAATCCTAAGATGGAGTTACGCCATAATATGCTGTTGAGTTGGTCTTCTGAGTCACGCTTTTGTTACGGCGTAATGTGAGAGAGGAGTTACACCGTTATTACTTCATAGTGGGCATACTATCATATATCTTCAATAAACTCTCCAAATCCGCGTCTCTTTAGCTCCAATGCTCGTAATTTACCTGAAAGTGAAATATAGAGGAAAACAAGCGTAAATCCATATAAATGATATAAAATACGAGCATTATCGGGGGAAATTGACACTTAATATTCAGGACTATTTGATGTTATCACTATTCCTAAAAAAATTTGGTGCAATGTCGTCGACACATCAACCTATATAATTAACCGTGTCCTAATTAGACCATTCTTAGGTAAAACTCCATACGAGTTACTTCGAGGCAAAAATCCTACGCTAGAACACTTTAGAGTCTTTAGTAGTAAATATTTCTTACTTAATACTAAAGATTACCTAACTAAATTGGATCCTAAATCAACTGAATGTATCTTCTTAGGCTATTCCTAATAGTAAAGCTTATGTTATACTAAATAAAGAAACCATGAAGTTTGAAGAATCCTTAAATGTAAGATTTGATGAAAGTCCACCTAAACCTACTCTACCTCTCGTCGATGATGAGTTGACCGAAAGTGAAGCCATATAAATCAAGGAAAATATAAATAAAGAAGATGAAACATTAAACAATGAAATCATCAATATTAAAGAGTCTACAGATCATCCCGTAGAAAAGGTTATAGGAAAGTTAAATGAAAGAACCTTAAGATCTCAAGTCCAAAACCAAAGTATTTTATTTTGTTTTGTCTCAACCATAGAACCTAAAAATATGCAAGAAGCCATATAAGGTGAAAGTTGGGTAATGACTATGCAAAAAGAATTAAATCAATTTGTTTCTAACAATGTTTGAACACTTTTCCCTCCTCCTAATAACCAAACCATTATCAGAACTAAATGGGTATATAAAAACAAGTTAGATGCACACGGTGTAGTGTCTAGAAATAAAGTTAGACTTGTTGCGGGTATAATCAACAAGAATGCATAGAACTTGATGAGACCTATGCTCCCGTGGCTAGATTATAGTCTATAAGAATACTTCTTGCTTATGCTTGTGCTCATGATCTTAAGATTTTTCAAATGGATGTTAAAAGTGCTTTTCTAAATGGTTTCATTAATGAAGAAGTTTATGTAGCTTAACCTCTGGGCTTTATCGATTTCGAAAAACCTAACCACGTTTACGAACTTAAGAAAGCTCTCTACGGTCTCAAACAAGCCCCAAAGGCTTGGTATGATAGACTCAATCATTTTAATCAAAACGACTATACCGTATGGGGTTAGTTGATAATACACACATTTCACAAAGAAAAAAGAATCACATATAATTATTCTTGAAAAATATATGTGGACGATATTATATTCGGATCGACTTGTCAAGACATGTGTGATGATTTCTCAAAATCATGCATGATGAGTTTGAAATGAGTATGATGGGAGGACTTACTTCTTGATACACAAATCAAACAACTAGAAGATGGTATATTCTTTAATCAATCCAAATACATAAAAGAGATGCTAAAGAAATTTGGTCTAGAAGAGTCAAAACCCATAAGAACACCAATGTCATCCGATACTAAACACCAAAGATGAAAAACAAGATCCATGATAACACCAAATACCGTGGCATGATTGGTAGTCTTCTACCTTACGGCTAATCGACCGGATATCATGTTTTAGTGTATGTGTCTGTATGCTAGGTTTCAAGAAGACCTAAAATTTCACACTAGAAGCCGTCAAAAGAATATTTAGATACATTAAGGGTACTACTCAATTGGGATTATGGTATCTAAGGAGCGGGGTAGAAACTATGGGATTAACCATGCGGTGATTATGTTGACCGAAAGAGTACAAGTGGTGTATGTACTTTTATGGGATGTTGTTTAACATCTTGGTTCTCAAAGAAGCAAACGGCATTGGTCATATCAACAACCGAAGACGAATATGTCTCCACCGGCAAAGCATGCCAACAAACACTATAGATGAAACAAGTGTTAGTTGACTACGACATTCATCTAAGTGACATAGCCATTTTATGTGACAATAAAGGTGCTATCGACTTAAGCAAAAATCCGGTGTTGCACTCTCGTACAAAGCATATAGAATCGTCATCACTTCTTAAGAGAGACAATGTTCAAAAGGGAACATTTCTATTGAGAAAGTGTCATCAAAGAACAACATAGTTAAACGTCCTCCGCAAACCATTAAGCAGGAACAATTCAACTTGCTTCGTCTTGTTCTTGGTCTTATGGAACAATCGTCATGAAATTTCTTTCTACATGGTACGTAGACATTTTCCTTGTCTTTTAAGGTCTAGGGTCTCTATTCATACAATGACAAACAATATGAGTTTGTTGTTAATACAAATAAGCCGTAAAAACGTTTATTTATATTTTATGATCTTCTATTGTTTTGTCGATAACAAACGTAAAATCATATTAACGAAATAAATAAAATACGTAAATGGTTTGAACTAATAGTTTCTAACATATTCACATTTTCATAAAACACTAAAACAAGTATAAGTGATTTTTTGATTTAGTAATACATATGTACAACAACTAGTGTTTACATATTTGGATAAAAATATACACATAACTAGTATGTAGTATATTGGGTAATATAAATGGGTAGAAACTTAAGTTTCACAACCCATTGGGCTTATCATTGAATGTGGTGGGTAAAACACGAAAGCCCATAACCCATGGATCTTGACCCATAACCCATTGCATGACATCATGCTTATATCATATATGGATAATACCCATAACCCATAGATCAACCCATACCCAAGTGACTAAGTGCATTGCACTCAAGATACATTGTATCTAGCCAAGATCCATGATTCAACAATGACCCATGACCCATAACAAAATACCCATGGGTAAAGAGGCGTTCCACGGATCCCTAGCTTTGTGTAGCGGATCCCAAGTGGAAGGGATCCCGTGGATCCAGAGGAACAATAGGATTTTTCCTCTATAAATAGTGAGCCATTTCTTCATTATTTATCACCCCTTTCTAACATACTTTCTCCCCTGAGTTAAATCTCACTAACCTTAGATCCAAGAGATCTATGTTTGTAGTTTTGTTTTTGTGTGATCTTTTAGGTTCCTCTTAAAGGCAAGATCACCACCTTTGAAGTCGATCAAGCTCAAGTCCATGAGTTGCCATGCTTCCTCATCATCAAGGCTACTGAAGTCTACTTGTTGATGATTCCTTTCTTTCTCCAAAGAAGTGTAGTGTTGAAGACATTAGTGAAAAATGTCTCAAGTGTCAAGACGAAGATATTAGTGAAGAGTATCTATCGTCTATAGCATAAAGCACTTGTGGTAGGTGCTTAGAAGTCAAGACAAAGAAGCATTAGTGAAAGGTGCTTAGAAGTCAAGACAAAGAAGCATTAGTGAAAGGTGCTTAGAAGTGAAGACACAAGACATTAGTGAAAGGTGTCTTGTAGATCTAGTCAAACTCATTAGTGAAAGGTGCCTTAGATGTACATTCGATATGGTGTGTTTCGATGTACAAGATAGACTAGTATTAGATCCAAGGATATTGATATCCTTGATGATGTTGTAAAGGAGTAGATCTCCTTTGGGATTAGTCGTTGGTGTAGTGTGGTAGTAGTTCCTCCATTGCAACAGAACTATGTGCTTAGCCTAGTACCTAATAAAGGGTAGGCGACGTTGTGAAGGTGTAGTCACCTCGGAGTGAAAGAACTAGGTACTTAGCCTAGTACCTTATAAAGGGTAGGCGACGTTGTGTAGGTGTGGTTCACCTTGGAGTGAAAGAACCCGGTGGTTAGCCTAGTACCGGAAAAAGAGTAGGCGACGTTGTGAAGGCTTCTTCGCCATAAGGAGATTGGTGTAGTGATTACGAACTCTCGAGTAGGTGACTCGGGGAGTGGAGTAGGGCAAGGAAGGTGACCTTATAGCCGAACCACTATAAATACTTGTGTTGTGGTTTTGTGCTTCTTACTCTTAGCTTTTCATTACTCACCTTTATATGTTTGTTTATCAACATCCAACACACACATCCAAATAGATTGACATAAGTCGATCTAAGTATTTAAAAGAAAGTTTTTAATTGGTAAAACTATTCAACCCCACCTCCCCTTCTAGTTTTCCACAATTGGCATCAGAGCTTCGTTACCAAGTTTCTTGAAGTATATTGTACTTTAAAAACTTGATACGATCCATGGTTAATTGAAAACTACAAAGAAGGTTTTTCATAAAAGCAAACACCATGTCTTTCAAAAATATATGTTTGGATGTTGAGTTGATAACAACATTTTTTCTTTTTACTTTTCATTTAATTGCACTAATCTTCTTTGTCATGTTGATTAGTCAAAGCTCATACCCACTAAGCTTTAGGAGTAGCTTGGTAACAAGAATACATTCCTTAAGAAGGTATCTTAAACGCAAAGGAGCGGGAATAGTCTGTGTTCTTTGTGTCATTTGTAAATACATTCCTAAGTCGCTAGAGTATGATTCTTCTTTCACCTTGCTTGATAATTAAGTATACCTACTTAGGTATTTATATGATTATCTTTTTGTGCTCATACATTTTTTACATGAAGCTTCGTTAGGAAGCCTTTTTCTTACCATACGTGTTATATTTCTAGTCTATAGTCATAGTATATTAAACTTATGTTTTATTTCTTTTCAATCCAATAATAAAACAAAACACGAATTTCAAAAATTCTCCTTTCCCTATTTTTAATCCCACCATCGGCTCTGCCAAATCCTCACTTTTCAAAATCTTCCAATTTCAAAAATTTCCTTTCATTCAAAATTTCATCATCCTCTCACTCCATCTCCATGAAACCAGAAAGATCCGTCATCAACATGGTTTACATCTTTTCATTAACTCATCGCCTAACACTCATCCAGCTTGTGTTCGCTATGATGAAGTTCACATACGGAGACATTTACTTTGTGTTGTTAATCTATATTGGGATCATATATACAATCCTTTGTATCATCCTTAGTATTGAAATGCAATATTATTAATAATCTAGTTTATCTAGGTTATTGTTATCATAATGTGTTTGTCACTTATTTTGATCTATATGTTCTATATTCTTTTGTGATACATTAGAAGTCATGTATGCATGCTAAAAGAAAATGTAGGTTATAACATATATCTTGGTATAAAATTATGAGATTAAAAAATCTATGCCTTTTCATATAATCACGGTTATGTAATTCTGAGATCGGATCCGGGAGTTATACTAGCCGGATCCCTTTGAAAGGAACGTGGGATCCGTCCTACTAGAAAACAGTTTTTCATGCAAATCAAAAATCTCTTTTCTTCTAAGAGTAATACTCCAATTGTATGTTAAAAGTGAGTGAGTTAAGTGTTTTTCTTGTTAAAAACAATTGTTAATAAAAATCTAGTAAAAACATTAGACCACAAACATCTCCTTTTATTAACTTGTCATTTCTATAGGTTCAACTATGGCTATGAATATGAGGTTTGATTTTTCACTCACTAGCGTCTACACTCCGAACATCTCTCTCGAACCCAACATACTTGGCAATCATGTCCGTGGGTTCAATAATCTCGAAAACCGTCACTTCCATGAAGGACGTATTATAGACACCTCTCTCAATTGAGAGAAGGTATCAATACCTCCTTCCGAGCCATAGGACTAGAATGTCTTCTTGAAATCAACGAGAAGATATGTTGCGGGTATAATCAACAAGAATGCATAGAACTTGATGAGACCTATGCTCCCGTGGCTAGATTATAGTCTATAAGAATACTTAACGCTTGCTCATGATCTTAAGATTTTTCAAATGGATGTTAAAAGTGCTTTTCTAAATGGTTTCATTAATGAAGAAGTTTATGTAGCTTAACCTCGGGCTTTATCGATTGAAAAACCTAACCCGTTCTGAACTTAAAGCTCTCGGTCTCAAACAAGCCCCAAAGGCTTGGTATGATAGACTCAAATCATTTTTAATCAAAAACGACTATACCATGGGGTTAGTTGATAATACACATTTCACAAAGAAAAAGGAATCACATATAATTATTCTTCAAATATATGTGGACGACATTATATTCTGATCGACTTGTCAAGACATGTGTGATGATTTCTCAAAAATCATGCATGATGAGTTTGAAATGAGTATGATGGGAGGACTTAGTTACTTTCTTGGTCTACAAATCAAACAACTAGAAGATGGTATATTCTTTAATCAATCCAAATACATAAAAGAAATGCTAAAGAAATTTGGTCTAGAAGAGTCAAAACCCATAAGAACACCAATGTCATCCGATACTAAGCTTACAAAGATGAAAGTGAATCCATTGATAACACCAAATCACAAGTAGCATGATTGGTAGTCTTCTCTACCTTACGGCTAGTCGACCGGATATCATGTTTAGTGTATGTCTATGTGCTAGGTTTCAAGAAGACCCTAAAAATTCACACCTAGAAGCGTCAAAGAATATTTAGATACATTAAGGTACTACTCAATTGGGATTATGGTATCAGAGAACGAGGGGTAGAAACTATTGTATATCGGATTCTAACAATGCAGGTGATTATGTTGACCGAAAGAGTACAAGTGGTGTATGTACTTTTATGGGATGTTGTTTAACATCTTGGTTCTCAAAGAAGAGCGGCATTGGTCATATAAACAACGAAGCGAATATGTCTCCACCGGCAAAGCATGCCAACAAACACTATAGATGAAACAAGTGTTAGTTGACTACGACATTCATCTAAGTGACATAGCCATTTTATGTGACAATAAAGGTGCTATCGACTTAAGCAAAAATCCGGTGTTGCACTCTCGTACAAAGCATATAGAGATACGTCATCACTTCTTAAGAGACAATGTTCAAAAGGGGAACATTTCTATTGAGAAAGTGTCATCCAAAGACAACATAGTCGACGTCCTCACCAAACCATTGAAGCGGGAACAATTCAACTTGCTTCGTCTTGTTCTTGGTCTTATGGAACAATCGTCATGAAATTTCTTTCTACATGGTACGTAGACATTTTCCTTACCTTCTTTTCTGAGTCTAGGGTCTCTATTTCACATACAACTGACAAACAATATAGGGATTTGTTAATACAAATAAGCCGTAAAAACGTTTATTTATATTTTATGATCTTCAATTGTTTTGTCGATAACAAACGTAAAATCATATTAAACAAACAAATAAAATACGTAAATGGTTTGAACTAATAGTTTCTAACATATTCATTTTTTCACATAAAACACTAAAACAAGTATAAGTGATTTTTTGATTTAGTAATACACATGTACAACAACTAGTGTTTAAATATTTGGATAAAATATACACATAACTAGTATGTAGTATATTGGGTAATATAAATGGGTAGAAACTTAAGTATCACAACCCATTGGGCAAATATGTCACACCCCACGATTTTGTTTTGCAGCGGAGTGGAATTCCTGGGGATTGACTGTCATAGCATCACAATCACAGTTATATTGAACGACCTAAAGTGTCGTTTGGAAAATACATCGTTTGATTTAATAAAACAATCAGAGTTTACAAAGTAGGTCCCAAATGAAAATCAACTTGTGCGGAAATAGTTTGTTACAATTCAAACGATGTTTTAAAGTCGTTAAAACCAGTGAGAGCGTCGTCAACGACTCCAAGATGTGTCCAAATGCATGCCATGAAGTGAATGCCTTAGATACCTGAGATAAAACATGCTAAAAGTGTCAACACAAAGGTTGAGTGAGTTCATAGAGTTTAAGTTGAAATGTAAAGCCTTTCAAAATCGTTTATGCAGCAAAGGCATTGTAAATCGTTGAAATGTAAAGACTTTCAAAATCGTTTATGTAGCAAAGGCATTGTAAATCGTTGAAATGTAAAGACTTTCAAAATCGTTTATGTAGCAAAGGCATTGTAAATCCACTCAGTTCCAAGTTCTGCCCATACAAAACTTGAAACCTGTGTGTTCACAACCCACTTTGCCGAGAATATGCATAGTTTATGTTCAAGCAGAAATGAAATGAATTCACAAATAGTGCATGACTCAGTGTATCGAAATCGTTTATGCAGCAAAGGCATTGTAAATCCACTCAGTTCCAAGTTCCGCCCATACAAAACTTGCAACTTATGTTTAAAACCCACTGCCAAAATGTGTATAATTTATGTTCAAATGAATATGAGTGTGGTTCAATGGTTCAAGACCATTAGTCCATGAATATACCAAGGCCGTTAGCTCAATGAATATACCAAGGCAGTTAGACCAATGAATATACCAAGTCAGTTAGACCAATGAATATACAAGACCGTTAGCTCAATGATATACCAAGACCGTTAGACCAATGAATATACCAAGACCGTTAGACCAATGAATATACAAAGACCGTTAGACCAATGAATATACCAAGACCGTTAGACAAATGAATATACCAAGACCGTTAGACCAATGAATGATAGAAATTCTAAGTATGGCATACTTGTTGCCATGACTAAACATTGATTCGGATAAACATATAATTTGCAAATAGTCATGAATGTAATGAAAATAATTGAGCATGTATCTCCCCCAAAACAGTTTAATAGACATTAAAACAAGAAAAGTGGGGCTATGGAACTCACGGTAATCCTTAAATGTTTAGAGTACTATGAAAGTAATGAAAATAGTTGAGCATGTATCTCCCCCAAAACAGTTATGAAAACAAGTAAAAGCGGGGGCTATGAAAACTCACTTGGTGGAATGATGCGAAGACAAAAGTGAGTACACCGAGATGTAGTGTGATACGTAAATCTTGACCTATTGTGAATGATATGACATGTAATGAGTTGCAATGTAATGTTATGCATGCATTTCGTATGTTATTTATACCATTTGCGGGTTTTGAAAATATTACTCGTCGTCGAAAAATACTCGTTTGACGTCTTGACCCTTCAAAAATGACTTTACAAGTTTTTACGTCAAAATGTCATCTACATGGTTTATAATGATTTATGGTGAAATTTTCACTTTTCGTCGCCAAACAATGTCGTCGGAATTTTCATGAAATTAACAAAAATGGCTTTGGAAAACTCGCCGTAAAACGGTGTACGTCGATCGTTAGAGAACGAACTCGACGGTTTTGGAAAGTTTGTGTCGATATCTAAAAGTTTCATTCGGAGTTTTGTCCAAAAGGTCTCGAACATAAAGATAATAAGGGTTAAAGTTGGTGGTTTCGGCTAATTGTTGTGCGAAAAAATGAGTTCGGCCAAGTTTGAACATCCGTAAATAGTTTACTACAAATTCGCCATACAAACGGCTTGTCGTTTTAAAAATATGCCGGTGAACTGATTTTACTAGAAGACATTCGTTCCAAAAAGTTTTGCATGGTTAAAAAGCATCCACATGGGCGTTACAGCTACCGTAACACTTGTATCGTAGAATTAATATAGTTTTGAGAAAATAATAGTTACGGACAATTTTATGAAAGCGTGCATATATTTGTCGTTTCAAATCGGTTTTCTACATTATATCGTCCTTAGCCGTATCGAAAGTATACTAATATATTTTTGACAAGTCGAAATAATTTGAGAAGCAAGGCTCGTTTTACTCGTTACAAGAAAAATATAGTATCTTTGATTTGAGAAAATAATATATTCGTCGTCAAACTTTAAAATTCACCACGACTTCGTTATAACTCCGTTTTATTCGTTCAAGCGGCCCGGATTCGTTTTAAAGTATATTTTCTAAATATCAAGGCCAAAAAGTCGTGCCTACTGTCGGTTTTTCCAGAAAATCAAAACAAGGACAGAACATAATTTATACGTATCGAAAATAGTTTTTCTCGGACAAAACTTATTCTAATCCCTTCAAATCAACTCCAAAACTAATCTAATCCTACCATACACCTTCTTAGGGTGTCATGGGTTCCTAGACATCATCAAGACCCATGAATACTATGGGAATATTTATAGGATGACCATAGTATATATATAACTCTAAAATCATGAAAAAAAATGGTATAAATCACATATCATGCATACTTGTTCCAAAAATGAAAAGATACATATAAAATGATAAGGAAACATGAAAAATGAAAGAAACAAGCTTACAAATGAGTATGATGAGGTGCAAGTAACAAGGTAAATCCTAAACACTCTTGGTTTTTATTTCAAAACCTTATAAAGAATGTTATTCTAGATTGTTATTAACTTGAGCTTGATAAAAGTTTTGTGATCCCTTGAAACCTCTTCTATGGCCGGTTGTGATGAGAGAACAAAGAGAGAAAGAAGATTTTTCTTGACTTGTATTATTGGAGTTGAAAATGTAATGCATGAATGAGATAATGTACATATCTATACATTGAAAATTTTACCACAACCATAAATGCCAACCCCTCCCTTGGCGGTTTTTAGGGGAGGGTGTTTCAAATTTTATATATTTTTTTTTATTTTATAAACTTGTATAATTTGTCAAAATGTGTAGTAAGTTGTATAGTTAAATGTAATTTGTAAGGTAAATGGTAGTTTTTAGGTACAAGCAAGTTTTCAATAGATAAAAATAGAATGTATTGAGATAATAAAAATTGTAAAAATACATTCCTTGTGAAATTTGAGTGATAAAATAATTATCGTATAATTTTTAAGAAATCGTCGTAATAATATAACTTTAACGATTTATGTACCAAATAAATTCAAAACACTAGGTAAACTCAAAATATAGTTTTTATAAACTAAATGTAAGTTTAAAATACATCGGGATCATTTTTGAAAGTAACGGATTAAATATTTAAAATAATAACTCACGCGATGATGTTTATTTAATATAAAAATTTTGCGTTAAATGTGAAATGCAACGTCATGAATGAACTATCATGATGCAAATGATGTAAATGAAATGTAGACTAAAATTAGTCCATATGAAATGTACGTGATGATATGATCATGAATTCGCCGCTAAACCTTTAAGGTTACGCGAATTTGGAACACGTAAACCAAGTTTACGATAAATGTTGAAGTAATGAGGCATAAATTGTTTAGAAGGATGACACGAAAGTGGGGTTGTCACATTCGCCCATGCAAAAAGGAATTCAGTCCCTGAATTCAGTTCGTGTTGGTCTCTCCGGTTTAGGGTTTGATGTGAAACTTTTCCCATTCTCGAGCAAAACCTCCAAAGACTTTTGGTAACCGATTTTTACTTAATCCCACAACTCATCAAACAAGAACTGTCATCGGATTAGGCTAAATCGGTTTGAGTAACTTGTTTCTAGCTCGATCTTTGCACTCATCAAACAAAATGTCGCGCGGATCAAGCTGGAAACAAGTGGTTTGAAGAAAATCTTTGAAAATTTGGCTCGATTAATTGCTTCATATGAGACTACTACTCCCTTCATTGCATGATTCTTCCCGAATTAGACATAGGTGATCAGGCTATGTATAATTTAGGAGTAACTATGCAATGCTTGGACTAATCGACTCATATGATGTTTGGTGTTAAGTCAACCGGTGTAAAAATTATGATAGGGAATGACAAGGCATTCTCCACGTCAAAGTGATGTGAGTATGATGGGATGGGTATTTGAAGGCATCAATGTGACAATCAATTTGAAATGAAAGTAAATAACTCGAAAAATGTACGTATAAATCGCATGCAAAGTGAACATGCACTTGTGATGAAATGATGAGATGCTATGATGATGTAGTTATAGTCTAGGGTCATGATGCAACCTAGTTCTCTATAACCGATGCTCAATGCATGTCACACCCCAATTTACTGTTTTCTTGCGGTGGAATTCCTGGGGATTGACTGTCATAGCATCACAATCACAATTATATTGAACGACCTAAAGTGTCATTTGGAAAATACATCGTTTGATTTAATAAAACAATCAGAGTTTACAAAGTAGGTCCCATATGAAAATCAACTTGGAAATAGTTTGTTTACAATTCAACGATGTTTTAAAGTGCGTAAAACCCAAGTGAGACGTCGTCGTCACGACTCCAAGATGTGTCCAAATGCATGCCATGAAGTGAATGCCTTAGATACCCGAGATAAAACATGCTAAAAGTGTCAACACAAAGGTTGAGTGAGTTCATAGAGTTTAAGTTGAAATGTAAAGCCTTTCAAAATCGTTTATGCAGCAAAGGCATTGTAAATCGTTGAAATGTAAAGACTTTCAAAATCGTTTATGTAGCAAAGGCATTGTAAATCGTTGAAATGTAAAGACTTTCAAAAGCGTTTATGTAGCAAAGGCATTGTAAATCCACTCAGTTCCAAGTCCCGCCCATACAAACTTGCAACACTGTGTGTTACACAACCTTTGCCAGAATATGCATAGTTTATGTTCAAACAGCAATCGTCAAATGAATTCACAAAATAGTGCATGACTCAATGTATCGAAATCGTTTATGCAGCAAAGGCATTGTAAATCCACTCAGTTCCAAGTTCCGCCCATACAAAACTTGCAACCTGTGTGTTCACAACCCACTGCCAAAATGTGTATAATTTATGTTCAAATGAATATGAGTGTGGTTCAAATCGTTCCAAGACCATTAGTCCATGAATATACCAAGACCGTTAGCTCAATGAATATACCAAGACCGTTAGACCAATGAATATACCAAGTCCGTTAGACCAATGAATCTACCAAGACCGTTAGCTCATGGATATACCAAGACCGTTAGACCAATGAATATACCAAGACCGTTAGACCAATGAATACCAAGACGTTAGACCAAAAGAATATACCAAGTCGTTAGACCAATGAATATACCAAGTCAGTTAGACCAATGAATATGATATGGAAATTCTAAGTATAGCAATACTACATCGCATGACTAAACATTCAGTTCGGATAAACATATAATTTGCAAATAGTCATGAATGTAATGAAAATAATTGAGCATGTATCTCCCCCAAAACAGTTTAATAACAGCATTAAAACAAGAAAAGTGGGGCTATGGAACTCACGGTAATCCTTAAATGTTTAGAGTAACTATGAAAGTAAATGAAAATAGTTGAGCATGTATCTCCCCCAAAACAGTTATGAAAACAAGTAAAAGCAGGGGCTATGAAAACTCACTTGGTGGAATGATGCGAAGACAAAAGTGAGTACACCGAGATGTAGTGTGATACGTAAATCTTGACCTATTGTGAATGATATGACATGTAATGAGTTGCAATGTAATGTTATGCATGCATTTCGTATGTTATTTATACCATTTGCGGGTTTTGAAAATATTACTCGTCGTCGAAAAATACTCGTTTGACGTCTTGACCCTTCAAAAATGACTTTACAAGTATTTACGTCAAAATGTCATCCTACAATGGTTTTATAATGATTCATGGTGAAATTTTCACTTTTGTATTACAAACAATGTCGTCGAATTTTCATGAAATTAACAAAAATGGCTTTGGAAAAATGAAGTAAAGCGGTTGTGCGTCGATCGTTAGAGAACGAACTTCGGCGGTTTGGAAAGTTTGTATCGATATCTAAAGTTTCAGTTCAGGTTTTTGTCCAAAGGTCGAACATAAAGATAATAAGGGTTAAAGATGGTGGTTTTGGCTAATTGTTGTGCAGAAAAAATGAGTTTCGGCCAAGTTTGAACATCCGTAAATAGTTTACTACAAATTCGCCATACAAACGGCTTGTCGTTTTAAAAAATATGCCCGGTGAACTTGATTTTACTAGAAGACATTTCGTTCCAAAAAGTTTTGCATCATGGTTAAAAACAGCCCTCAACATGGACGTTACAGCTACCGTAACACTTGTATCGTAGAATTAATATAGTTTTTCAGAAAATAATAGTTACGGCAATTTTATGAAAACGTGCATATATTTGTAGTTTCAAATCCGTTTTCACGTATAACGTCCTTAGCTTCGTATCGAAGTATACTAATATATTTTTGACAAGTCGAAATAATTTGAGAAGCTTAAGGCTCGTTTTTGACTCGTACAAGAAAAATATAGTATGCTGAAATTTCAGAAAATAATATATTTCGTCGTCAAACTTTAAAAATTCACCACGACTTCGTTATAACTCCGTTTTAATTCGTTCAAGCGGCCCGCGGATTCGTTTAACGTATATTTTCTAAATATCAAGGCCAAAGTCGTGCCTACTGTCGGTTTTCCAGAAAATCAAAACAAGGACAGAACATAATTTATCACGTATCGAAAATAGTTTTCTCGGACAAAACTTATTCTAATCCCTTCAAATCAACTCCAAAACTAATCTAATCCTACCATACACCTTCTTAGGGTGTCATGGGTTCCTAGACATCATCAAGACCCATGAATACTATGGGAATATTTATAGGATGACCATAGTATATATATAACTCTAAAATCATGAAAAAAAATGGTATAAATCACATATCATGCATACTTGTTCCAAAAATAAAAAGATACATATAAAATGATAAGGAAACATGAAAAATAGAAAACAAGCTTACAAATGAGTATGATGAGGTGCAAGTAACAAGGTAAATCCTAAACACTCTTGGTTTTTATTCAAATATATAAGAATGTTATTCTAGATTGTTATTAACTTGAGCTTGATAAAAGTTTTGTGATCCCTTGAAACCTCTTCTATGGCCGGTTGTGATGAGAGAACAAAGAGAGAAAGAAGATTTTTCTTGACCTGTATTATTGGAGTTGAAAAAGGTAATGCATGAATGAGATAATGTACATATCTATACATTTGAAAATTTTACCACAACCATAAATGCCAACCCTCCCCTGGCCGGTTTTTAGGGGAGGGTGTTTCAAATTTTATATATTTTTTTTTTATTTTATAAACTTGTTATAATTTGTCAAAAATGTGTAAGTAAGTTGTATAGTTAAATGTAATTTGTAAGGTAAATGGTAGTTTTTAGGTACAAGCAAGTTTTCAATAGATCAAAATAGAATGTATTGAGCTAATAAATTGTAAATACATTCCTTGTGAAATTTAGTGTCAAAATAATTGTCATTATAATTTTTAAGAAATCGTCGTAATAATATAACTTTAGCGATTATTACCAAATAAAT
>OU343221.1:49776802-49861805 GCA_910596185.1 Chrysanthemum makinoi | reverse complement strand
GGAAGATTCTATTGATTATAACATTGAAGAACCGTAATCCGGTAGAAGCTGGTAAGGAAAAAGTCTGATGAAAAGCGGCAACCAAAGCCAAAGTCGGATGAAAAGATAAGTCCGGAAATGAAGAAGATGTTGAGTATGATAAGTTTCTTCTAGATAGTCCCGCGACGCTCAAAGGAAGAAACTTAGCCACCAAAGGACCCGGAGTCTCCTCATATCTCATCATCAGATTCATCTTCTCACTCTTCACCACCACCATCAAAAAGAACAACCGATCCACATCCGCATTGAAGAAGCCAACTGCCTCTTGGATGTCTCATGCAAAAGTCACGAATCGTTAAAGTCAGAAAATAGGTCGAGAGAAAAATATTACAAAGAAGAAGTTAGATTTTCTTGCCGACCGATACGAGATCTTCATGATGAGAATGAAAAGATGCAAGTTGAAAGGGAGTATGTCCAGAAGCTCATGAAAGATGATCTTCAAGGAAGAATGGACGAGATGATCAAAGGATACTCTCACAAGTTCCTTATAGAAGTTGTTCCTAAACTGACAAAGGAGATGTATACCAGACAACTTTATCCGAATCTCTTACATCTGCCAGCAAAACCATGAAATCAACCAATGAATGAACATCAATCCAGCTTGAACCCACAATCTTCTCGATGATGAATTGGTGAACCGCTAGTAGCCCCAAATGTCAAACGCTGCAACGTTTGCCTCCCACGAAGCTAAATTGTTTGAAGCATTGCTGAATACCAACTCGGTCAGATACGAGAAGAAGAATAAGGCCTAAACGCCCAAGAGACGACTAAGACAAAGATCATGATAAGGATAACGAGCCCAAAGCACGAAGAAGTCTCAAAATCATCCATTCGCAAGATTCAATGCTAGCCACTCCAAAGGACTCCAACTCAACAAAGATCACCCTCCTCGCCCTACGTAAAACCTCAGGATTTCAGCCACCCTAGACTCAAAAATGGATGATCACTTTGAGTATACGGGTGGTGACTATGAAGTCAATGAGCCACAACAACAACCCATCTCCTCGACATAGCTAAGAAACCGTAATCTTCAACCACAAAGAAAAAAAAGAAAAGGCTTCATGACCGACGTCTTATCTTGGCTGGACGAAGATGATACTGAATTTGAATGGTTCTCGAAGCTTGTTGATTCCACTCCATACCCATCTGAAGGTGAAGAGGTGACAGAATGTAGTACATTCGAGCATGCGAAACTACTACAAGAAAAATTCCGTGTGAAAAAGATGACGAAATCTGAGTTGAAGCGAATAAAAAATGAAGCATTTCAACTCCTAAAAGAAAGCTCGGAAAAGTCGAGTATCACCTTGATAATATAGCACGAGCCATGTCTAACAATATGGATTGGCTCAACCCAGAAGCAAACATCGACTTTACCAAACGGGACAATCCTCCATATTACACCCTGGTCCAAACTCTCTGCCAACAATTGGCCAACAAGATCAGCCTAGATTCCATTCGAGATATTCTTCAACAAAGACTTGGAATTTCTTCTACACGGTATGATGGTTCAAGGAAATACGCCACATCACCGACACTTCCATTTCCCTGCAGCCATACTCTAACAGTATAGCCATCAAGGAAAGAGCTAACCACATGTTCTCCAACAATGTGGAAGAGTATGACGCGTGATGCACGTATGGGATTCACCATTGGCCGTAATTTAATCTACTACGAAGTGCCAGGTTCAAAAGTCTCAACATGAAGTGTTCAAGATTTAAGAATATCGCGTTATCAAACATGTTGACCTTTCGGCCCAAATGGGACTACACTTTTCTCAAGAATATTGTGGTCAAAAGGCAAGACGAAAGAGATTATGCATTCTCTAAGCGACTTTGAGAATTTGTCTCTCAACGACATTGAAGACATGTACTTGCCAAAGTACAGTGGCGCATGAGACAATTTCAACCGAAGTACAACGTGAAGTCATCAAGTCCTTGCTTATCTTCATCAGACGCATAGTCATCAAAGAACGTGTAGATGATCTCCGCTTGCTGAATCATATCGGATCGGTGTCAACTTCATCTCCTCACCGATAGATCTTCCCGACATCACGCCTTTCACACTATACACACTACGCGAACTGCTTGATGGCGTGTAGAGATCTTCACAAGTTTGGGGATCACACATTGAAGAAGGTTATGGACAGATTAGCTTATAGGTTGAAGGATATTCATGAAGGAATTGGGTCAAAAAGCTGATGGAATTCTAAGAAAGACGGATGTGAAGAGAATCGTCACCATGATTGATGAAAGGTTGTATCGAAGGGATCAGTTCAGAACACTAGAGAGCTTGTAGGTGGTCATCCCGAGGATTGCTCTCGCCGCTATCAACGCCAGCCACATTCTCTCCCCGAAACATTGATGGACTTCCGGTACCCCTTGAATCGCTTCTATTTCATATTATTTTGATGTGTGATTATATATGTCAATGGCTTGTGCACACATAATAGGTGTACAACCCGCATCAAGACCTCAGGGTACGCCTGCCCAAAATCCTTATAAAAAGGGCGAAAGCTTCTTACTTTTGAGTAAAACCTATCAAACCTTTCACTTTTCAAGTTTTTGCTCAAAAGAACAAGTACTTCCCCTTATGATTTTCAAAACCTCAACCGTTTATATCACTCGTTGAGGGGGAGTATTTGACTCAAAATCTTTGTTCATAAATAGTTCTCAGTAGTTATCTTCCTAAAACTCAAAATGGTCATATTTATCCTCAACATTTCTTCAAAAATAACATTTATGAGGGGAGAAAAAATACGTGATAAGAAATATGTTGTGTTTTGCTCATGAATTCTCGTGAAAAGACTTCAACCCATGAATTGACGGGAATCAATGTTATACATTGAAAAGATTCATCTTCCAAGACTTATCCAAGTAAATTGTACCTATTCGAGAAGCTCTTGATAGACATGAACTTTGACGGGTTTGACAACCTTTCGGGGTTGTCCACATCTTCAAGGTAGTTATTATAGCTAGTTGTCACCTAAAAGCTGACAATGTATCTCTTTAACTATACAACATAATCTTGAGTCGATCAATTCAAAAAGTGCGCGCTCTTTCCTCACTGTGCAGATTTATGTCAAAACTCTTAAGCACATGTTGAGGGGGAGTATTTTTCTGCAAAAGATCAAACTCTTACAATGGTACAAAATGTTTTTCATTCATAAACACTTTAAGAGATTTTCATGTAAATGGTTTTATGGCAATGGAGTTATAAGGTGATTAAGGTTAGAATAACCGCCCTATGATCCGGCCAGAGAAGTCGGAGGGATCTACCCATGGACACTACCAATAGTTAGAATTAGAAGTCCTTAGGTATGATTATAAAAGGAGAAAATGAGAATCGAGAAAGAAGCAGCTTGAAGAATTAAAAAGAAAAGCAAAGAAAAGGGTGAAAAGAAATAGCCCTCCGTTATTCAACTTAGGCGCACATCGGGTTCAATTATATGCTACTGGGTCACAAGATGACACCGTATTGAAGATTAAAAGTCGTCATGGACCCAAGGACGCATGCACTAAACCTTCTTAGCCACTCAAGTTTCTCTCAACAGAAGCTTGTTTCATTCTCACAGTGGAACCCTACGTAAATCGGCTTTCTTAGAGATCGCTGGTATTGAAGAAGGAGACCTCTCCCTAGTCTCCGCTAGGAAAACCAAAAGCACTATTAAGTCTAGAGCCAGGAGATTCATCAAAAGATCTCTTAGGTACACTTGACATTTCATCACTTGTTATTCAACAATAAGAACATCGTGGTATGCTTATCGAGTCCTTCGGATCTTAGCAACTGTCGAGAACATTTATGAGAGGTTCACAATTGTGATCCTCGTGATTGAATGGAAACTCCCCGCCAGGTCAACATCAAATAGCCCGACAACAGTCACTCTCGGTAACTCCCCGTGGATTATATACTAGTGTGTCTCAAACGGTCTACGTCGTGAGGTGATGCTTCGGTGTACCTCAAGTGACTATCCAACCGTAGATGAACTCGCACATCGTTATCTCACTTGTGGGACTCTGGTTCGAACGGGCCTTTGTAAGAATTAGAGTTGCGACGCATCGAGTTCAAACTTGTAAGTGCCTGATCCTCATTACTAACCATTTTCATGTTTCTTATGGAAGCCTGGATCGGAATGATCGCGTGATCTTCACATGCTCATGCCAACATCATCACTAATAGAAGTTCTATCTAAAAGCAACACAAAAGTCAGAATGATTCTTCGTCAAACCAAAGAATCTACAAAGTTAAAGACTTAAAGAACTTCATCTGCATCAAATCCAATGTCAAAGAGCCGTGAGCATGTTGAAGAATGACGTGGAGAGACTGAGCAGCCAAGCAGACCGGAAGGCGCACTTGATGCAAACAACAACCACATACTATCACTACCATCACAAAGAACAATGATCAAAGAACAAAGATTAAGATGACGCCAAAGCAGAATCGTTTAAAGAAAACAATTTCTCTACACTCGGGAGATTGTTCAAATCAAGGCAATTTTTCTCACAAGAAAGAAGAATGTCAGAAGACGTCAAAGCTACTATTACATCAGTACCTTAACCGTTCATATTCAATCATCACTAACACTTAGAGGGAAATTGTTGGAATCACTCCTAAACCTAAATCAAGTGTTAGTGGTTCATATGTAATAGTTAGCTTAATATGGCCTTTATGTTAGTTATTAGCCTTAGGCTAATGTAGAAGGCCCATAAGCCTAGGCCTAGTCCAATAAGGAAAAGGATAGGAACTAGGAGTGTTGCCCTAGCTTCTCTCCTATAAATACCTTGTAATAACCCTCACTTGAGGGTTGGTTGTTCAATTTACTCTTTCACTCATACTCGTACGCGTAACCATCTTCACTATACGTGTGTGTTTGTTTGGTTTATTGTTCATCCGCCTCTTCTCTTCTCTATCTCTTCTCTTGATGCTTGTGTTGTAAAACTAGTGACCTAACAGGTTGTTTGGTAAGAAATACCATGACGTGATCGGAAAGGAAATGATCATCGTTGATAGGAGATGGTTGCAATGCACTAACATACTTACAAAGTCATGTTAGGAGCATACCATATGGAAGTACCATGTTAGAAACTTTGAATACCCGGCCATTCTTCTCACCATGTGTGGCAAGATTGATTGGCTTTTTGGTGGATAAGACAATAAATCATTTACGCGAGACATGCATTTGGATGATCCTTGTTACAGACTAGGCTAATGGCGTTTCCCTAAGTATTTCTTCCCATTTTCTAAAGATGGGGTGCATTTCAAAAAGTTCCATTTGAAAGGGATCACGGTGAATGATTTTTTTTGTTTCGGTTGAGGCAGGATTGGTCGGATCTAATTTTGAAGATGGTGTCATGGACGGTTTCGGGTTCATCAATAGGAGTATGGTAAATTGGTTTGGGATCAAGAGCAAAGGATTGACAATATATTGCCCAATCTTGAGAGTAGATACAAATTCCTTCACAAGGAATGCGAAGGATTTGAGCAAATGTGTTGAGAGGTAGAATGAAGCTTTGTTTATTGATGATGAAGGCAATTGAAATACTATTATCGGAGTTTTGAATGATCCTAATGCTTTTATAAAATTCAAAGATGAAAACCGGACAAATTTGTTCATCAATGTCAAGAAGACAATCAAAGTTGATTGCCGAGAAGACTTGACGAATATCGGTATCTTCAAGGAAACTGTTAGGATTTAGTAAATCCGTTAGTTAAAGTGTCGGTCACCTCAAGTATATATATTCGTTAGAAAGCTCATAGTCGTAGTCAAGTTATGGTAATAAGTAGTTTGTTTAGTAACACCGTGGAGGACGGACGGGTCTTTACCCACTGTATGCCTGATCCACAGCCCGTAGGTGGCATTTTATGTAAGATACTATAAATACCCTCTACCTCCCAAGGTAGAGGGTTGGAGCTCATAATAATATTTTACTTTCTCTCACTAAGTTCCCAAACCTCTAAACTTTCTCTCTCTAAAAACCTATATTGTGTACGCCTACTTATAATCATCGTTTGATGTGTTTGTGAAATCCAATATGTTACAAATGGTATCAAGACATCTCTCTTACATGTTCTTGGATTTCTAGTGGTTTTATATGGTTTTTGGGTTAGAAAAAGTTTAGTGGTATTTGCATCATTTGGATCATTTTTTGTGTTAAAGTTTGAATTTTGATTGTACTTTCGTGTTTAGAATCATTGTAAGTGCTTGGGTTTTGATTTGGAAAGCTTGAATCACTGCGGTTGGGTTAGTTTTGGATTGAAAAGTTGTGTGTTTGAACTTTTCTAGCTAGCGACTTGAGTCTCGGAATAGTGTTCTTTGTAGCGACTTGCTTCTTTATTATCCAGCGACTTGTTGTTGTTGTGGTAGCGACTTGAGCACTAGCGACTTATCTTTTAAGACAAAGCGACAAATAGTACAATGTAGTGGCTGTACCATTTCGGCTAGCGACTTGTCAACGTAGCGACTTGTCTTTACAATTTTTAGCGACTTGACTTTCTTGTGGGTAGCGACTTGTGCTCTAGCGACTTATCTTTTGAGACAAATCGACATATAGTACAAAGTAGTGGCCGTCTTATTCGGTCCTAGCGAGTTGTTCTTAGCGACTTGCCACTTAGCGAGAGTTGTTATTTAGCGACTTGCCCACTTAGCGAGTTGTTCTTTAGCGACTTGTCTACTTAGCGAGTTGTTATTTTAGCGATCTGTGTCTAGCGACTTGTATCACAGCGACTTGTGCTTTTAGCGAGTTGTCACTTAGCGACTTGGTGACTTAGTGACTTGTCCTCAAGGTTTATAGCGAGTTGGTTGATTATTGTTTCTGATACGGTTTTCTCTTGATTTAGTAAAATCCTCGTGAAAGAATCTATTTCCCGGTTTAATCATAGAGTTATAAATCCGTGAAATCATGTCATGTCTACCAACGTGCCTACAATCATCTCTTCATGGCTGAGGGCGTTCAAGCATTTGGATCGATACTAGTCCACCTATGCTTACGGCCGACTATGACTCATGGGCTCAACGAATTAGGTTGTACTGTTTGGGAAGGAAAATGGGGTTAACATTCTCAAATCAATTGATGAAGGACCTTATGAGATTGAGACTACAAGAGACATACTTGCCCGATGGGATGGTGCAGTGATCTTAGGATTGCACAGACCAAAGACGTATGATGAGCTCAGTGATAAGGAGAAAAAGAGATATGATGCTGATGTTAGGGCTTCAAACATTATACTTCAGGGTCTTCCAAAATACATCTACAAGTTAATCAATCACAAAGCGAGGAAGTTTGGGACAATGTCAAATGCTTCTCTCACGGTTCAAATAACTAGAAGACATAGAATCACAACGTATGATGACTTTGAGCACTTTAAGATGAAACCAGGGAAAGTGTCGGAATATTACGTGAGGTTCCACAAGCTTGTGAATGACATGAGAAATATCAAAATGACTATGCCAAATATTCAGCTAAACTCAAAGTTTGTGAATAACATGAATCCCGAATGGCACAAATTTGTCACTTCAGTCAAGTTAACTAAGGGTTTGAGGAATACTAACTATGAGCAATTGTATGCATTCCTGCTTCAGAATAAGAGGCATGCTATGTTTGAACGAATGATTTTTGAACAGTTCAAATCCAACCAGGGAGAAGCAAGTTAGTCAAATGATTCAACATCCTTTTACACCAATGTAGGAATTACCACCAAAGCTTCTCAAGTCATACCCACGGGTAATGGTATTTACAAGCTCATTCCTGATCCAGCATATAAGCCTCTAGACTCAAACATACTCATGGAAAACTTCATCAATCAACTGTCTCTCATGGTTAGTCAAAATATGAATTCCACTCCACACCAAAAATAACCTTAGAACAGCATCCAATCCACACAATCAAGCTACTGTCAGAGATAGTAAGGTAGTGGTGCAGAATGTGCAAGGAAGACGGTATGAACAAGGGATGATTGAGCAAAGTTATGGTATCTGGAGCAGTGGAGGGTATGTGGCTAATCAGAATCATGAAAGGAATGCCAATCAAGGACAAGGAAAGCCAATCAAGTGCTACAACTGTGGTGGTGATGGACACATTGCAAGGCTGCACATCTCCAAACGCCTCAAAATGCGAGTACTTTAGGGACAAGATCTGCCGGTGCAAGCTCGGGACAAGTGGAGCGGTTTTGGATGAAGAAGAGTTCCGTTTCTTGCGGATGGAAATGCCAAAACCTATGATGTTGATGTGGATGAGCACCAATTAGGAAATAGGTCACAATCATCAAAATGCCTTTCAAGTTCTGACGTGATGCATTTGACTCGATGTCGATGATGAACCTCACGCCTGGACAATCTTCATGGCTAGCATTTCACCAATGGTCTCCAAAGGTTTCATCACCACAACGGTGGTCCTTTCCATCAGGTATTAAAACTATACGATGAAGTTGATGAGTAAGAGATGCATAACAAAGTACAATCACATGTAACCAATGAATCAGATATGGATAATGTGGGTAATAGTAATATTGTCCCATATGATCAATATGTGATACAAAGTGAAAGTGAGATTGTACCAAGTGATACTAGGTCAATGATGACTATGTTTTGATGAATACACTCCATGTGCCTGATGATTACATTATCTACGGCGAGTGCCTATAAAGAACAGGTTGCTATTTATGAACAACGTGCTAAGTTTGAGTTAACTACCCGTGGCGCAGAAATGGATGACCAATGCATACAATTATTAGAAAAAGTAATTTTAGAGAGGAAGTGTTAAAACAAGAGTTAAACTCCTTACAAGAAAAGCTTTCTAAAACTGTTAAGCAAAAACAAGAACTCCAAGATAATGTTAAAATGCTTAAACAAGAATTTAATGCTAAGGAATCAAAACTTTAGAATGACTTTTTGATGGATCTAGACACACACCTTGTGTCAATGATATTTTGTGTAATATTAATAAGCACACGGAATTTACTTAGTAATACTTGGAAGACAGATTGTATGATGTATTGTAAGTAAACACAAATTAAACACAAAACTTAAGCTCCAATATTATTAATGAATAATATTAGTGATCTTGCTTATCACTAGGGTTACACCTTGAAGCCTTTGTGAATAATACGTATGTATGTAATTCTATATCTAAGAAAATGACCTAGGACCTCCTTTTATACTAAAGGAGTCCTTTACAAGATAAGTATAAAGCTAACGAATAGAATATACGAGATCTTTTCTATACTTATCTAGACCGTTTTCCTAACCATTATCTAATAGCGATGGTAATAATGTACTAGCGGTGGTAATCGTTTCCACGCTAGTGCAATCTAAGCGATGTCTTCTAAAGCTATCAGTGATAACAGTTATTCCAACAATCCTCCCCAAAACTTATGATTTCTTTGCAAATCAATAAGTTTCTTCAATCTGCATCATCTTCAAGGATTTGGGGAATTCTAACCAAACACTTTACTTCTTCCTTAACTTCCGAATAGCTCTTGAACATTGATCTTGAAGCCTATGTAACAATGCTCTGACCTTCTCACTATCTTCATGAACTCTTATATTAGTACACAACATCATTGAGAGTTCGATAAGATGAATATTCATTCTCAGCAAGCATGAATGCATCTACTCCATTTGTTGTAGAAACATGATGAACTTCACATGAATCATAGTAGAACCATTTAGTACCAGGACATGAACATGAGAACTTTCAGAAATCATCATTATCATCAGGTTCATAGAGCCTTCTAAGATTAACCCATTACTGCATCTCCTTCATATCTTTGAGATCTTGAGCATCAAACCTTTCTTAAACTAACTTCCATAATTTGTCAAATCATCTGTCAAAAGCTTTGATAAGATCTTCAAATTGAATGAATGAGGAAGTTGCACCACCTAGCCTTGTGATCTTTCATGTTGGAGCAAAATTGCTAGCAGTGTAAACCTCCCAATCAATGATAGGATGTCTAACTTGCAGTGGTTCGGATAAAATATTCTTCTTCAATCACAATCATATCAGTCATTTGTTCTTCGATTGAACTTCTCGGTTGGAACTTCTTCTTCTTGACAAACTTTGTCTTCTTAACGATCGAGAATCACTGTCTTTGTCCTTTATCTTCAAACCAGGATACCTTCTTGCTTCTTCTTCAGAGTCCATTGGAATGAAATCTCTATCTTGTCTTTGAACTCTGTAGTAGATACTTTCAACTTTATCATCAGACATTCCTTTGAATTGATGTCCTTTCCAGCCACCAACATTGCAACAATAAGTCTTCATGTATGCAATAACTTGTGCCTTAGTTGGTTGCCTTGGTTTCTTTTGACCCTTTACATTGGTAATCACATCTTGAAGTGCTTGACTATTCTTCATCTGAATGAAATATTTCAACTGAGCAGTTCTTTGTTCCTCGATTAAAGATTTATCGGCTACAAGTTCAATTGCCTTCTTCTTGATTATTGGATCATGTGCAATCAAGAAATCAATTTCTTCTTCAAGAGGTACATAGTGAACTCACGGAGTTTTCACTCTTAATCTTGTAAGTGGAACAATTAGGTTGGATTTTCCAACCTATCTAGCTTTTAGCCTCCATAAAGCTTGCAACTTCAATTCTTCAAGCTTTTTCTTTTCAACAACTTCATCTTCATATATCTTTTCAGCAACTTCTTTATCATGAGCAATCTGAACTTGTTCTTTCTTTCAAATCTTCCTCACATGTTGCTCTTCTTTCCATATGACTTTACCTTTGTTTCTCTTTTGTTTATCAATTTCTTCACTTGCGGTGGCAACATCTTGTTCATCGGTGGGAATATTTGGCTCGCGTGGAAATGGATCAATGGTAAAATTTGTTGCGTCTGAAAATATCTTGCTCTAGTTGCTCTTCTTGAGTATCAGCTTCTTCTGCACCTTTCCCAGAAATACCTTCATCTTCAAAATCAATTTTCCTCCCCTGTTTGGGAGAATTACCCAAACCAACACTGAAGTCTTCTGAATGATCACCAGGAGGTGAAGATGGAGATGATAGCACAATATTTGCAGTTCTTCGTTGCTTGAACCCCTGCAAGTCTTCCTTCAAGGTCTGAATCTGTACCTTTAAAAAATGTAATATCCTTGGCATGTTGCTCTTTAAGTTGTGCCAAGTCTTGTTCAGATTTGACTGTTTGGCTAACTTTGTACACAAAACCATCAATTCCTTGTTGCCTTGCCCTCATCACTTCCAACTCTGTGACTGTTGGGAGAGATGAATCATGGGCATTGGCTCGAGAATCCTCCTAGTTGGACTAGGTTGAAGTCTAGAACCACCACCGCTTGTTCCTAGACTAAAAGATTCAGAAACATGTTGTGTTGTCATGAGAGTTGGCTGAGTGGCGCCCTCCTCTCATAGGTGTGAGAAACACGTGGAGTATAATCAATGTTTGGAACAGAGATTATAGGTGAGTTTTGTTCAAGTGAAATCTTTGCAAGCATTTGAGGGAAGAGAGGTGTAAAATCCATATTGCCATCTTTTTCATGTTTTGAAAACTTTAGGAAGCAACGGATTTTGTAAACACTTTTGTGGGGTTGCAGTTGAAACTCATTTAGCGCTGCTTGCATAAACCTTGGATACATTAAAATTTTTGTTGAACTCTTTACATTGCTGTCATACTTGTAAAATATATTTTGACCATTAAAAATCTATCGCAGCTAGACAAACCAAAAGATAAGCCATGGTTGAACTAAATTGCTCATAAGATGTTTTCTTTGGACTAAGACAGTGTAAAAGAGTATGTATCAAAAATCTCCATTGGGGACAAAAACCACTCTTTTTGAAAGTAGCCTTTTTATCGGTGGTATCATACCCCATGGATGATAAAGTATCATGTATTTCGGCATAGGTAATAATGATGATACCATTGAAATCATCCAATTGGAGAACTCTCCTCAAGGATGCCTCAGTAACATCAATACTCACCCCATCCACAGTGGCTCTAAGAGCATCCACTGTTTCATGTGTATCTCTATTCTCAAGTGTTATGGTGAGCGAAGTCCAAAACTGTTTAATTTGAGAGATATAGATTGTGGGATTTAAAAGTAAAGCATACCTTATATGGGTAGTATTAAGAAAGTCCACAATCGATGAAAAAAGGCCACTCTTCTCGTTTGACTTTAGTAGGTAGGCCACTTGGTTGTGCTCGTCTGCAAATTTTAATGGTGCCATAGAAACTTTGAATGAAAAACAATATTATGTCAGTAAGAATTGAAAGAATAACTAGCCAATTGAGACAAAAGATATATAGAGGTAGGGTTTTAGGAGTATTGCGCAAGAAAAATTATCTAAGGAAAGTATTTATCTTTAGAGGATAAATATCAAATAGGAAAGTAGATAATTCTAGAAGTTACCCTATATATATATAAAAACAATTTTTCTACGGCTAGTAAAAAAATTGTTAAAATGACACAACAGTTGTAACGGCTAGATCAACAGTGGTAAAAATAACACTGTCGATGGGCTGTAATAGCGATGGTAATTTTCACAAAAATTTCAAAGAGCAGTGGTAAAGAAAAACATATAAAAACTAGACTACTTTTATCATAGTTTTTAGCAAACTACCAGCTATCAACGGATTTGATATGTCTTTACCATGAGCCGTTTGCTATGGACTAGCCAACTCTTAATCATAAAGAATATGGTGAGTTGATAACCATATAGTTTTTGGTAAACTATCAACCATAAACGGATTTGTCAAGTCTTTACCAGTAGCCGTTTGCTTTGGACTAGTTGATTCTTATGTGTATTAGACATGGTGAATCAATAACCATTTGTTGTGTGTCTCAGTTACACACCTTTTAAGATCAACTCCCATTTTTGATTTGTAAAAGTGAAGCAACAAAACATCCATACAAACTTATACAACAATGGTAGTACCCAAAAACTTCCTTTCACACCAAAGACCATCGAGACATAAACAGTTTATGGATTGAGCATTCCAATACCTTGCCAAATCTTGAAATCTACCCACATCCAGTCCTTTTGTTAATAAATCAACATAGTTGTCATGGTATGAATTTTGACAACTTGGATTAGCCTTTCTCATAAGTCTCTTATAAAATGGTGTCTAATTTCAATATGTTTAGTCTTTGAATGTTGAACTGGATTTTTAATTATGCAAATGGCACTGCTATTGTCAATATGAATGATGGTATTCATGAAGTTGTACCCATAGTCCAAAGTTGATTCGAAGCCATAGAACTTGAGCACAACAACTTGCAGCAGCCATATTCTGCCTCGCTTGATGAATTAGCCACCATTGTTTGTTTCTTGCACGCCATGACACCTTGTTTCCAAGAAATTGGCATCCACCATGCTGATTTTCTATCCAAACTAGCTCCAGCATAGTCACTATCTAAGTAAGCAACCAAGTCTAGAGATGATTCTCTAGGGTACCATAATCCCAGATTTTGAAATGCTTTAAGATATCTGAAAATCTTCTTCACACGTATCAAGTGAGAAGCCCGGAGTGACCGAAACCTTGCACAAGCACACCTGCAAACATGATATCTGGTCTAGATGATGTAAGATACATCAAAGAGCCAATCATAGACCTGTACATGTGCACATCAACTACTTCACCACAATTTTCCTTCAAGAGTAGATGTGTAGTCTTGTCTGCATGAGGTCTTTGGATGACTTTGCATCGATGAACTTGAACTTCCTTAGTATCTCACCACATATTTATCTTGATTGATGAAAATACCATCTGGCCTTTGTTGTACTTGAAGTCCCAAATAGAATGTGAGTTCACCCATAGAACTCATCTTGAATTCTTCCTTCATTAGCTTCTCAAACTCTTTACATCTCTACATCTTTGTAGAACCAAAAATAATATCATCAACATATACTTGAACTAGCAAGATATCATTCTTGTCTTTCTTGATGAACAAAGTCGATCCCTCTGCCTCTATGAAACCCATTATTAAGAAGTTAAGTAGCTAAGGTCTTATACCATTTCTTGGTGCACGATGCAAGCCATACAAAGCCTTAACCACCACATACTTTTTTAGGATATTCAGGGTCTTCAAAGCCTAGAGGTTGTGAGACATAAACCTCCTCATCAATCTGCCCATATAGAAAATCACTTTTTACATCCATTTGATTGAATTTAAAGCCTATAAAGGATGCATAGGCTAAAAATAACCTAATTTCTTCAATTCTTGCAACTGGGTCAAACACTTCTTCATAATCAATACCTTCCTCTTGAGTGTATCCTTGAGCCACAAGCCTAGCCTTATTCTTGATAACAATTCCTCTTTCATCCGTCTTGTTTCTGAACACCCATTTAGTACCTATTACCTTCTTGCCAGAAGGTAAATCACAAAGCACCCAAACCTTTTGAAGCTTAAATTGGAGCAACTCTTCTTGCATTGCTTCCACCCAACTTTCATCTTCAAGTGCCTTGTAGATAGTATTTGGCTCCATTTGTGACAGAAACACATGAAAAGACATTCATTCTTGCCCTCATGATTCTTGGATTCATAGATTTCACTAATAAATCCATGAACATCGAGGTTTGGAGTGTCTTCTAGTCTTCACTGATGAATTTACATCCCCAATCACATTTTCAAGAGGATGTGATTTATGAATTGTGGTATTGGGAATTTGAGAAACTGCAATCTCAATCGGCATATTTGATATTTCAACATCATTGGCTTGAGCTTCCTCTGTATTGGAGTTGTAGTTTCCACTTACGGTGTTGCAATGGAAACATTCAGTGCAGTGGAATCGAATTTCCACTGCTTTCAAGATTTATAGTGTTCATTAAGCCATCTCCTTCTTTCTCACAATCATTAGAAGGTTGAGCATCTCCAGTCTTTGGAATACTGTCATTATCTGCATAGTCCCAAAGTAGTAGACTAAATTCATCTTGATCATCTGCTTGATCCTTGCTTGGTTCATCATCATCAAGAAATTCTTCTAAACCTACAAAGTCATAAGGAGATGTACCTGTAGAGATAGGTACATAATTTATAGTATGAGTTAGAGTGTCAAGATCAAACAGCCTTTCTGGACCTGTTCCTTTTACATTCACTTTGTTTTCTAGGAACTCAACATGCATATTTTCTTCAATCTTTTGGGTTCTTAAATTGAATACTCTGAAGGCTTTACTAACCATAAAATACCCAACAAAATACTCTTCATCAACTTTTTCTTCAAATTTGCCCAGATAGTCTAAGGTATTGAGAACTGTGACATGACATCCAAATGGTTTCATGAAGTCTAACATAGGAGGTCTCCCTCTAAATAACTCATAAGGTGTCTTGTTCTTTGTCTTCACCACTAAAACCCTGTTTTGCTCATAACAAGCCGTGTTAACTGCTTCAGCCCAGAAAGTGATTTGCAATTTTGAATCTGCCAACATGGTTCTAGCAGCCTCAATAAGTGTTCTGTTTCTCCTCTCAGCAACACCATTTTGTTGAGCAGTTCTAGCAACACTAAATTCTCTTTTAATACCTTTATCTCTGCAAAAATCATCCATAACTCTATTCTTGAATTCTATCATTGTCACACACGATGATTTTAACTTTCATATCATATTGGTTTTCAACTTCAGTGATAAAGATCTTAAGGATGCCAATTGTTTCATCCTTAGTTCTTAGAAAGAAAACCCAAGTGAAACCGCTAAAATCGTCGATCCAACAAGACAATATTTCTTAAGGTTTAAGTCACCACGATGTAGGACCAAATAAGTCCATATCTAACATTTGAAGTGGGTGAGCAATAAAGTTAACCAACTTTGACTGCAAGAAGCTCGTGTTGTTTGCCTTTAAGACAAGCCACTGAGGTTTGACCATTTTCAAATCTTTTCTGAGGTAAGCCTCTTACCAAACCATCTTTGAAAATCTTATTAATGGTTTTGAAGTTAACATGACCAAGTCTTCTATGCCATAGCATGGATTCATCCATTGTGGCTTTTGCAATCAAGCAAGCATAATCATCTTTAGCAACAATGTTGTTCATATCAAAGCTATATAGATTGCCTTTTCTAGGAATCTTAAGAAGAATTTGACTTTCATCAGGCATCTTAAAATCCTTAGAGAGAACAAAGCACATATCTTTAGTAAAAAGAACATTGTTTTTCTTGTCACAAATTTGTGACACACTAAAGAGATTATACTTTAGCTCTTTTACATAGTACACAGGTTCAAAATCCAAGTTACCAATTTTAATAACTCCTTTACCAGCAACTTTTCCATTAACACCACCTCCAAAGCTGACATACTTTCCATCATAATGTTCAAAATTAGAAAGATAGGGCTTGTTTGTCATGTGCCTTGAACACCCACTATCTGTATATCCTTGATCGATCTTTTGTCTTTGGATGTTCTGCATTTAAGAAATGGGTTAGTTTCCTTTGGAGACCCAAGCCATGATTGACTTGGATCTGCCTCATGTATCAATATAGTTATATCTATCAAAGGTCATTGATACACCATTGGGATGGTTGATGAGGTTATTCCTTTAGGTTTCCATTCCCAACGTCTTTGAGACCTTCCAGCATTGCCCATGTGTCCCTCGGTCTTGTTTATAACCCTTGCAATGGTAACTTTTGATTGAGCGAATAGCTTCTGGCTTTGTTTTTGGTACCCACTATAGGTTAGATTGAACCTTTTTTATTAGAAAAAGACCTTTTACTTGTTTGTGCAGTTTTTGCAAAAGTTGTTTTGGGTTTTACACTTGTAACAGGTGATTTAGGGTAAGCAGTGTTAACTATTTTTGTAGTGGCAAAAGTTTTAAGACCACTTCTTATAGATCGCTTGGGACCATGTTCTTTGTGTTGTTTAGGGTGTTAATTGTTTTGGAACTTGTTAGACTCCACCCTTTTGTGCCCATGAACTTCCCTTCTCCCAAAATGATAGTCACAGTTAGCATGTAAATGATAAAAGCTACCACAGATATAACATGCTTTGTTGTACATCACAAAATTACTACCAAGTTGTTGAGATTTAACATGATTCCAACTCCTCCGTTACCCCAGTGATGGCTTGTTTCTATACATCTCAACATACCTTACAGATGATCTAGGTTTATTAACTGGTTTCCTAGGTTCCTCGTAACAGTATAACAACTTTTGGGATAGAAGCCTCTACATTCTTTTTAACATTCTCATCAACAACGGATGAGTCACTAGCACTTTCAAAACATTAGTTTCTTGCTTAACCTGTTCTCTTTTTCACAAATGTGTCCTTAAGAGGACCATATTCACGTTCAAGATCCTGAAACTCTTCTAAGCCTGTATGAGCTAAATCTATGCACGAGGTGATGGAACACCTCTTAATGGTGGGGGCGTGTTGTAACCATACCAGGACTTAGCTTTGCTAATGATTTGAGCATTCCAAATTTTATCAATTGACTTTGACTGATAATACAAAGTGTCACAGAGATAAATTAACATTCTCATTTTCTTTTAAGCTTTTCAAACTCTTCTTTCAAAGCTTCATTCCGCCTTTTGTATGATCTATTTCTCTCCTAAGAATGATCATATCATCATTATATTTAGACTCATTTTCTCTATAATGCTCAAGTTGTTTTCTAATACAAACTATGCCTCTCCTAAGATTTGACACAATATAATTAGCAGTATACAACTCTTGTCTTTCATTAGAATATAGATCATTAAGCCTTTCAACTTCCCCAGCAACTCTACATGTTTTAGAACTTTCAAAATTTTGTACCTCGAGTCAAAAGCCATGAGAGCATGTTCAGTAGCAATGAAAGCACCATCTGAAGCTTGGTCCTCTTGTTCATCAGCCATGAAACTCCAATCATAGCTAACACCATCAATAGCCAACATTGCCTTTGGTTCCTCCACAGTTGGTTCCTTCTTTTTCTTGTACCAAGTAGACTTGTTGTCTTGCTTCCTTGGTCTTCGCACTCTACTAGAAAATGTCCCAACTTATGACAATTGAAACACTCTACTTTCTTTTGGTCAAACCACTAGCAGTTTCACCACCATTGATATGAATTGGTTTGCGGTTTTCTTGTAGAATTTCCTAGCCCTCATGCTAAGAAAAGCTATTTGCCACTTTATGTCCATCTCCTCCAAGTTATCTTCATCAATTTGCTCTATGTCTTCATGAGTTAATATAGAGCCATTAACTTAAGTGGAGATAAAGCATAAAAGGTAGATCTCCATACCAAGACAACCTTCTTCTTTGAACCTGCAGGTGGTAACACTAACATTACCAGTGGAAACGTAGAACCATCGAGGCAAAATCATCATCATGTCGACATCGGAATCATCGTCAATAGAGGTTGATAACAATGCCAAGCTACTAGAGCTTGTACCAAGTTTCCCAGCCTTCTTCAACCTTTGTTCAATGAGTTTGAAGTTGTTGTAAAGATCATTGAGCTTCATAGTTTCAATATCCTTTTTATTTTCCCAATGTAACATTAGTATGAAACCTGAGGAAACTCCTTAGAAACTTTAGATTTAGGTCTTCCTTATCTACCTCAATTCCAAACACATTTAATTGTGTGACAATCTTCTGGAGTTTGGTGAAGATGCTATCAAGAGAGTCATTGCTTGAAGCAGAGAAGTTTTCATAGCTTTGCTTCAACAATGTCTTTTGTGTCTTCTTTGTAGCATCATTGCCACCAAACACTGAGCAAATCTCTTCAAGTTCTTTTTCTTTATACGTTCTTGAAGGCAATGATCCGGTCTCTTGGAAGAGTCATTAGCAACAAACTTCGGCCTTCGGTCATTCTTCTTCTTTGCTCTTTCATCATTAGTTTCTGGTGTAGTAAATGTTACTACTTCAGTATCACCAACTTTCTCAGTCTTCTTCTGAGTTTGGAAGGAATTACCATTTTGAATGATTTCCCAAAGAGCATAATCTTGAATGAATCAGAATCCTCCACATCTCAAATTCATTAAGTTTGAGCTTAGGAAGCTTAGCAGCAGAGTTGGACTGGTTATTTTCCATCTCCATTGATTTGAGTGAGCAGGTTAAGCTTATTCCTTGGATCTTCAAAACAAAATATCTAACTTCGATACCACTTGATGGATCTAGACACACACACTTGTTCATGATATTTTGTTAATATTAATAAGCACGTGAATTTACTTAGTAATACTTAGAAGGCAGATTGTATGATGTATTGAAAGTAAACAGATTAAACCTGAAACTTAAGCTCCATATTATTAATGAATATCTGAGTGATCTTGCTTATCAATAGGGTTACACCTTGAAGCCTTTGTGAATAATACGTATGTATGTAATTCTATATCTAAGACAATGACCTAGGACCTCCTTTTATACTACAAGGAGTCCTTTACAAGATAAGTATAAAGCTAACAGAATAGAATATACACAAGATCTTTTCTATACTTATCTAGACACGTTTTCCTAACCATTATCTAATAGCAATGGTAATAATGTACCAAGATGGTATCGTTTCCAATGCTAGTGCAATCTAGCGATGTCATCCAAAGCTATCATGATAAAAGATTATTCAACACTTTTCAATCTAAAACTTTGAAAAACAAGTTGGAAAATAAGTTATGCATAAAGGGAATACCATTAGACTACTTTCACATGATCACTAAGCATAGAGTTTTAAATGATAAGCATAGCATTCCCCTCATAAAGGAACCCAATCTTGAATATGGTAAAGTGGCTAGAGAAGTTGGTAATATATGATGGTAATGAAATCCTTAAGCCTAAATGAGAACCTAGTTCTTGTTGAGTGCACTGAGGATGATAGGCAATTAGATGAAGTCACTAGGGAGAAAATGAATAAGAAGCTAAAAGATCCTGAGTGTAAAAAGTAAAACATAACGTTCAAACCCCATGACTACACTAAAGAAAATTGGATTTCTCTGAACAAGTTTAAGCCTCAAACTCTATTAACCCAGAACAAGTTTTTTGGAAAAAGGACATAGATATTCAAAAAGCTAATGCATTTGTTAAAACAAACACTCCCCTTAGGAAAATACCTCCAAGCTGTATATCCTCCGAATACACCAATGCATTTAGTTCCTAGATCTATTCCCACTAAGAGCTAGACCTTAATCAGCCTGTATGTTGTTTATCAACTATTTGTTGATTTTGAGAAGACATGTAAGAAAAGGATCACACCTACTGGGATAACTGAAGGGAGAGGGGTTTTGAGCAAAATAAAGAATGGTATTTAACGAGGTCATGCCTTTCTTTAAACAATTAAGAGGTCAATTTGAGAGTCTTCAAAGGGGATAGACTTCGAGATATTAAAGAAATAGAAAAGGAATTTGATGCAATGATAGTTGAGGTCAATGATTATGAACGAGAACTCAAATATAATGAAATTGAAAGGAAGAATCTGCATATCTTAAATGAGAACTTAGTATTGAGTTGTGTGGCTCAAGATGTGTTTTGTACTGTTACTAAGCATTCTATTACTGCTTCTCAATTTCATGAATTAATTGTTGCTTTAAAAGTTTCCCATGATCGTGTCGTTGAGCTTGAAAACAAAAACTCAGAACTAAATGAGAAAATTGATCAGGATGATCACTATAATTTGGTAAAACATCTTTCTAAGCTAGAAGTTAAACATTTTGATTTGCAACTAAAATATCAACATCTCAAAGAAAATTTCAAAACCTCAAACATAAAGACATCCTCAAATGTTCCAGAGTTTGATGCACTTTTTGAAATAAACAAACGTGACGAACATATTCAAGCTCATTGTAACACGATCAGAAAGTTAAAAGCCCAAATTTCACAATTAAAGGGTGAAAAGAACAATGTGACTGGCTCCCAAATGCCTCCTCCTTGAGATTCTCAGTGTTCTCAAACTTTTCATCTTCAAAACTTGGTTAATGTTTTACAAAAGGAAAATGTGAGTTTTCTAGAAGAAAATGAAAAAGTTAAACGACACTTTAAAGAGTTATATGATTCAATGAAAGTCACTCATGACAAGAACAACGAAAAAATAACGTCTTTACAAAAGGAAATTGAGAATGAGGAGTCGTAAAAGGAAAATGCCACTTATCTTTAATGAGAATGTTGCATCAAAGTCATCTGCAGACTCTAAATATATTGTGACTGTTAAATACATTCCTTCTCATCTTAGAAATAACGAACTTGTGTTTCATAACTATTTATTTCGCACTTAAGGATAGTCTAGAGTGTCTCTGTGAGATTGTAGAAGAGGATTTCATAAATAAGCCACTTGATAGTGAAATTAGGTTTGCTTGTATTCATAAGCGATCTCGAGAAGTTGTTAGAATGTTTAACAGCAACATGTCCTAAATTCTTATGTGAGAAAGATAAAGCTGTGATGCCTTGTTCTATGCCTAGTGCTAAGTATGCAACCCATTCTATGCCTAGTGTTAAGAAAGTGAACTCTAAAGTGCCTTAAAGTAGTTCAGATCCCTACACTTCTAGTTCAGGAATGCAAAAGGTAGCCCAACCAACTAATGTTCCCATAATTCCCTCTACGGGAGTAATCAGTGACACAAAAGCAAGCGGGTCAAAGCCTTCAGGCAATACAAAGCAAGATAGGACCTCGCAAGCTAAAAGGTGCAATGGAAGAGAGTTGAAGACCACCCTAGGAACATTAAGTTTGATTTGAATAAAACGAATCGTGTTGATTCTAGTATTAGCTATAAGCGTCATGTAATTAATTGAATTCGAACTTTTGCAAAACATGTAATGATGATTGCTTGGTTTCATTTACTAATCATGTATGTGGTGTGAATGATTTGATTAATGTTGTTAAATACCCAGTTAAAACTATTAATGGAAAAAATCGAGCTAAGAAGGCTAGAAAGCAAAGGCGGAAGAAGATTAGAAAACATTGGAAACCCACGGGAAGAAATTTAGTAATGTAGGTTATCGGTGGATACCTCTTGACACCTTTAGTCTTAATATATTGTGCCCTAAATTATCCAAATCAATGCCCATTAGGAAATGGATGCCTACTGGTAGAACTATTCCTTTAAGAAGTGAACATACATTGAATAGGTCTAATGCATAGACTAGCATCAATCTATCCTCGATGATTCCATTGTTTCTACTTCCGATGTGGGTGTTCCAATAATTGTTACTAACCAAATGGAACCCATTCTTGCATGGGGATCCCAATTATCCAGTTATCCATTCTTGTCTGTGTTCAACCGCAGATCGTTCAAATCGTCGCGGGTACCGGACTCAGTCTCTCCAAGCATATGACTCTGAGACGGTCACGCTCATGAACTTCATGAGTAAATTCATCGGGATCAAGTAAATTCAGGGAACGATCATTTCTGTGCAATTATGGGTTATGGAGATTATGTTGTTGGTGATAGTGTAATCTCCAGGTATATTACGTTGAAGGTCTTGGACATAACTTATTTTCCTGTCGGTCAATTACGTGATTCGATATAGAAGTGGCCTTTAGAAAACATACTTGTTTCGTTAGAGAACTTGATGGTGCAGAACTTTTAAGAGGAACACGTGGTTTAAACCTATACACCATCTCTATCGAAGATATGATGAAGTCTTCTCCAATTTTCTTGTTGTCAAAGGCTTCGAAAACAAAGTCATGGTTATGGCATCGCCGTCTCAATCACTTGAACTTCGGCACCATAAATGATCTTTCCAGAAAGGACTTAGTAAGAGGCTTACCTAGACTAAAGTATGAAAAGGATCATCTTTGTTCAGCATGCCAATTGGGAAAAAGCAAGAAGTATGCCCACAAACCCAAACCTACAAACTCGGTTATGGAAGTTCTTCATACCATTCACATGGATTTATGTGGACCCATGAGAGTGCAGACTATTAACGGGAAGAAATATGTGTTAGTAGTGGTTGATCATTACTCTCGATTTACTTGGGTTAAGTTCTTAAGGAAAAAGGATGAAACTCCAGATATCATCATTAAACTTATCAAACAGCTGCAGGTTCGACTTAACAAAACCGGCCGAATTATCCGAACAGAACAATGGAACCGCGAGTTTGTCAATAAACAACTTAGTGAGTTTTATGAAAGTGTTGGAATCAGTCATTAAAGAAGTGTTCCACAAACTCCTCAACAGAACGGTGTAGTTGAAAGACGAAATCGAACTCTTGTGGAAGCCGCAAGAACAATGCCGATTTACTCAAAGGTTCCAACGTTTGGGCTCGTTTGAAGCCTTTGCCACTGCATGCTACACTCAAAATCGATCCCTAATTCACACATCTCATGGAAAACTCCATATGAACTTGTCCACAATCGAAAACCTGATCTATCATTCCTTCGTGTGTTTGGTGCATTGTGTTATCCAACTAATGAGGGTCAAGATTTAGGTAAACTGGAAGCTAAAGCGACATTTGAGTATTTGTAGGATATGCACCAAACAGAAAAGGATACCGAATCTACAACAAAAGAACCCGAAATATCATGGAAACAATTCACGTTACGCTCGATGAGTGATCGTCAAATGGCTCCAGGACAATCCAGTTCTGGACCCACATCACAACCTTCATCAAGTAGTCCCATCAGTTCTTCTCTTGTACAAAATCCCTCACCAACAACTCCATATGTACCACCTTCAGAAGATGATTTGAAGAAATTGTTTGATCCAATGTTTGATGAACACTATGAGCCAATTGCTAATGATCCGTCAAATCCATCAACAGAGGTGCTCCTATCCCCGTGAACGTAGATAACCATTCAGTTTATGTCATTGAGTCAAGAAGTACCGCCTGATCACTCTGTATCATCTTCAATTCCTCAATCATCTAGTGTACATCATGGAATTGTTTCTAGCACCTATGATGGAGATAACCCCTTTGCTACTCCGAAGATGCTCCCTTTGAGAACATATTTGCTCTCAACCATCATCGAACCATCATCATCGTGGAAAACGACTCTGCTACTTTCGTCCACCTCAACAACAACCACATAAACACCTTAGAAAATGGACACATGATCATCCATTAGACAACATCATTGGAAATCCTCTCTCGTCCAAAAGTATCCACTGCAAAACAACTTGCAAGGCTTCTTCAACTCTGTACTATCCAAGGTCGAACCAAAAGACGTTAAAACCGCAATGAATGAAGACAGTTGGTTCAATGCCATGCAAGAAGAAATTCATGAGTTCGATCGACTAGATGTATGGGAATTAGTACCGCTCCTGGACGTTATATGATCATTGCTCTAAAGTGGATTTTCAAAGTAAACCTTGATGAGCATGGTGATGTGTTAAAGAACAAGGCTCGATTAGTTGCAAAAGGATATCGTCAAGAGGAGGGTATTGACTTTGAAGAATCATTTGATCCAGTTGCACGTATCGAGGCAATCAGAATCTTCTTGGCTAATGCTGCAAGTAAGAATATGGTAGTCTATCAAATGGATGTAAAGACGGCGTTTCTTAACGAAGATCTTAAAGAAGTCGTGATACGCCGCCAACCTGAAGGTTTTGCGAATCCAGAGCATCCTACTCATGTCTATCGCTTGAAAAAGGCTCTTTACGGTTTGAAGCAAGCTCCAAGGGCATGGTCCGATACGCTATCAAAGTTTCTTCTATCTACTGGATTCAACAAAGGAGCAGTTGATCCGACATTGTTCACCGTAAAGTCGTGCAAACACTTAATTCACGTTCAAATCTATGTTGATGATACTATTTTTGCCTCGACTGACCCCAATGAATGTGACCGTTTTTCTAAGAAGATGGGCTCCAAATTTCAAATGTCAATGATGAGACAAATATCATTTTTCTTGGGATTACAAATTTCACAAAGTCCCGGAAGCATTTTTATCAATCAATCTAAATATGCTAATGAAATTTTAAAGAAATTTGGATTTGACACTTGTGACACCGTTGACACTCCCACGGTGGAGCGTACCAAACTGGATGAGGACCACTCAGGGATCATGGTTGACCAAACTAAATATCGTAGTATGATTGGGTCCCTGATGTACCTTACTACCAGTAGACCAGACATTCTGTTCGCTGTATGCATGTGTGCTAGATATCAGGCTAAGCCTAACAAAAAGCACATTGAAGTGGTTAAACGGGTCTTTCGGTATCTCCAAGGAACCATAAACATGGGACTATGGTACCCGAAGGACACCGGTATGTCACTAACAGCCTATGCAGATGCTGACCATGCAGGGTGTCAAGATACACGTCAAAGCACGTCAGGAGGAACTCAGTTTTTGGGTGATAATCTTGTGAGCTGGTCTTCAAAGAAACAAATGAGTACCTCAATATCCTCTACAGAGGCTGAATACATAGCCATGTCATCTTGTTGTGCTCAAATCCTATGGATGAGATCCCAATTATCTGACTATGGCTTTGTATTCAACAAAATCCCTCTGTACTGTGATAACAAGAGTGCCATTGCTCTCTCATGTAACAAAGTTCAACACTCACGAGCAAAGCATATCGACATTCGACATCGCTTCATACGGGAACAAGTTGAAAAAGGTGTGGTTGAGCTATACTTCGTGAGAACTGAATATTAACTAGCAGACATCTTCATCAAAGCTCTTCCTAGAGAACATTTTGAGTTTATTCTTCCACGACTTGGACTAAAGAGTCTGACAAAGAAACTCTCAAACGCCTTGAGGAAGACGAGGAGTAACTGAGTATGTCTCTATCTATCTCTTGTACATATCTTTTCAAAAATCAAAATACAAAAATATAAAACCAACAAAAAGAAAATAGAAAAATATAAAATTTTAAAAATCCATAAAAATTAGAAAATCTTGAAAAATTCTAAAAATATTTTTGTCATGTTTTTCTTTGGTTCGATAACATCTACGGACTTTGATATGTTATTCAAAGAATGGCACGAGTCTTTAGATGAAGTTCGAATGTACATTTAAAAAAAATAGAGAAAGAAAATGGTTACTGTCATTTCAGACAGTAACCAGTTTTTAAAGAAAGAACAGAGCCATTTTTTATCTCATTTTTCTTCAAATCTCATGCTCTGATTATAAAAACAAATGTTTGGCGCCAAAAGGGACAAATGTTTCCTTCACAAATATTTTTCCTTCTAAATATTCTTCTGAAAAATATTTGTTATCTAATGAAAACTAACAGCTTTGAAAAATAACTCGGACTCAATTCTTTTGAAAATCATCTGGACTTGACATTTGTCAAAATCTCTATCTCTCAATCAACAGCTTAGGTCATTGATTGAGGGGGAGAATGATTTCAATTAAATCAAAAGGTTATTTGTCATACAATTGGTTCAGATCAAGGCTTCTGTCATGTTTTCAAAAGTTACTCAAGCATGTTTATTCTTTGGAGGTTAAAGTCTCAGATTTGATCCTTATCGGTTAAATGTTTTCATAAGCAAGTCACAACTCTCCTCAAAAGCTTTCAAAAACAATTTAAATCAATATAGATCACAAATCTCAAATTACTTGAAGTTTGTGATCGGGGGAGAATTTGTGATTTAAATTGGATTTAAACTGATAACTCAATAAATGGTAGTGAAAAGTGTTTAACAAGGCGTCCCTCCTACATATGACAAACGATTTCAAATTTTCCATGCATATGTTAAGGGGAGCATCGTTATCTTATACCATAAAGGGTTAAAACGTGATGATTTGTCTCAAAGTGTAAGCTCCATCTAATATGTGCTAAACTCTTTTCGAATCTCGAAGCACATATTGAGGGGGAGCATTTCAAAAAGAAAATAAACCTTCAAGGTACAAAACAAAGTTTCAACAAAAAGTACCTTGATTGTCTTTCTAATGCTTTCAGTATGGCTATATGATCGTGAATGTGCTTCTAAGAACTCTTTGCTCTTCGTGCAAAACAATTTCAAAAATCACATGCACAAGTTGAGGGGGAGCAACTTTTTGAAAACCACATCCTTTCCCATAAAATATCTTTAACAAAGTATGAAAAATACTAATTTTGATCGGGAAAGTGATGTTGATATCATTTAGAAATTGTTAATCAAAGAATCGATTCTTTCATTCTTAAATCTGAGATTTTCAAGTCCTCTTACCTCCATATGCTAAAATCTTCATATATATGATGCACATGTTGAGGGGGAGCTTTTTCTAAAAATATCAAAAACAATTCAGTTACAAAATGTTTTGATCATGTATCATAAGTACTTGGATTGATTTTCAAAAGGTTTTTCAATTGGTACTAATGAAAGAAGAACAATACCAAAAGACTGACCAAATTTACTTTATGTACGGAGTTATAAGGACGGTTAAGTTAGGTATTCGTTCCCACGATCCGCCAGAGCCGGAGGGATCTACCCAGGGACAATCCACTAGATAGTGTAGAGTCCTTAGGTATGATGAAAAAAGGAGAAAAGTGAGATATGGGAAGAGTGCGGACTGAGACAGAGCTAGTACTAGAATAAACCCAACAAGGTTCTAGTTATGAAGTCTCGGTAAGCACTGAAGGGGTTGAAGAATGAAAAAGAAATGAATGAAAAAAGGGTGGAAAGAAATAGCCCTCCATTTATTCAACCTTAGGGCAGAAACCGGGTTCAATACATATGCTACTGGTGGTTACTAAGGTAACGCCGGTATTGAAGACAAGACGTCATGGACCCAGTGACGCACTGCACTAAACTTCCCAAGCTACTCAAGTTCCTCTTAAAATGGCTTGTTTCATTCTCACGGGGAACCAACATAATCTATCGACTTTCTCCTAGAGATAGTTGATATTGAAGAAGGAGACCCTCTCCCTAGTCTTCGACATAGGATACCAAATGTGCACAATTGAGTCTAGAGCCATGAGATCATCAATAAATCTCATTAGGACATCATCAATGAAGACTCACGAACACACAATGTGGAATGTGAGAATGTATTTTTGAAAGTCCTACGCATTATTCGTGTGGTACTGCCTAGACTGGCTTGTGACATCTGGACATAATCAATGGAACAATTCATTATTGAATCAATCCTAGTCCAGGAAATGGATTGACGGATATCTTTGAAAAACCGGTCGTTATGCCCAAAATATTCTTTTCTCTAGCACATCGACTGTGTATCTTATTTCAAACTCAAAAAGGTATTTATGATTGATAAATTGATTTTCCATAAAACCTTCGTTGTATAGCAAAACCATTTATATTAAGCAATACACGATTGTCTTTCAAATCATTTTTCATCAATCAGTGAATCTCAATTCGCTGGTTCACTCACTCCGTGTTGTCTTCTTTGAGACGTTTCGGTTTGAGAACGGCTAGAAGAGCTGCGAAACCCTGTCAAGGAGATTCTTTAGAATTCTACCTGATCATAGGCAGTACTTGTACTAATCAACGGGGAACCGTGGGCCGTGTACCTCAATTCAACGAAAGTGATCAAAGACACATTCGTGCGCTTTATTGCTAACGTTTCATGTGTGGGACACCCAATTTCGTATTCGAATTGAGGAGTCAATCCATAGCCGCATGCTCACACAATCACATTCACCATTAAAGAAATCATGATAAGTGCATATCTTCATCAACTGGCTCTGATATTTTCAAACGATGTTTCTGCTACGCTACTAGAAATATTCTGAATCAACAAAAGCTTCAGCAACTCTGATGAGAAGATATCATGATCCAAAATGTGAGCATGTCGGTCTGAAAGTCACAAATTCACATAAAGGCAACACAACAAAGGATGAGTCAGAGATTTAAAGTGGCTGATGATCTCAAAGCTGGCTCAATCTAATCATCTCGTGGATCACTCAAAGACCTCCACTTAAGATAACAAAAACATGCGGAATATGAAGAATCAAAGACTATGATCTACAGAGCAAAGAACTTAATCAGGAATCCAAGAACAATCAATATGTAATATTTGTTTGTATTCAATTTAAATTGAGGTGACCTCCCTTTGGGAGAGATTGTTAGGATTTAGTAAATCCGTTAGTTAAAGTGTCGGTCACCTCAAGTATATGTATTCGTTAGAAAGCTCGTAGTCGTAATCAAGTTATGGTAATAAGTAGTTTGTTTAGTAACACCGTGGAGGACAGACGGGTCTTTACCCACTGTATGCCTGATCCACAGACCGTAGGTGGCGTTTTATGTAAGGTACTATAAATACCCTCTACCTCCCAAGGTAGAGGGTTGGAGCTCATAATAATATTTTACTTTCTCTCACTAAGTTCCCAAACCTCTAAACTTTCTCTCTCTCTAAAACCTATTGTGTACGCCTATTTAGAATCATGGTTTGATGTGTTTGTGAAATCCAATATGTTACAGAAACATTCCTTGACTACACGACCTTCGTGGATAAGTCATTTTTCAAGTCTTTTGAAGACTTTTCGGTCGGTTTTTGACAATCCTTCTTTCCGATAGTAATGAGTGAGGTAATGGACGGTATCATGATGGTCTTGTTGAGTGGCTTTAGGCATGGTTGGTCCTAGAAACACAAATATTCCAATTAGGCAAAATTTGTTGAGATGGATTTATGGTTTTGATTTGTATTAACAATGTTGTGAACACAATGTAATCTTAGTTGTGTGAAAGCCCTTTTTAATGATCAATTTTGAAAACCCTAATTAAATTAATTGATTAGAAATTGAGAAACCATAAACCCTAGGATGAGGATGATGAAAATTAGAACATATTAGTGTAATTACTTACAATGGTGTTCTAGAGAAGCTTACTTGAGGATATGGAGTCCTATGAGAATGAAATCAGTTCTTGAGTCATTTTTGTGTTTTGTGGGGAGAGGGAAAATGATCAGTAATGGTTTTCAAAAGCGTATAGCTGTTTTATGTCCCACGGTTCCCCCGGATCCCTTGTATTTGGGATCCGGCTAGTACAACTAGAGGGATCCGGCTACTGTGGACAGAAAAAGGGTTTGTTTGGCATTATTTTTCTAATAGGCTATAAACTAGCTTATGGGAATAAAATAGTTTTGAGGTTTCAAATGAAAAGATGTTTTGATCAACATGATTTGATAAGTTAATTATCAAGGATCCATTTGTGATGACGGCGTTAGTTTGACAAAATCAAGAGGAATACTATTCCCGATGATGAGTAAGTCAGGAAAGTGACGAAAGAGAGACTTTTAAGAGACTAGCAATTATTCAACAAAAAATAACTATGATATCAACATAATCATGTAAGCTAGCTAATGAAAAGTAAACATACCTCTATGCTCTTGGTTTGGTTTATGAAGAAATAAGACCAAAAATACTTCATGAGCTTTTAAAGTAATCCGTTGTACTTAGAACAAGTAGATAGTGATTACTTTTAGGTTCTTCCTTGATAGTTGACTTCATTATTCTTTGAAAAGAAATGAAGATTTTGGAGAGATCCTAGCATGAAGATTTCTTGAAAAGAAGCTGTTAGAATAATCTATCAATGTCCAACACAAAAGAAAAAATATGTTTTAAAAGATTTCCTTCTTTGTAGTTTTTAAACATACACTGATCGTATCAAGTTTTTAAAGTACAACATACTCTAAGAAACTTGGTAACGAAGCTCTGATGCCAATTGTGGAAAACTAGAAGGGGGGTTGAATAGTTTTACCAACTAAAACTTTGTTTTAAAATATTTAGATCGTCTTATGTCAATCTATTTAGATGTGTATGTTGGATGTTGATAGATGGATATATAAAAGTGTAATGAAAGATAAAGAGTAAGAAGCACATAACCACGATACGAGTATTTATAGTGGTTCGGCTACAAGGACACCTTCCTTGCCCTAGTCAATTCCCCGAGTCACCTACTTGAGAGTTCGTAATCACTACACGACACCAACTCCTTATGGCGGAGAAGCCTTCACAACGTCTCCTACTCTTTTTCCGGTACTAGGCTAACCACCGGGTTCTTTACACCATGGTGAACCACACCTACCACAACGTCGCCTACTATTTATCCGGTACTAGGCTAAGTACCGAGTTCTATTACAATGGAGGAACTACTACCCAACACTACACAACACCTAATCCCAAAGGAGACCCACTCCTTATTACAACGCCATCAAGGATATCAACATCCTTGGAAACAAGCTATCACTATATGTATAACGATGCACCTCATCGATTATACGACCTTGGCATCCTTCACTAATGCCACTTGATTTGACTCCTAGGCATCTTTCACTAATGCCCTTGACACAACGCTTGGTACCTTTCACTAATTCCTTCGTCTTTACATCTTTAGCATTATTCACTAATGCTCTTAACACGGACGTTAAGCATCTTTCACTAATGCTTTCGTCTTGACTCTTTCGGCATCCTTCACTAATGCCTTCGACACAACACATTTATAGAGGAAGAAAGAACTATCAACAAGAGAACCTCAGTAGTCTTGATGATGGCAAAGCATGGCAACTCATGGACTTGAGTTTGCTCGACTTCAAGAAGTGGTGATCTCGCCTTTAAGAGGAACCTAGAGAATCACACAAAAACAAAAGACAAACTACATAGAAAGATCCCTTAGAATCAGTAGTTAGAGAGTTACAATACTTGGGGAAAGTATATGTGAGAGTGGCAAACCAAAAGGAAGAAATGGCTCACTATTTATAGAGGAGAAACTACTACTGTTCCACGGATCCCTCCCTCAAGGGATCCGTCTAGTGTAAACCTAGGGATCCGTGGGACGCTCCTCTTTGCCCATGGGTATTTTGGTTATGGGTCATGGGTCATGGGTTATGGGTTGATCCATTGGTCTTTCATTAGATACAATGTATCTAATGAGTACAATGCACCTAGTCAAATGGGTATGGGTCAATACTATGGGTTGTAGTTTTTACCCATTTATAATACATACTAGTTATGTATATATTTTCCCAGTATGTAAACACTAGTTGTTGTATATATGTATTACTAAATCATAAAATCACTTATACTTGTTTTAGTGTTTTATGTGAAAACGTAAGTGTGTTAGAAAACTAATGGCTCAAACCATTTACGTATTTTATTTGTTTCGTTAAAATGATTTTACGTTTGTTATCGACAAAACATTAGAAGATCGTAAAATATAAATAAATGTTTTTACGGTTTATTTGTATTAACAGAGATGTTATGTTTTGGGATATGATTATTGATTTTGGGAGATTATGAGCTTGATTATATGATTGATGTGACTTGAGATTATATGATGCGTGGATTATGTGATAGAATGAAACTTATGCATTTTGTTTAAAAGCATATTTTTGTGTAATGTGGTACCTCTATTTTAAAGCTTTCATTATGTGATATATGGTTTGGTTGAGTTGATGCGCTTATTAGAACTAGTCGTTTTCAAACACTTATACCTACCCTATGCCTTTGTCACAAACCATGCCTTCACTAGCTTATGATGTGTCTGAGGATGTCCTTGCTGCTGCTAGTTCCCCAGCACGGACTCTGATGATTGTTGCGCAAAGTGATCCCTATGTGATTGCTCGACATTCTAGTTTCACTTCATCATCATCTGATCGCCCTAGCTCATCTAGGCAGCTCACATTGCATCAGGTCTTAGCACGAGCCCAGACTCCTAGACTTACTCATAGTACTGATCGTATGTCTGTACGACCACCATCATCACCTATTCACCTGTCAGCTCACTCTCTCTTGTCATCACCACCTGCATCATCATGTCCTAGAAGACCTAGATCCCCTACTATACCACCTCAGGATTCACCTTCACAAAGACGCCGACTCATGGACTCTCCTTCTGTAGATGAGGATGAAGAGGAGTATGAGGATGAGGAGGAGTATGTAGAGGAGGATATGGATCCTCAGGAGGAGGATATGGATCCTCAGGAGGAGGATGATGAGGATATCTTAGATGGGGGTACTCCACCGTTGTAGAGTCATGCGCATTCGACGCATTCTCTAGAACCAGGCTCTCCCTTACCTTTGCCTTAGCCTGATTCTCTTGGGCAGCCTTTTAACTTTGACTCACCTCCTCACTCACCTGAGATAGGTAGCTCACTAGGTTCAGATATACCATCAGAGATTGCTTCAGAGCCCGAGGAGTATGGAGGTACGGGTCTGATTTGGGAGCGGATTATATCCCAGAATATTAGCCTTACTCAGTTGTCAAATCGACTAGATGGAGTGTCAAGGGCTAGTGTAGAGAATTTGAGAGTGGATATGGATAAGATGGTTAAGAAGTCGATGGCCTTGAGAGAGGGTGTGTCGGAACTCTATGAGCAGGCAGGGGACTGGCAGACAGAGTGTTCGTAGCCCGAGAGGTAGACCAACCGCTACAGCGCAAGGTCGACGAGTTGGAGGCGGAGATCGTGAATCTGAAGAAAGATCGCGACTCTCAGCGTCTTGAGGTCTTGTTACTTTGGAGAGTGATGGACGATGTTTGGAGATCATTTAGGATTGTTCGTGATCGTGGCTAGATTGTGTTAGATTCATAGCATTGTACCATCTTGAAACTGAGAAGTCTCTAGTTCGAGATGTAGATCTATCCTAGTTATCTTGTTAGTATCGTTGTTAGGATCGTTTTTGATTACTCTGTATCCTTTCATGTATTCCACTTCGAAACCTATGAGTTATGGTTATTAGAAAGTGCATCCATTAGTTTTGATTCGGTCTCTAGTTATTTCGTTATGATGTAGTATTATCCTTGTTAGCCTTGATTGTGTACTCGTGCGGTATTCGATAATCCTTGAAACCAACCCCAATCTTATAGAGCGTGAATTGTGAACTTATGAAACTGTTTTTTTAACCTTCAGATCACCAAGACGAAACCTGCCTAGGACCAACCGAGCAACTCCTGCTGTTGTGGTTAATCCTGTCCGTCGAGGTCGTTTTCCGACCCCGACCATTCCACCTGTTGAAAACAGAACACTGATAACCCCGCTGTTGGGAACCCGAATGTCAATGACCATGCTGAGAATTGTCCTGTTCCACCGAACCCTCCACCTTTGAATCAAGCCCACATCGACCATCTCGTGACACATCATGTAGCTGAATTGCTAGTTGAGTCTAATCACTCTAACACCTCTGGTGGAACCCCACCGCTTAATCGAGCTCGAGGTTGTACCTACAAAGAGTTCCGATTCTGTGGTCCCATCGAGTTCGGAGGAACCGAGGGAGTGGTTTACCTAACAAGGTGGATGGAGAAAACGAGTGCTGTGTTTATTGTTAGTAACGTGATGAGGATTCTAAGGTTAAGTATGTAACGTTCACTGAAGACAAGCGTTGACTTGGTGGAACAACTATCACAGATCAGTAGGAAGTGAGATAGCCTATAGCATGACTTGGACCCAGTTTAAGGCTCTTCTAATCAAGACTTACTGTCCTACGAATGAAGTTAAGAAGTTAGAGGTTGAGTTCTGGAACCATAAGGTTAAGGGTAACGACATGACAACTTACAACCGTCGTTTCCAAGAGTTGTCGCTGCTTTGCCCAGAAATGGTTCGCACTGAAGCCCTTAAGATTGAGAGGTATAATGATGGATTACCTCTAGCTACTAGGAATGATGTTATCTCTACGAAGCCAGCTAACTTGCATGAGACAGTTACTGTGGCTCAGCATTTGATGGACTCTTTTGTGTTAAAAGGAGGAGACAAGGGTAAGAGTGCTAAGAGGAAGAGGAATGAGACTGTTAAGGGAAATGGCAACAAACGGCAAGAGACTGACAGGATGTGTGCTATAGGTAATGGAAAGAAGAAGGGTTATGAAGGTAGAAAACCCTTGTGTAGTCGTTGCAGTCGACACCACCATGGACCATGCTCAACAGTGTGTAGGAATTGCTCTAAGTTAGGACACATGGCCAGAGACTGTAGGTCTCGTCCCCTTGTTGTGGCCAAAACTGCGCAATGAGCGGACTCGAAGACTACTGTCACCTGTTTTGGATGTGAAAAGAAAGGGCACTACAAGAATGAGTGCCATGAGTAGTGGGTAAGAGGAAACCCCGGTAATGGAGGAGGATTTGTATACCGAGGGGTGGGAAGTAATGGCCATAACCCTGTGAAGCGAGAGGTTAAAGGGAACCAGGGAAATCAAGGTGCTAGGAATCAACAGAGAGACATGGGAACAGCGCGAGTGTATGCCATTAGGAAGGAAGCCAGTGAGGACCCGAACGTAGTTACGGGTACGTTCCTTTTCAATAACCGCTATGCTTCCATACTATTTGATACTGGTGCCGATATGAGTTTCATATCCGCCACCTGTATGCCATTACTAGGAATTTCCCTAACACCTTTAGGGTTAAGTTATGATGTGGAGTTAGCTAATGGATATAGGGAAAGGATAGACACTGTAGTCCGAAGTTGCACATTAAGTTTCCTAGACCACCCGTTTAGCATAGACCTTTTGCCAGTTACCTTAGGAAGTTTTGACATCATCATCGGAATGGATTGGTTGTCGAAGAACGGTGCACACATCATCTGCAATGAGAAGATAGTGTGTGTACCGTATGGCGAAAAAGTTCTGAGCATACAAGGAGATCGGAGCGACTGTGTAGGTCCCTCCCGGTTTAGCATCATCTCTTGTATTAAGGCCCAGAAGTACATCGATAGAGTAGGTTGTCTTTTCTTGGCTCGAATTTCTGAAGAAAAAAAAAAGCAAGAAGAAGAGCGAAGGACGCCTTAAGGATGTACCCGTCATTAGAGAGTTTCCGGATGTGTTTCCTGACGATCTGCCAGGGATTCCACCTGTCCAACAAGTGGAATTCCAAATTGAGTTGATACCTGGTGTTGCACCGTAGCCGAGCACCCTATCGACTTGCTCCAAGAGAATTGGAGGAACTGTCTAAGCAGTTGGCAGAGTTGTCAGAGAAGGGATTCATTCGACCAATTTCGTCACCGTAGGGAGCACCGGTGTTGTTTCTTAAGAAGAAGGATGGATTGTTTCGGATGTGCATTGACTATAGGGAATTTAATAAGTTGACGATGAAGAACCGGTATCCACTGCCTAGAATAGATTACCTATTTGACCAACTCCAAGGAGCTAGTGTCTTTTCCAAGATCGACTTGCAGTCTGGATATCACCAGCTTAGAGTTCGAGAGGAGGATATCCCTAAGACGGCATTTAGGACTCGTTATGGACACTATGAATTCCAAGTAATGTCGTTTGGTTTGACCAACGCGCCAGCGGTATTCATGGACCTCATGAACCAAGTATGTAAGCCATATCTAGATAAGTTTGTGATAGTATTCATAGAAGACATCTTGATATACTCCAAGAATAGAGAGGAGCACGAAGAGCATTTGAGGCTCATTTTAGAATTGTTGAGGCAAGATAAGCTGTACGCCAAATTTTCTAAGTGTGAATTTTGGATTCCGACCGTGCAATTCTTAGGCCACGTGATAGATAGTTGAGGAGTTCATGTTGACCCAGCCAAGATTGAGGCCATTAAGGAATGGGCCGCCCCTAGAAACCCATCAGAAGTCCGCTAGTTTCTAAGTTTAGCAGGCTATTACCGGAGGTTCATTGAGGGATTCTCCAAAATAGCGAAGTCGCTGACCAAACTGACGCAAAAGGACGTTAAGTATGAATAGGGAGAAAAGGAAGAAGAAGCATTCCAACTTCGGAAGGAGAAGTTGTGTAGTGCGCTCATCCTAGCTTTGCCTGAAGGAATCAAAGATTTTGCCGTGTACTGCGACGCTTCGCATAAAGGCTTAGGAGCTGTTTTGATGCAACGAGAGAAGGTGATAGCTTATGCCTCCCGAAAACTTAAGAAGCATGAGAAAAACTACACCACCCATGACCTGGAGTTAGGTGATGTAGTGTTTGCCCTTAGTATATGAGTTACTCAGTGATTATGACTGTGAGATTCGTTATTACCCTGGTAAAACCAATGTCGTGGCAGATGCACTCAGCCGTAAGGAGAACATTCCACCTTTGCTCGTTCGATCCCTAGGAATGACCATTAGTTCACCCCTACTGTCTCAAATCTTAGCAGCCCAAGCTGCGGCGTGATGGAAGAGAACCATCCATTTGAGAACCTGCATGGAATGGTAGAAAGTGAAAACGGCTTCTTGAAGCTTTCCAACGTAACCTTATGCTTCAGAAACAGGAGATGGATACCATTTCATGGCAGAATCCGTGAGTTGATTATGCACGAGTCGCATAAATCAAAATACTCTATTCATGCTGGAGCTGATAAGATGTATCATGACTTGAAGAAACTCTACTGGTGGCCAAACATGAAAGCCGACATAGCTTTGTATGTCAGTAAGTGCTTGACTTGTTCTAAGGTAAAGGCCGAACACCAGAAACCCTCAGGACTTTTAGTTCAACCCGAACTCCCTGTATGGAAATGGGATCGAATCACTATGGACTGTAGGATCATTCATTTTATGTTGTTAGATGATTCGGGTGGTCTAGGGAGATAATTATACAATAAAGTCATGTTTAGTGAGATGAAGAGAGTAGAGAGGAAGTTCTAGAGAGAGAGTAAAAAAAATGTGAAAGGTTAGATTAGAAGCTTCACCCCTTCCAAGGATGGAAGGGGTATTTATAGTTACAGACACTACGTCCTCCTGTCGGACTGTGCATCAGGCATACAGTGGGTAAAGACACGTCATTCCTCCACGGTGTTGCTCTAAACTAAACTAAGCTAATAACTAACTAATTAACTACTAAACATCATAAATAATGATATTTTTACGAGCTAACATATGCTAGACTATAATTGGGGTGACCGACACTTTCTTATGGAATTTCCAATTCCTAACAATCTCCCCCTAAGGGAGGTCACCCCATGAAATACATTTTGCATCCTAGCATTCTATCTTTGCCTTTAGTTCTGAGCTCGTAGACTTCAATTCTTTAATTCCAAAATCTTTGTGCTTGAGTAGTGACTCGTCATGGTCGATTATTTTGTACTTTCAGTGGAGGCCTTTATCTGATCCACATCTTTGATGATCTTCGAGCTTTCATTGAGATCATCAGCCACAGTAAATCTCTGGATCACCCTTTATAGTGTTGCCTTTATGTGATGTTGTGACTTTTGGACCGACATGCTCACACTTTCTGGATCATGACATCTTCTTATCAGAGTAGCGGAAGCATCTTTGTATGTCTTTGATGATCATGATTTTCTTCAAGTAAGTGTGAATGCTGTAAGCATGCGGTTGTGAATTGACTTCTCAATATCGATCAGCTGCAACCGTCCAATGTACCTGCAAACAACAGTTAGCACTAAAACACACGAAAGTGTCTTTGATCACTTTCGTTGAATTGAGGTACGCGGCCCACGGTTCCCCGTTGATCAGTACAAGTACTGCCTGTGATCAGGTAAAATTCCGAAGAATCTCCTTGACTGGGTTTCGCAGCTGCTCTAGCCATTCTCAAACCGGAGCGTCTCAAAGAAGACAACACGGAGTGAGTGAACCAGTGAATTGAGATTCACTGATTGATGAAAAATTGATTTGAAAAACAATCGCGTATTGCTTAGAAGAAAGAGTTTTGCAATACGACGAAGGTTTTATGAGAAAGATCAATTTTCAATCAAAAATACTTTTTGTATTTGAAAAAGAATACACATTCGATGTGCTAGAGAAAAGAAGAGATTTTCACATCGAACAGTTTTTCCAAAGTATTTTTTCAATCAGAGATACTTTTTGTGTTTGAAAACATGAACACACATTCAATGTGCTAGAGAAAAGAAGATTTCCACATCGAACGGTTTTTCCAAAAGTATTCGTCAATTCATTTCTAGGACCAAGGTTAATTCAAGAATGAATCGCCCCATTGTTTCTATCCAGTTGTCACAAGTTTGATCTTTAGAAAAGATCTCACATGTCACCCACTAAGAGCTTGTTTGATGTTGGCTCTAGAAGGATTTCCATCTTCATCGTGAGTACTTTACTTATCACTCGGATGTTCTGGCAATACCACAAGGATAATGCGTAGGACTCTTAAAATATTCTTACTTTCCACATTGTGTGAAACAGCAAGTCTTCATTAATTTTGTGTCCTACTGAGATTCTGTGGATGATCTCTTGGCTCTAGACTCAATCGTGCATTTTGGTTTCCTAGGGCCGGAGACTAAGAAGAGGGTCTCCTTCTTCAATATCAACAATCTCTAAGAGAAAGTCGATATATTATGTAGGTTCCCCGTGAGAATGAAACAAGTCCTTTTAATAGGAACTTGAGTAGCTTGGGAAGTTAGGTGCAGTGCGTCACTGGGTCCATGACGTCTTGTCTTCAATACCCGTGTTACCTTAGCAGACACCAGTAGCATATGTATTGAACCCGGTTTCTGCCCTAAGGTTGAATTAATGGAGGGCTATTTCTTTTCACCATTTTCACATTCAATTCTTTTTCATTCTTTAACCCCTTCAGTGCTTACCGAGACTTCATCACTAGAACCTTGTTGGGTTAATTCCAGTTCTAGCTCTATCTCAGTCGGCACTCTTCCCTTATTCTCACTTTTCTCCTTTTTTCATCATATCTAAGGACTTCTACACTATCTAGTGGATTTTCCCTAGGTAGGTCCCTCCGGCTCTGGCGAGATCTTGGGAACGAATACCTATCCTAACCATCCTTATAACACCATGCATAAAGTAAATTGGTCGGTCTTTTGGTACAGTTCTTTCCTTCTCGAAACCAATTGAAAAATCATTTGGAAAATCAATCGAGGTACTTGTGATATAAAATCAAAGCATTTTGTACCTTAATTGTTTTAGATCATTTAGAAATGCTCCCCCTCAACATGTGCTTATGATTTTGAAAAAAAAAATTTGCACATGGAGGCAAGAGTTCTTTGAAATGTATTCTTGATCACAATTTCCGTAGAAAAAGCCATTTGAATTTCTTTGGTAAATTCTCCCCCTCAATATGTGCGTAGGATATTTGGAATCATTGTATCACATAGAGGAAAGAGTTCTTTGAAGTACTTTCACGATCACATTGCCATACAGAAAACCATTAGAAAATCAATCAAGGTACTTTATGTTGAAACATAGAAATCTTTGTACCTTGATAGTTTATTTTATTTTGAAATGCTCCCCCTTAATATGTGCTTCGAGATTCGAAAGCGTTTAGCACATATGGGAGAGCAGCATGCACAACTGAATCAAACGATCACCTTTTATCAGATTTCATAATTAAATCACAAATTCTCCCCCGATCAAAAATATCAAACCCTTTGAGATTTTGGATCTCAAGTGATTTAATCAGGTTTAGAAAATATTGGAGAAAATGTGTCCTTGTTTAAATACTCATCTTGTTTTTGGGTAAATGCTCCTCCTCAATCATGTGCATCACGTATATGAAATCATTTGGCACATGGAGGCAGGAGTGCCTTTAAATGACTAAAACAGATTTGAGATTTAAATCACGATCTCTCCCCCGATCAAAAATTTCAAACCCTTTGAGATTTGTGATCCCAATTGATTTAAATTATTTAGAAAAGTTTGGGGAAAGACGTGACCTGATTTAATATAGAAAAATGACTGAAATGGATCAATTTAAGACATTTAAAGATTGTTAGTGTCAGGTATGAAAGTTTTAAGAGATCTTTAAGTAAAATAAAACAATTTCAAAATCAAACAAGAACAGAAAAAAATTCATTTTGAAAGGTCTTTGAGTATTAAAGAAAATCATACCATGACATAACATTAAATCTTTAGATCACCACATTATATTGTACAAAACATACTTTTATGAAGAAATATCGTTTGAAAATATTTTATTTTAAATCACTCTCCCCCTCAATCGATGACCGTAGTCGTTGATTGAGTGACTTAAGATTTGATAAAATGAAGTCCGATGATTTCTAAAATTTAGACCAATTTATTTTCAAACAAATATTTTTCTACTATTTTCGAAACAATATTTTTAAAATTGTAAAGAAAATGGTATAATCCACTACTTGTCCTTCACAAAGATACGCTAGGTGGTTGAGCTGCTTCTGTTGTTGCTGTAAGGCTTGAAGAAAACCATCTGCTGAAGCAGTGAGACCTCTGAAGTTGCATCTATCATGCCAACTATCCATAGGGAGATCTAATTAAGCTCCGTTTCTTCTTTGTCGACCCAAGAGATAGTTACCCTTTCCATTCGGCATCCAATCATCTTCATTTGTAGGATCCGGATCGGAAACAATCTTATGAACCATCTTATCTGCATATGTTAGTGGACATAAAAACAGATATATGGTGGTCGACAACACCCAAACAGCAATCGACTAATACAAGTCAATCCAACATATCAATCAGTTAATATAAGTCATGGGATTAACATGTTTATCAAACTATTGTCATCTAATTCTAACAATCATATCCTAAATTCCTAGTCCTTCGACATAGGCAACTATCATTTTCAGTTAAGCACGTAGGATAGTTTAGATGAGTACGATAGATGTTAAAAATTTGAAAACATTATCCCCCTCAATCAATGACTCATTCTATGAAAAGATTTAAATAACCTGAAGTCATTGATTGGGTTTTGCACATTTATGAAAACTTGATTCTGATTGATTTTCAAGCAACTCATTTACCACCATTTTGTTAAAACAAATTTTTTTTGAAGAATTTTAGAAGGAAAAATATTTGAGTAGGAACAGCATTCCTTCGACATACTTTCCTCAATTTGTTTTAGGATAAGTGCATGAAATTTTTGAAAATTTTTTTAGTGCAGCACTTTCCTTTCTTGAAGATCGGGTTGCTATCTGAAATAATAGCAAACCATGGTTTTAAGCACGGGGTTACAGTCTGAAGTAACTGCAAGCCATTGTTTGAGACATGTTTTGGAAAAGAATATTTACACCTCCTGCTCGAACTTCATCTATGGTCCCGTGCCACTATTGAATGGTATTTCTAAGACCGTAGATGTTATCGATACCAAAAGACATGTCTTTAGAAAAAAAATATTTTTTGTATTTTTTTTTCAAATTTTCTGATTTTTATGGGTTCTTGAAGATTTTATATTTTTCTATTTTGTTTTTGTTAGTTTTATATTTTTGTATTTGGTTTTTGATAAATATTTACAAAGATAGTTTAGATGATATAGTTTAAGAAGATGATGATACGAGTACCGAGATAAGGATATCGAACAACCCCGTTCTAGAAGATAGAAATCGTCATCTCTTAAACTTTCACCACCAAAGCTTCTAAGGGCTCTTGAATTGAAAGAAATTGAACCATCTGAAAGTGAGACTTTGGCAGCTTCCCCCCGAACCGAAAATCCTTTTGTTGAGCATATTCAAAGCTCTATTTCAAGCTTCCCTTAGCCAGGTGCACAAAGAAGCACACCATTATCATCGATCTTGCTGCTCTTTTTAAGAATAATAATCGTGATTCTTCGTTCGAGATTATATCATCCAATAGAATAACAACGTATCATCCCTCACACAAAACAATCTTCTCATATCTCTTTTCTACTGACGTCTGAAGCGATCCATACCAAAAGGTGTCAAGAGAACAATTCCCCCAAGTAGTTGAATTGATGCAAGTCAGTCTCTTTGTATAATGCTCAAGAACTCTCCCGAATACACATCATGAGGGGAATGAAAACACCTCCCCAATGTTCACATTTTTCTTCCCTGATGATCGTGTATGAAGCTCAAGAACCCGAAGTACACCAGTGCCCAAGAACTCTCCCGAATACACATCATGAGGGGAATGAAAACACCTCCCCAATATTCACATTTTTCTTCCCTGATGATTGTGTATGAAGCTCAAGAACCCGAAGTACACCAATACCCAAGGAAGGAATAACTGACAACATCTCCCTCATGTTACACATTTATCTCCCCTGAATATGTCATACTTGTGTACCTCTTTTATCTTCATAAACTAACTCTTCCATCTCTTCCCCCACATAGTTGGAATAAGGACACTAAACGCCATGAGTCAAACCTTGAGTTTCTCTGCGGTAATGACATTCGTCTTCCCGGGATATCTTCAATCACTTAGAAGTATTAAGTTCATCAAGTTTACTCGCGTTTAGATCCGTGTCTCCTTCCCCCTTGCTGGTTTTGATACTTCAGAATCAGCAACATATTATAATCCCATATACTCGAAATCTATTGAGAAGATTACTTGAAGTCATTGTGAGAATCAACTTGCTGAAGAATAGTGTGACCAAGTCTAATTGGGGATTGAATCTGACTTTTCACTCTCCCTCAATTAGTGCTCTCCCCTAAACCGACAATCTGTTTGATAAATGCCCGAAATAAGAAGAAGTCTTTAGATCGTTAAATGCAATTCGTCTTTTAGTCTTCTAACATGTAGCAAAAAATGTAGAACAAACTATAGATTCGACCTTCTACAAGATTGTCCAGTTGGGGATCAAAAAGTTAACATCTTCTTCTCACCAAAGGCATTCTCGTTAACTTACAAATAGCAAATCCCTTAACTAAAATCCCTCCCAATCAAACAAGAACAAAAAGATGTTCATCAAGTAAATCAGCCTCGCAACTGGAAGCACTTTGTCATTGATCATATCAGCCCGTGAGAAGATTTCAACCAACGACTCTTAGAAGAAACTCCATGTAAAGATGACCCGATAAGAAGAAGCTCGGTTCTTACATGAGTTAGGAGTCGTATGACCATATATTCTCAGATAGAACTCAACATGTAGAATTATCATTCTTCTTCTCCCCCTTAAGAATTGCATACGGAGATGCAATTCTTGATTAAACAAGTGAAATCATCCAAATGTAGTCTATTCACACTTCTCCCCCTCAAAGGTAGCATATGATGTCGCCATCGTCATTATAATTGAGCAAGTGGAATAAGAAGACAATCAACAGTAGTTCGGTTCACTTGATGACTGAAGGCTCACGGAAAAAGCATGAGGCATGTTGATGAGAATGGTCATAAATAAGAAGATTTCTCTTCTTCCAAAGATAAAGCGCACTGAAGCGTACACTTTTCTTTTCATTGGAGAACGAGGCTTGAACTGTTGTGTTCAAACGTCATTATCTCTCTCTTTTCAACTACTCTTGGCAAACTTGTTATCAACCCCATTATCATTCAGTAGGCTCTTTGTAGTAACAGCAGATGAAGAAAACCCAATATGATGAATTTGACCCTGAAGTAGAACAACCCGAGCTCATGACTTAAACTTGCACATATGTAACAAAGAGCGGTGCCTAGAGTTCAACCTCCATTGAATATCTAAGTACTCTATACCCTTCAACCAACCAACCATCAAGTATTAGACGTACATCACCTCTTGAAAATCCACAATTTAATGTGACACTGAGTACTACAACGTAACTCCTTAAAGTGATAGTTATTTTGTGGTGGTAAGAGCCCAATTCCCCCAAGTGGTAAAAGAAAAGGAAAAAGTCACCCAACAATAACTAGATTTCCAAGTCTTTGTTTTTGATAATAAGCTCGAACAAGGATCTTGAAGAATCTTCATCCAACCATCCCCGATACCTTTAGATACTAAGTACACTCGCCCGTGATATTTCACTTCAACCTCAAATAGATCATACTGAATTAACGCCGTTGTCACATCTTGTGGATCAAACCTCAAATCTAGCCTCCTTTGATGTTTCAAGTGAACTATGATAATGGTTTCATCCCGACCATGGTTAAAGGCACATAACCCCGTAAAACTTTGAAATAACCAAACTGCCAAGAAGACAATCCAAATAATCACCCAATTCATTAAATACACCCTTTATCCCTTCTTCGAAGTAGAAACCGTAGCACTAGCATCAGATAAGATCCCGAATTACACTTTCCCTTTCTCCAGGATGAATTTATCATCACAGGATTTTACAATTCTATGGATTAAACCGAGAAATAGATTCTTTCACGGGATTTTACAAAACCAAGAATAAACCGAGAGATAGATCCAGAAATGCACTTTTACTTTCACCGGGATGATTTCATTGTCACGGGATTTTACAAGTCTATGATTTAAACCGAGAAATAGTTTCTTTCACGGGATTTTATAAAATCAAGACTAAACCGTAAACAATGTCAGCTTGAATGTTTTTATGACAACTTTGGTTTCGGTGAATATCTGTTTTAGGGGAACATGCAGCAGTTCTTCAACGGTTCATTCTCCATCATCAACAATATTATCAACAATTCTTTACCCATATGTAGACAACTTCACAAACCATACTAAGACAATTAGTGTACACTATTTCCCTTGGAGGTTGACCGTAAGACATCAAAGTACACGTTTCTCCCCCATGATGGTTTCGAACTTTCGGAAGCATCATAATGTGTACGACCATTTGCACGAGAAGTTCTTGTCATAAGCAAACATCTTGAAAAATCGTGATTGACATTGAAGATTCTTGAAAGATTTTGCTTAGACTGTGAAGTATCATTGACATTCACTGGCATCGAATATTCCATGAGAATTGCTGATCACATCACATCCATTAAACCCATTGATAAACACATCATTCATGAATTTTGTCAGCAATTGTTCCGACCATTTGGTGAAGTAAACCCGATATACCAAAGTTTAAAATGAAGTAGAATTCCCCAGATTTGTTACTTAAGCTTGTACTAATCCTTGTGAAAAAGAAATGGTGTACCCAATGTACAAAACCTCTTGACATATCCTCAACTGCGTGAGACACCGAAGTGATAGTTACGTTGTGGGTTAAGCGAGAAAGGATCACAAAAGTAAATAAATAGTCAAGTCTTTATCACATTCTATAAATGCCCAAAGAAGTCATCTTCGTGGAAGGGTAGAAAGAAAGAAGACGAAATAAGTAAATGCGCCTGGAAAACCTCACTTCAAATCCAAATAAGAAATACCGTCCAAACAACCCCGTAGTCAACATTTTCCAATAAACACATCAAGCCGTGACATAATATTCATCGTGAGAATGTATATACCAAAGTACCAATCCACATCAGATAACAGATCTTATCATCATATCTCAACACATCATCAAATCTTACCGTCAAATCACGTCTAAACATCTCATTATATAACAACACGCATCCCATGAACAAGACAATAATACCCGATTCAAGAATCTTATAATAACATCTGAATCCAACTCAATATCACGTTAGGTCCAACTCAAGCCCACATAAAAATAGCACAACTGATATTAAAAGTCCATCAGGAATTAATTTCTCTTAAAATTCAAGAATTTTTTAAAATACAAAACATTGTATTTTAAATCTCTGATTCTAATAGGTACCAGCTTGTGTATTAAGGCCCACAAAAATTGACTCCGAGTCTATGTGAAAATCGAACAACTGTTACGACTACAAAAGTCAGTCAAACCCACTTCAATGTTGCAACCGTATATCAACCCACATAATGCTCAACTCATCTCAAAACAAACATAATACTTGATACACTAATCACAAAAGCCAAGTCTAAACATTATACACGGCCCAAAGAATACAATTCCCGCGTTAACAGTTAAGCCCATCTCATTACCAATTCCCGTTAAAACACATTAGGCCCAAAGATGGAGTAATATACCCGATTCATAAAACCCTAAGATCACGGGTATTTAAGACACACGTATCACAGCTCAACCCTAAAAATCCACACATGACTTACGCCCCCATCTCTTAAATGTATTAACAACCTCTTCCAAATACAGATCATAGATAAAAGGCCTAAAAGAATCACATCATCACCCCCTCCTTTAACAAACGCACTTCAATAATCAGTTATCTCATGACACATATCATGAAATGGATGTACATTTACAGTCATGACCTCGCCACAGAGATGGCTAGAGGTCCATCTTCTGAGCCACATGGATGGTGAGTGGTAAGTATAATCAAGCTTGATTTTTTCTTGTAACAAAAACGAACGAAAGACAAGATTTGAGACACCAATATTTCTCAAACTTTTCTTAATAGGTTTGAATATTAACTGAAGTGAATGCTTCCAAAGATTAAATAATCGATGATGATACTTTGATGAAAGTTAAGATCTTTATAGGTCGATAATCAATTAACGAGGAATCTGAGATTTCAATTATCCGTATGTTTTTCCATTTAACCGAACAAGAAGCGAGGATGAAACCAATAATGGTTTTGTTCTTACTTCACATTCGAAAATTATTCTGAAGTATTGGCTTAAATCTGATCTATGAGGTCATAAGTTCAATAAAAGTATCTTCACAAGATTAAAAGATTGGACTTTTCAGAGATCAGATTAGACTTTGAGTAATTGATGATGATTTAGATCAACTAAAACACGAATCAAAGAAAGGAGAGTAACATGCTTGTTATATCTTTTAATTCTTTGGATTCGGATATCATTAAAATGGTTAGAATTTTTGATGATTCGTGTGAGATATGGATAATGGTTTAATGGTAGTAGTTAATGTATGAAAGATGTATACAGAAGTAGTATGTTGATGATTGAATGAACTTGCACATGTATGATTGACTGATGTAGACTGTTGTAGATTGTTTGTTATGAGATTGTTGATACCGTTTTATGGTATGAATCTGTTGAATATGATAATGTTGATTGTGATTGTGATGATATATGATATGCTAATGGTTGTTCATAGATCAATCTTTAAACCCTGTATTTGATTTGTTCAAACCGCATACCGTATTAGCTTAACAAAACGCTTCTTCCTTTTACACAAACTGCTTCTGATTCACAAACTGCTTATGATTCAATACCAAACAAACCGCTTCATTATGCAACTTAGACAAATCGCTTTAGACTTTTACATCTCAAATCACATCATTTTATCATGACAAACCGCAGTTGACTTTTTGACCTTATATAGACAAACCGCATTTGACCATTGACCACCAATAGACAAATCGCATTTGACTCAAAAGTCAAACCGCATAAGATATAAATCAGACAAATTGCATCCTAATGAATGTGACAAACCGCATGTGAGATACATTGAATTTGGACTGAAAAAGGACAAATCGCATACAGTTTTAAACCAGACAAATCGCATGAGTGAACAAATCCTCAAACTGCATCAACGAGCAGGCATACAAATAGCCATAAATATCAGCAGAATCAACCAGCTGCTTCAATACAAAAAACCCAGATTCCATTAACTAAACCAGCATCAAAACTTAACATGAAATCAGTAGCAAGCACATAAAAACTCATAACATACATCACCAAGACTGTATCTGTAAAACCCTAAAAACCGTAAACGTGTAAAATGACTATTATGCCCCTCAGGCTAATAATTGTAAGATTCATCGAGCTCGTTTAATTCACTTAACACTAAATTTAAAAATGATTTACAATGATAATACATCTTACTCTTTTGTCTACAAGATAATATATCATACATTAGATAAGTTAAATGGACTACAAGTACTAGCTACACATTTAAAATTAAATGTATCAAAGTAACTTTAGTAAATAATCAATACTTGATTTGTATCTCCTCAAATCACGCCCTCCCCTCCCCAATTTCAGCAAGTATCTTGACCATATCACTTTTTTTCATTTACTCTCCTAATAACTACCATTCTCTCTACCCAAAATAAAATCACAAAATAAAACCCTATTCCTCCTAAACTAAAGTGACGGCACCATCTCCTTCCTACTCATTTTTCTGTCGACATCAGGGGACCCAAAGAAGGTGGCATGTGGTAAATAAGCTGCTGTGATCTCGCATGATTGGTTTGAAGTTTGGCCTGGTTATGTCGTTAGGTTGATGCTGCTGCTGTCGTGGGCTATTGAGCACAAAAAAGGGGTGCTAGGTCTACTTGATTTGACCTCATTTTTCTTCCTACTTGTCCCATGCTTCAAGGTAATCCTAAGACCTCCGACTCGTCTCTTTTCTGGTCGTGTAAATGTCCACCCATGCGCATACTAAATACCCATTTATTCATTGCATAATGATATATTAAAACTTTGGCACATAAATACTATCTTTGTCACATAAAATAATGAATCGTACATGTTTATATGTCGAATGAATGATCATTAAAACCTTGTCCTTAAATCTGATTTTGAACCACTCAATACTCACGCTTTGTTAATTCTTATAACCATGCTAAGTAACATCTTTTGTCTCGTAAAATTTGAATAAGAATATCATGCGAACTCTATGATTTTATGTGGGAGTTTTGTTGTGTTTTGGCTCGTAATTCATAAGAGGGTGTGGGCTGTTATGTGTGGTGTTGTGTGAGTATAAAGACGGGTTATTTCTCATGTTGCTAACGTGTTCTGGTGTGAATGTTTAAGAAGGTTAGAGGCTGTTAAAAGTGAGTCGTTTCTGTCCAGATCTGGTCTATGACTTTGGTCACATTAATATTGTTTTTAGTCTCATTAAAAACTGTATATATGTCTCGTTAAAAATTTTTGTCAAGTGGGCTTCATGTGTAATCTTTAGTAATGCGTATAAGGTCCTTTGAAAGCATTTTCAATCTGAATAAAAAGGGTAATCAAGTCATGTGATTGGTTGTTTAATGTGGGTCACGAATGCATGGTTTAGGAGTATAATTGTTTGTGTGTGGTCATGACTGTGCGTGTGAGGGTTGCATGCATGTGTATGTTGTAAGACCAGTTTGTAAGGAGAAGAGTGTAATATTATCTTGTCATGTAGGGCTATTAAGGTGTGTGTCTTGGTATTGTCTTGAATTCGAGAAAGGGTATGTTTGTGTGTTTGTGTGTGTGTGATCCGAGAGTGTGTAATTAGTTTCGAGATAGGTTCGCTAACTTGTTCGACATTGTGGTGTGTCTTGTGTAATTTGTGTGTCGGTATTTTAAGGATGGCGTGCTTATTTACTTTTATTGGTCTCGTTGGAGTTGGCGTTATAATGTGTTTGTGTGCGTTCTTTATGAGGGTTTGAATGGGTATTTTGAACTAAGGGATTATCATTCTATCTTTGTGTCTAAGCGTTTAACCTAAAATACTTAAATCGGCCTATTAATAAAACGAGAATGTGCGTAACCAAATTAAACTCTAAAAGTATTGATGCGATTCATAATGAGTATTTAAAATCCGTTACGACATTAAATGAGTTAATAATTATTATGCGAACCGTAATCGTGTAGATTCATTGAAGAAGACGGGGCGTGGTGTCTTCGTGTTTGTTCATGCGTTTGCTTTCCTTTCATTGGCATTAAGGTACAGATATTCTATCCCTTTTCAGTAGGGATTTCTCATGACTTTCTGGTCCTTTGACTTTATTCGCTTATGATATTTCATTGCTATGATTCCTTGCTATTGACCCTCTGATATTGAACCATTGCTATTGACCCCTCTGTTACTGAACCTCTGTTATTGAACTACTGTTACTAAACCTTTGTTATTGACCTCTATAACTGAACCTTTGATACTGAATTTTGATATTGAACTGCTGCTACTGAATTTAGATATTGAACTGCTGCTACTGAACTTTGATATTGAACTGTTGCTATGAACCTTTTGAATGGTGGACTACTGATATTGAACTTCCGATTATGATGACTGATATATATATATTGCTACACTGTGGACCTTGTTTGACCCCTTCGATTTGTACCGGGCCAAATCATGTTAACTAGTCATGGGGGTTCCATGACCGTGTCATTGATGCACCAATGGCATGACTCCAGTATGTACGAGTGATGTTACACACCGTCCCTATACTGTATTGATTATGCGCTTCATTGTTATGTATGGCCACTACTATTCTGCAGGCGTATGGATGCATCCTAGATCCTGCATCGTTATGCTCGATATATATCTTTACGGTGATGTGGTGCGTGTGTGCAATACACCCCTCACAGTCGGGGAGCTAGCTACTCCAGGTTACTGAGGTCTCCCTCCTATTGCGGTATTCGAGGTCACCCCTCCGAATACGATGGTTACTATTGATTCTTGGTTGCTATTGCCACTACTGATATTCTTGCATCTGTTGGCTCGGGATAGATTTCTGACAACCCTTATACTGTTGATATACTTATATTGTACCATCTGTTTACCCCAACGCACCATATTCTGTATTGAATGCCTGTTACCCTGTACCCTTATGTGACTTATTCTTCTACCATTCCATTCACGTACCGGGTTATTATATGATTATTGAAGATTATGCTATTACCTGTCTTATGTGACTACTGTTTACCTCGCTGTGATACGAATAATATGCGATTATATGATGCAACTGTTGTTATCCGACGGTATGTTATCTTACTGTTATGTGACCCTTTGTTTGGTCTGGTGGTTATGTTCGAGTGTATTCGGTTGATTTATCTGTTTATCATGGATACCTTCGTTTAAGTATGTTCATGAGCTTAGATTATCCGTTGGTGAGCTTATTGCTAATTGTTGACCTGCCATGCTTATATATCTGTTATGATCTTGTTATGTTATTAACTGTGGGTTATTTGACTTGTGTGATTGCCATACTCACTTTCTAATCAATTGCTTCCGCTTGTTTTTAGTTTTCCGTTGGGCTTATTTATATTCGATTTCTGATCGATTGCATGCTATTCTTATGTTGAGTGGATGAGTCTGTTAAGCTTGATTTGGTTTCGTGCTTGTATGTGCTGTTTACTTATATGTGATTATATTGTATGTTCTGGATGCGTTGCTTTGCTGATTTCCCTCTTTGATTGCTATTCTTTACGGATATCTGTATAATTGTGTTCTGCAGGATCCTCATTGACTCATTGTTTCTCTTCATTGCGATCTTGTTATCAGTTCCCTTTGTTTCGTTTTTGTACCTCTGATTTTGTTTAGCTTTCGTTGTTATATCTGTTCACTAGGCTTTTTAAGCTCAGCCGCATTTCTTTTCCTGCGGCAGGTTTTAGGTTTGAAGATGGGCGTTGATGGGCTGAGAGTTGGATTGTCTGAGTGGACCAACCCTAGATACCTTACTATCTTGGATTTATTTTGATGGGCTATTGTTTGGGATTTCGTCTTATTTTAGACATATTGGATTTTGTATTTTCTTTGTAAGTCATCCGTTATATGACTTGGTAATTTATTTTATAATGCTTCCGCTTGTAAAATTTTAATTGTATGTTCTGATATGACACCAGAATGTGACACTTCTACCCTCGTCGGGTTGGGGTGTTACAATTATGGTATCAGAGCCCAGGTTTCATCTTGTTGACCTTAGGATTGACATGTGAGGACTGGGTAGACATTAGGCTTCCGTCGGTTATGATCTTCTCTGATTCGTTTGATTGTCGTTCAGATTTGACCTTGATATTCGTTTGTCTTCACTGATTTGGCCTTCTTTTTTCTGCATTGAATTTTGTTATTTGGTCTTCGCACATCCGTCTGTCGATCGTTAGGTCGATACTACTCGTGGAGTCGAAGATGATGGTGCCAACCATGCGTTGCTGCAACAGTCCCTGAGCTGGAGAGGTTCGTAAAGCAAAAGCCGCTTTTGACTGCTCTTGCTGGAGACATCAGGATGCTGCTGGAGGAAGCTGGACGGATCAACCAAAGGAGCAAAAGAAGGAGACAAGATTCAACCGGTGGTTGAGAAGGTTCATCTACTCCATATGATTTGGGCGCGACTTGTGTTACTCCTATTCGTTTGCCATGCGTTTTGAGGCGGTTGGATATTTTGTTAAGTGATTTTGATCGGTTTTGCTTTTCTTTGATTCGTTCAGAACTCGGTTTGAATAGTGAAGTTTTATCGTTTAGCATTTTGGTATTATCTCAGCTTTATTTTGGATTGTCAGTAATGAGTCATGAGGAGCCGTTTTGTGCAAGTTGGTGGCCTTCTTTCATTGTGATATGGTAAGTTGGTTTGATGTATTATATCTTTGCATGTATATGTATCTGGTCTGTTTTGGTATGTTAATTGCTATCTGTATGTGTTATGTTTTGTTGTGATATTGGTTAAGTAGTTTGTCATGACCGGAATGAGAATATGATGACAATAAGAACTTGTTATGTGATGCAAGTATTATGGCGCCTGATCAACGTGATAATACCGAGATCATGAAATTTGAACTTATTGAAATCATACGACATCTTGGGAAATGCCTGGGGTTGGTACGTGAATGGACTAGGACTTATATCCGTTATTTGGCACTCCTCATGTTCGTTTGAAATTCTGTTCCTCTTTGCGAGTTTCTCACCGACATCTGTTACGTACAAGATTTGTACGCTTTGGAACTGATATCGTTATGATCTGTATGAGACTATGGAGTGCTACGTCTGCCTTAAACTCGTTCGTCTCTGTGTACCCCTGCGACTTCAATTTTCGAGGACGAAAATTTTCTTTTAGAGGGGAAGAGTTGTAAAACCCTAAAAACCGTAAACGTGTAAAATGACTATTATGCCCCTCAAGCTAATAATTGTAAGATTCATCGAGCTCGTTTAATTCACTTAGCACTAAATTTAAAAAATGATTTACAATGATAATACATCTTACTCTTATGTCTACAAGATAACATATCATATAATATATCATACATTAGATAAGTTAAATGAACTACAAGTACTAGCTACACATTTAAAATTAAATGTATCAAAGTAACTTTAGTAAATAATCAATACTTGATTTGTATCTCCTCAAATCACGCCCTCCCCTCCCCAATTTCAGCAAGTATCTTGACCATATCACTTTTTTTCATTTACTCTCCTAATAACTACCATTCTCTCTACCCAAAATAAAATCACAAAATAAAACCCTATTCCTCCTAAACTAAAGTGACGGCACCATCTCCTTCCTACTCATTTTTCTGTCGACATCAGGGTACCCAAAGAAGGTGGCATGTGGTAAATAAGCTGCTGTGATCTCGCATGATTGGTTTGAAGTTTGGCCTGGTTATGTCGTTGGGTTGATGCTGCTGCTGTCGTGGGCTATTGAGCACAAAAGGGGTGCTAGGTCTACTTGTTTTGACCTTGTTTTTCTTCCTACTTGTCCCACGCCTCAAGGTAATCCTAAGACCTCCATCTAGTCTCTTTTCTGGTCGTGTAAAGGTCCACCCATGCGCATGCTAAATACCCATTAATGCATCACATAATGATATATTAAAACTTTGGCACATGAATACTATCTTTGTCACATAAAATAATGAATCGTACATGTTTATATGTCGAATGAATGATCATTAAAACCTTGTCCTTAAATCTGATTTTGAACCACTCAATACTCACGCTTTGTTAATTCTTATAACCATGCTAAGTAACATCTTTTGTCTCGTAAAATTTGAATAAGAATATCATGCGAACTCTATGATTTTATGTGGGAGTTTTGTTGTGTTTTGGCTCGTAATTCATAAGAGGGTGTGGGGGTTTATGTGTGGTGTTGTGTGAGTATAAAGACGGGTTATTTCTCATGTTGCTAACGTGTTCTGGTGTGAATGTTTAAGAAGGTTAGAGGCTGTTAAAAGTGAGTCGTTTCGTCGGATCGGTCTATGACTTTGGTCACATTAATATTGTTTTTAGTCTCATTAAAAACTGTATATATGTCTCGTTAAAAATTTTTGTCAAGTGGGCTTCATGTGTAATCTTTAGTAATGCGTATAAGGTCCTTTGAAAGCATTTTCAATCTGAATAAAAAGGGTAATCAAGTCATGTGATTGGTTGTTTAATGTGGGTCACGAATGCATGGTTTAGGAGTATAATTATTTGTGTGTGGTCATGACTGTGCGTATGAGGGTTGCATGCATGTGTATGTTGTAAGACCAATTTGTAAGGAGAAGAGTGTAATATTATCTTGTCATGTAGGGCTATTAAGGTGTGTGTCTTGGTATTGTCTTGAATTCGAGAAAGGGTATGTTTGTGTGTTTGTGTGTGTGTGATCCGAGAGTGTGTAATTAGTTTCGAGATAGGTTCGCTAACTTGTTCGACATTTTGGTGTGTCTTGTGTAATTTGTGTGTCGGTATTTTAAGGATGGCGTGCTTATTTACTTTTATTGGTCTCGTTGGAGTTGGCGTTATAATGTGTTTGTGTGCGTTCTTTATGAGGGTTTGAATGGGTATTTTGAACTAAGGGATTATCATTCTATCTTTGTGTCTAAGCGTTTAACCTAAAATACTTAAATCGGCCTATTAATAAAACGAGAATGAGCTTAACCAAATTAAACTCTAAAAGTATTAATGCGATTCATAATGAGTATTTAAAATCCGTTACGACATTAAATGAGTTAATAATTATTATGCGAACCGTAATCGTGTAGATTCATTGAAGAAGGCGGGCGTGGTGTCTTCGTGTTTGTTCATGCGTTTGCTTTCCTTTCATTGGCATTAAGGTACAGATATTCTATCCCTTTTCAGTAGGGATTTCTCATGACTTTCTGGTCCTTTGACTTTATTAAACTATGATATTTCATTGCTATGATTCCTTGCTATTGACCCTCTGATATTGAACCATTGCTATTGACCCCTCTGTTACTGAACCTCTGTTATTGAACTACTGTTACTGAACCTTTGTTATTGACCTCTGTAACTGAACCTTTGATACTGAATTTTGATATTGAACTGCTGCTACTGAATTTAGATATTGAACTGCTGCTACTGAACTTTGATATTGAACTGTTGCTATGAACCTTTTGAATGGTGGACTACTGATATTGAACTTCCGATTATGATGACTGATATATATATTGCTACACTGTGGACCTTGTTTGACCCTTCAGATTTGTACCGAGCCAAATACTGTTAACTAGTCATGGGGGTTCCATGACCGTGTCATTGATGCACCAATGGCATGACTCAGTGTGTAATGCAGTGATGTTACACACCGTCCCTATCTGTATTGATTATGCGCACTTCACTTATACTGTTATGGCCACTCTTGTTCTGCAGCGGTATGGATGCATCCTAGATCTGTATCTGTATCTTTATCGCTGATATATATATGTTACGGTGATGTGGTGCGTGTGTGTGCAATACACCCCCGCAGTCTGGGAGCTAGCTACTCCAGTTCTGAGGTCTCCCTCCTATTGTATGCAGTATTCGAGGTCACCCCTCCGAATCGATGGTTACTATTGATTGGGCCGCTATTGCCACTTCTGATATTATCTTAATATGCTTGTTGGCTCGGGATAGATTTCGACAACCCTTATCTGTTGATATACTTATATTGTACCATCTGTTTACCCCAACGCACCATATTACTGTATTGAATGCCTGTTACCACTGTACCCTTATGTGACTTATTCTTCTACCATTCCATTCCGTATTACGGGTTATTATATGATTATTGAATTTGATTATGCTATTACCTGTCTTATGTGACTACTGTTTACCTCGCTGTGATACGAATAATATGCGATTATATGATGCAACTGTTGTTATCCGACGGTATGTTATCTTACTGTTATGTGACCCTTTGTTTGGTCTGGTGGTTATGTTCGAGTGTATTCGGTTGATTTATCTGTTTATCATAGATACCTTCGTTTAAGTATGTTCATGAGCTTAGATTATCCGTTGGTGAGCTTATTGCTAATTGTTGACCTGCCATGCTTATATATCTGTTATGATATTGTTATGTTATTAACTGTGGGTTATTTGACTTGTGTGATTGCCATACTCACTTTCTAATCAATTGCTTCCGCTTGTTTTTAGTTTTCCGTTGGGCTTATTTATATTCTGATTTCCTGATCTGATTGCATGCTATTCTTATGTTGAGTGGATGCGTCTGTTAAGCTTGATTTGGTTTAGGTGCTTGTATGTCTGTTTACTTATATGTGATTATATTGTATGTTGGATCGCGTTGCTTTGCTGATTTCTCTCTTTGATTGCTATTCTTTCTGGATATCTGTATAATTGTGTTCTGCAGGATCCTCATTGACTCATTGTTTCTCTTCATTGCGATCTTGTTATCAGTTCCCTTTGTTTCGTTTTTGTACCTCTGATTTTGTTTAGCTTTCGTTGTTATATCTGTTCACTAGGCTTTTTAAGCTCAGCCGCATTTCTTTTCCTGCGGCAGGTTTTAGGTTTGAAGATGGGCGTTGATGGGCTGAGAGTTGGATTGTCTGAGTGGACCAACCCTAGATACCTTACTATCTTGGATTTATTTTGATGGGCTATTGTTTGGGATTTCGTCTTATTTTAGACATATTGGATTTTGTAATTTTTTTGTAAGTCATCCGTTATATGACTTGGTAATTTATTTTATAATGCTTCCGCTTGTAAAATTTTAATTGTATGTTCTGATATGACACCAGAATGTGACACTTCTACCCTCGTCGGGTTGGGTTGTTACAGTATCAAACCGCATCATAGAAAACCACACAAACCGCATAAAAAAACCATATAAAAACCATTCGAATCACCAAAAACAACAAAACCTAGGCTCTGGTGCCATTTGTAGGATCATTCATTTTATGTTGTTAGATGATTCGTATGGTCTAGGGAGATGATTATACAAGAAAGCCATGTTTAGTGAGATGAAGAGAGTAGAGAGGAAGTTCTAGAGAGAGAGTAAAAAAAATGTGAAAGGTTAGATTAGAAGCTTCACCCCTTCCAAGGATGGAAGGGGTATTTATAGTTACAGACACTATGTCCTCCTATCGGACTGTAGATCAGGCATACAGTGGGTAAAGACCCGTCCTTCCTCCACGGTGTTGCTCTAAACTAAACTAAGCTAATAACTAACTAATTAACTACTAAACAACGTAAATAATGATATGTCTACGAGCTAACATATGCTAGACTATAATTGGGGTGACCGACACTTCCTTATGGAATTTCCAATTCCTAACATGGACTTCATCACCAAATTACCGAGAACAGTTAGCGGCAATGACACTATCTGGGTAATCGTAGATCGTTTGACTAAGTCTGCTCACTTCTTGGCCATTAGCAAGGTCGATAGTCTCGACAAGCTCGCTCGGCTGTATATCAAGGAGATAGTATCGCGTCATGAAGTACCGATATCTATCATTTCTGACCGAGATAGCCATTTTACATCTCACTTCTGGAAGTCTTTACAGTCAGCATTAGGAACAAAATTGGATATGAGTACTGCTTATCATACTCAAACTAACGGTCAGAGTGAAAGGACCATTCAGACCTTAGAAGATATGCTTCATGCTTGTGTCATCGATTTCGGCAAAGGCTGGGAGAAATACCTACCTTTGGCCGAATTCTCCTACAATAATAGTTATCATTTTAGCATTAAGGCCGCACCATTTGAGGCATTGTATGGCCAAAAATGTTGTTCTCTAGTTTGTTGGTCAGAAGTTGGCGAAAGTCAGCTTACCGGTCCCGAACTCGTTTTAGAAACCACTGAGAAGATAGTTCAGATCCATAATCGTTTGCAACCGCTCGTGATAGACAAAAGAGTTACGCCGATAGGAGACGTAAACCCTTAGTGTTTCAAGTAGGAGATCGTGTTATGTTGAAGGTTTCTCCTTGGAAAGGAGTGATACGTTTTGGCAAGCGTGGAAAACTCAATCCCCGATACATTGTTCCCTTTCCATTCCTGGAAAGAATCGGACCAGTAGCTTACCGTCTTGAGCTACCTTCGGAGTTGAGCATTGTGTTGAGCAGTGTACACAATGTCTTCCATGTTAGTAACCTTAAGAAATGTCTTTATGAGGAAAACTTAGTTATACCTATAAGAGATATCCGTATTGATGAGAAATTTAATTTTGTTAAGGAACCGATTGAGATCATGGATCGTTAGGTTAAACGGCTGAAGCATAGCCGTATTCCGATTATCAAAGTTCGTTGGAGCTCTCGTCATGGACCAAAGTTCACTTGGGAACGTGAGGACGTATTCCGTAGGAAATACCCTAAACTCTTCGTGACATCAAGCAACTCGGAGTGAAACCCAAGACGGGTTTCTTCTGAGGCTGGGAGGCTGTGACAACTGGCAATTAGGGAACTCATTTTAGGTAACCGCATTACGCTAAGGTAAACCAAGTAATCGCCTTTAGAACTATTTCGATTGACCATGACTTGTTTTGATATCGTTTATTGGTTTTTATGATTTATTTTATAATCTTATGAGTCATCGTATGAGTATTAGCCTTTTTCGTTAAGCACTATGTGATTCGGCACAATAAAATCCTATAACGAGAAATAACGTAACTTTTTAACCATAGCACGAAACTTGACAAATAAATAATCAAAACTCGTGGAAAATGTAAATAAAAGAGATAGAAAGTCGAAGGAACGTCGTGGGACACTCGTAGGACAACATATGAGCTCGGGAGCGGGTAAACGAGATTGTTTTACAAAAATTATGGGTTTGGCCCCCCGAGAAGCTTATGGTCGGCGCCCCCTCCTCCATTTTTTTATTATTTTTGAGGTCCCTAGTCCCAAATATATAAACCCCAACCCACCTCATATACTCATTTTACTTCTCTCACTAAAAACATACACACATCTACTTTCTCTATCTACTATCTCTCTCCTCAGCAACAAAAACCCTAATCCTAATATAACACCACCACCGCCGCCCCACATCCGGCGAAATTTTGGCCACATTCCGGCGAGTGGCATCTCACCTCCACCACCATTAGATAGATCTTTCTTTCTTATTTCCATCCATATATGGCACGCGCCTAGAATCCTTTGTTAACACCCTCAAATCTTGCAAAAACTATTCGAATCTTTAGGGTTTCTTGGTAACTTTGTAGATCGGGTTTGGAAAAGGTAAAAGGAACATAGTAGTGACTTGTTTGAGCCATGTTAAGCCTCGTACAAGACCTATTAGGCTCGTACATGGGGCGACCTTGTTGGGTTTTTGATGAACATGGGTCTAAAACGAATTTATTAGTAATTAAATATGTAAACTAGTGTTATGGTATCGTGTGTTGTGTCATTTTAATGTGTTTTTGCATTTTTATTATTGTTTCATGTTCTTGGTCTAGATTAGTTGATGGGTTTGATGATTGGATGTTGTTTGGAGGTTGTTTGATTGTGTTTGGTTATTGGAGAAGCCATTTGGGAGCGTTTGGATGGAGTTATTGGGATGTACGAGCCACTAGGGCTTCGTACGTGGTCTTGTTGGTGGCCTACATGACCCATGAGGACCAAGGGTCCGGGTCGGGTCGTTGTGGTAACTTGTTGGTAGTTGTTCTTGGTGTTTGGATGAGACGCGTGGAGCCGAAAAGCTTCTAGAGCTTGTTTGGTTCACGTGCTCTTAACTGTGACCGTGTCATGACCATTAGGGTCGTGACATTGGTTACGGGTATATTTGGTAGTTTGTTGGATGGCGAGATTTATATGGGTTGATTGGAGATTGATTTGCGCTATTGTGATTATTTACTTGGACTTATATTATAAATTGTCAACTTCGAGCAACGTCGGTGTTACTTTGACTTTTAGTCATAGTTGACCCGACAACTTGCCAAACATGGACTTTAGTATATATTGTACTAAAGAATGTATAAAAGCCGAGAAGTCATGACTCGTGCTTGTGGACTCGAAACGGATAACGATTTGAAATTTATATTGAAATTGACGTAATATATATGTAAAAATATTAATAAAACTAATAAATATAAATAATAAATGGTTTTTATACTAAAACCTTCGATAACAAGACTTGCCTTGTTACTCGCTATTTTAAAATGGAAACTAACGACTAAAAACGGAAAGGTTTTCTAATTAATGGGTATTTAATGTTTAAAGTGCACGTTTATCAAAATGTGTTATTTATGAGCATTTAATGCCATTTTCAAGCATTTAATACTATTTACGTCTTGTGCATGGGTTACGGATGACCTAACATTAATAACGTCAATCCACATGGATAGCGGACTTATTAGGTTGACGAGTCTAATAAGAGCCCGTTAGGCACGTAGGATAACGTTATTAATGGGTGAATTATCCTTATGACTCATTAGGATGCGACTGGTTTATGGAATAATAAGCGACACGAATTAATGATTGAGTTTATCGAATTGACGAATTCGATAAGGTCTAACTATTTATTCCAAAACTTATTGGACTATGGAGCTTATCGCTTAGGCGTCTCATTGTGTTGCATTGAGTCGCATTGTGGTTATTTGAGTGCATTCATGATGTCTTGTTCAATCGATATACACACGTGATACCAAACGCTAGGACTAAACAGTGAAACAAGATATTTTGGGAGATAAAGAAAAGGAATACATTGGGGTAGATAACGTGAATTTGGAATTATATATTAAGAATTGGTTTATATTAATAGGTTGTGCCGAGTCAGTAGTTGCTGAGCCGTGTTAGCTGTTATCTTCGTTGCTAGTGTTTGTTTGTGCGTTGCTTGCTTGAGGTGAGTTTCATAGCCCCATTTTTATCTCTGTTTTGACTAAATTGGGGTGAGCAATCATGCTACTCTTTTGGACCTTTTAAACTTTTGATTTTCTTATGTGTTGACTGTTTAGATAGATATGCGGTAGTTTTTGCCTTAGTCTAGGGTAGCAATCATATTGCTATGACACTTGACTAGCTAAGTATAGAATTCCACCCCAACCTAGTCCAGTGTAGCATTTGGCTACATTGTCTTTGGCTAGAGTAAACTTAGGCCCTATTATGACGTCAATTATGTTAGTGATGGTGTTATTGATTGTGATATTGGCATGTGATTGGTGTGATATTGTGTATCTATCTTAGTCTTGCATAGCAAATAAACTCCTACAGGTCCACTATTGAATTTGAACTTAAACCTATGAACTCACCAGCGTTAGCTGACCTTTTAGCATGTTTTTCTCAAGTATCTAAATTGATGTTTGGAATGCTTGTTCTGTGGAAGCTTGGCAATGAGGCATGGTTAAAGGATCATATTTAAACTCTGATAATATTATGCAGACCTATTTTATAAATCATGTTGGGCCTTACATTTAACTATTTTGGGATGATTGTATTTGGATAATTAAATTTGGGATTGGTTTTTGAACTATAATATGATTATCTTTTTTGCTATATTTGTGTGATGTACCAATCTAGTAACGCCCCGAAAACTTGTTTAAGTCTTCCGCTGTACCGAGATTTGGGGGTGTTCCAGTATGTACTAAATTTAATGATAACATCAAATTTGAGATAAGTAGACAGTTTATGAAAGAGCTCAGACAGAAGCTTTTCGCGGGAACTGATGATGAAGATGCCCACTTGTATGTGCGAAGAGTATTAGAGATCGCAGATCTTTTCCACACTCCAGGAGTCACTCAAGATGCATTAATTCTTAGAGTGTTTCCATTTATACTCACATGTGCAGCCAAAAGATGGATGTACAGGCTTCCTGCTGGGTCGATCAATATATGGAATCTTCTGAAGAAAGCATTTATTTGGAGATATTGTCCTCCTTCAAAGATTGCCAAGAAAATGGAAGAAATAAGGAGTTCCAGACAGAAGGTGGACGAAACGCTAGATGAAGCTATGGAAAGATATAATGACCTTCTTTACAGATGCCAAATGCATGATATCAGCAACCATCAGATGGTCCTTATTTTCTACGATGGTTTAAACATCCCTTCCCGCCAAATGCTCGACTCTCAAGGAACTATCCCTATTATGCCACCAGCACAAGCCCTTAGATCAATTCAAAAGATGGCTGACCATTCACGAAATTGGTATGATGAAGCAACCACTTCGGTGACAAATAGCAATGGCTTTGATGACATTGGTGACATCACCAAGCAACTTTATAGACTTGGATGTGATATGAAGATGGTTAATGAAAACATTCATTCTATACAGGTAAGTGAAGGGATGCATAATGATAGGAAAGCGGCTGAGCAGGTTGAGTATGTAGAATTCTTGGAGACAATATTCAACAAATACTATAAAGAATCCAAAAGGATGCATGACTCGAATGACAAATGGATTAGGAAATTCAAGGAGGGCACAGACTTGAATTTAAAGAAGCTCGACGCTAAGAGGAAAATTTTGAAGGCTAAGCTTGAAGAATTAAACCAAAAGGTCCTGGAAAGTAAAAAGAATGTGGTTGGAACTATCAAAGCAACGGTGGAAAAATGAAAGAAGTCAATGACGAGCCAGTTCCTCGTGATTTACCTAATATCAAACCATATATACCACCTATCCCATTTCCAAGACGTTTGAAGGTTGTAAGAAAAGAAGAAACAAGCAAAGATCAATTGAAGAAGATGGAAGCAAGGAGCTCACAGGGTGATGAAACAATTCCAGAAGCTAATATGGAATCAACTACAACATAGAATGCTAACACTTCTAACTCTTTTTTCATGCCTATTAGCGATCTTTCTAGATTTCCCATACAGGTTACAGAAATGGTGGATGACATAGAGCAACTGTTAACCTCACAAACCATGTTTATCACACCACCCGATGATGGTTATGTTGCTCCGGCTACAGAACCAATTTTAGTTCAACTTGCGAAGAAATTAGACGACAAGATCTTGGAAACTTCAGTGATTAACGAGGAAACATGTGTAACATTTAAGCCGATTAATCAGACACATCACGAGGTGAACCAATCATCAATGCCATCAACTAAAATGGGTAAGGTATGGAGGGAAATGACGTCTCCTTTAAGGTATGATCATAATTCATCATTTCCCTATCCCATAGCAAATTCACACGCTCATGGTGTTTATTGCTATTTTCACCCACACTTGATTTCAAGTGAGGGAATGAACACCCTTTTACTTAGTAAATAAGGGTGGAGTCAAGCTCGTGACTCAAAAAAAACAAGCACCTCGTGGGAGGCACTCCCTGCTTATCTTTTCTTGTTCATTTTATTAGTATAGTTGGGTTTGGTATGTTTGTATTTATATTTTGCAGGCAATTAAGCAAGGAGGATGGCGTTTAAGCTCACCAAAGATTGGAACCAGTATGGAATTTCCATTCTATGCAGTTGTTACGTCGTAATCATAATCCAGGGTTACGCTATAACCCTCCTCCAGTATCGAAAGTCTCCAGGTTTTAACTAATTACGGCGTAACTCACTTCTGTGATTACGTCGCAAATTCTCCTGTAACCAAAGTTTTATTTTAAACTTACATACCATAACCTTGTATTAGTTCTAAATGAACTTTTTAGGTGTGTTCGCTGTAAGCCCTCACGAGACTTCACTCGTCCACTTGGGACACCGAGTGGTTTAAAAGGCTTGTTGCATTCGCTAAATGCAACAGTGATTCCTATGAAAGTAAGTTAGGAATTTCTTTATCTTTATTTTCTTTACTTGTTGTTTTTCTAGTATGATGCATTTGGTTGTTTAAGTGAATTCAGGTAATTCAAGTTTGCTCACGGATCTCAAGGCGGGACACATTTGCATGTGTATCTTCGATTATGCCGAGCAAATCCAGGGGAGTGTTCCGTTCCATTTCTAACCCTTATTATTTTTCATTTATATGCTTAGTATGACCCAAGTAGGGGGAAGAGATTAGAAAATAGACACCCATCTGATTATACTAGCCTTCATTTTTCTAGTTTTTAGTGAAAAATGTTTCATCTTTAAAATTTTGACGTATTTTTCATTACTTAACTAGTTTAATCTAGACTGAGCACACCTTCCCTATATTTACATTGTGTGAGGATAAGCCTGTCCTTCCCTTATGCATTATACCATAAAAATGAGTGTGCCGGTGGCTGTAGTAGACTTTAGAACTTGGTCTTGAATATCTTTTTAAGACCATTATAATGAGCATTACACTGACGTAACTTGGTGTAATCGGTGCAGCTAGGATATAAGGCAATTTTAGGATTAAACCCAAATAGCCCATCTATTTATGTATTGTGTATATTGACTTTTCACATCGATTAGTCAATCCCCCTGTTAAACCTTTTTTGTTGCACTCATTATTAGTGCAAGATACCCCAAATAAACCCGTCTGAGCCATTCCTTTCATTTTGTTCACCCAATATATGTTTGTTTCGTTACACCAATCGCCTAACCTACCCTGTAGTTTCTTTATGTCCATGGTTCGGGGGCTGTTAGTCAATTTTGGTTCCACTGGTGGAAGTCGCATGTTTTGAAAAAAACGTTTTGGAAGAAAATCGGGTTTAGATGATAGTTGATCTCAAGTGCGGGGATGCTTTATATGTTCGTATCGTTTTTATTTTTATGTATACCTTGTCTTGCATAAAAAAAATGAAAAATGAAAAATAAAAAAAAAAGTGAAAAATAAAAAGAATAAGAATGCAAGCAAGAGTTTTTTTATAGCTGATAGTAATCAGTTTATGTTTCGTGTAGTATTGTGATGAGTATTCCCGCCTTGCGCAACTTATATAGTTTTTACATATCTTTTTTGATGAATTTTTACGGATAAAATTAGAAACCCCGTGCATTTTTATCTCTCCTTTCTATTTAAAGTCTCAATTTGTACAATGAGGGCATTGTACATCTCAAATGGGGGGAAGGGAGATAGAAATGATTAATTATATGGTATTGGTCAAATGTAAGCTAATTTTACCCAAATTTTTTAAAGCACATAATTTTTTTCATTACTGATGAAAGCCGAGTTAATGCATCTTATTTTCCTAATTTATGAGATTATGAGGCACTACGCTATACTTTATATGCATTGACTCGTGTATTGAAGACCCCTTGAATCTTGACCCTCGGTTTTTGCTATGGGATTTAATGGGACTAGTGGTGGGGCGATTGTGGACTTAGGAAATTATTTGTTTCGTTTCTTTTTATTTACAACCATTAAATGTTTTCCCATGTCTCATCCTACCCTTAGTCGTGAATCGAGCTTAGGTGAGGAAGCGAGTATTCGTTGGTGTCTTGGCCATAGATTTGGTCATGTATCATTGGTTTTGTCCCTTTCGCCGTAGCTCGTTAGTAATGACAAAATAACCTCGTAAGCCTTTATGGTGTGTCAACCCATTGCCTATTGGAATAGCTGCATCTATAGACTCTAGTGGTGGAGATTAGTATCTTTGCCAAGCCTATGATATAATGCTCGCCATGACTGAGCAGTTGAGTGATCACCGAAAAATAAACACGTAGAATAATGAGAGATAGTGGGATTTCAATTCCCTTTTTTGTGAGGTGCTCAGTTTGGATTTTTCTAGATTAGGTAATTTTTTAACTCATATCTTTCAAAACTTCTTGGGAGATATATTTTTAGAAATTATTTAAAAGTTCTACTTGAGGGCAAGTAGAGTTCAAGTGGGAGGATATTTGATAACATCAAATTACCTGATATTGTTAGGAATTGGAAATTCTATAGTGAAGTATCGGTCACCCCTAATGTAATATAGCTTTAGTTAGCTCGTAGACATATTGTTTTGTATGGTACTTATTAGTTAGTTATTAGCGTAGGTTAGTCTAGTGCAACACCGTGGAGGAAGGACGGGTCTTTACCCATTGTATGCCTGATCCACAACCCGTCAGAGGGCGTGTCTCATTGTATAAATAGCCCTCTCCTCTCAAGGGAGAGGGTTGGATGTTCATTTGGAATCTAACCTTTCGTGAGTTTCTCTTTCTAGAATATCCTACTTTCTCTCTCTAAAACCATCTTTATACGCCTCATTGATCATTGGTTTAGTGTGTTTGTGAAATCCAATATCCTACAATTGGTATCAAGAGCCATGGTTTGATCATCTCTCTTACATATCCTTGGATTTCTAGTGGTTTTAGGTGGTTTTTGAGTTTGAAAAAGTTTAGTGGTTTTTGCATCATTTGGATCATTTCTAGTGTTAAAGTTTGAATTTTGGGTGTACTTTTGTGTTTAGAATCATTGTAAGTGCTTGGTTTTGATTTGGTAAGCTTGAATCACTGTGGTTGAGCTTGTTTTGGATTGAAAAGTGTGTTTTTGAAGTTTTTCTTGCTAGCGACTTGGTTCTCGTTGTATTTTTCATCGTAGCGACATGCTTCAAGAAAAGTTAGCGAGTTACAGTGTTAGTTGTTAGCGACTTGAGCCTAGCGACTTGTCTATTGAGACAAGCCGACAAATAGTACAAGTTAGTGGATTCTCCACTACGGCTAGACTGTGGGGTTAGCGACTTGGAATATTTATAACGAGTTGTAGTGTAAACTGTTAGCGACTTGGTGTTAGCGACTTGGACCTTAGCGAGTTGCTCTTTAGCGACTTGACTGTGTAGCGACTTGGGTCTTAGCGATTTGGTGCTTAGCGACTTGGTGTCATAATTCTTAGCGACTTGGTGCCTAAATACTTGTCCTCTAATTTGTAGCGACTTGGTGTTATGGTTCTTGGCGAGTTGTCTTGTTAGCGACTTGTCTATATAGAAATTTGGTAAATTGATGCAAGTTACTCATATCTAATATCCGTCAACACAATGTCTTACATCACTGACCCTTTAATCTCCAAAGTGCTTGAATTGTATAATACCTCACAGAACAGTGAAACCGGTTGCTATTCTGAATGTTCTACCTTGATTGATTCAGCAATTTATGATCAACACACTTCACAATCTGAGTCTAAATCTAATAAGTCACACTTGGTATTGACAAATGATGCAAGGCAAATGGAATGCAACATTGAGTCTTTTCAACTACTTCATCACATCTGTCTGTTATCCAACTAGGCATCGAACATGCAGTGCCCTCTTTCGTCAAGACTTATCCACATTGACAAGAACTGTGTTGCTGAACTTAGAACAACTAAAGTTTCAAATTACCAAAAAGAAGGTACTAATGGAAGACTCGAATGTTGCACTTCAAGTAATCTTCAACCAATTTCAGCCATTATCAATGAGGAATATTCCGCAGACTTTGATCAACATGTGACTGAATTACATGACAACTCCTGGTATGCATGTGGTGAATACTGAAGACATATTTTCAGACGAACAGGTGTCATGTGATGAGGTACCCTTAACTGATCAACATAATTCATGTGCTAATGTGCACGATCTATGTGATCCTAACTCTGAACATAATATCATTACATACGTCTTGGTTGAGCCTAAATCTAAAACTTTTAAAACTAATGACATGATTGAAAAAGGGGTTTATGATGAACTTTCAGACAAATACTCAATTCTTGAAAAACATTGTATTTCCTTGGAAATTGCAATACAACAAAAGGAAGAAAGCTTTTATACTGAAAAATCTTGCATGTCAGAATTTCGAATTTCAAGAATTTTTTGAAATTAACCACTTAAAAACCCAGATTCAGGACAAAGACTCAACCATATGCAATCTGAAATTACAAATCTCAGATGTGCATAAGAGTGACTATCAAGGGAAAATGAGTCCTTAAGAAAGAACTGGCTCTATGTGTGTCCAACCTATTAAGGGAAAATGAGTCCTTAAGAAAGAACTTAGAGGAGACCAATTCCAAGTTGATTGATCAAACTAACGCCTTGTTGACAGACATTGATGCCCTCAAAGCCCAAATTCAGGATAAGAGCTTCACTATTGTTGCATTAAAAAATGAGCTTAGGAAATCTATTAGAAATAGGGTAAACACTAAGTTTGCAAAACCATCAACCTTAGGAAAGCCAATTGTTCAGAACAACTCTAAACATACTGTAGTTAGGCAGCCAAATGCTTTTAGAACTGAAAGATCTAAATCATCAAAATCTAAGCTTGCCTCCCAAGTTGATGCGAACACCGTTTTGTCAAAACCGGTCACTTCACAATTTCATTCAGATAAGATTGACTAAGATCAGGAATTCTAGGAGGTCATCTAGTTCTCATAAGAAGCATCAAATGGCTAATCAATCCCCTAAGAAACAAACTAATCACAAAAGGACCATTAGTCAAAACACGGAAGTGCACACATCCAAATCTACTAGCAGCTATTTCAAATGGATTCCCACTGGCAGATTATTTATGTTTACAGGATCCAAACGGACTTACATACCTATATCTTGACTTAAGTGGATGCCCACAGGAAAACTCTTCAAGAATATTGAACCTAAAGAGATCTCTATTATTGACACGCCTAGATCAAACTGTGCAACATCCAATAGTGAGATTACTCATGTCACTAACTCATCCATTTGCAATACTACATGTGCTTCTAGTGCAATGTGTCCTCAGTCTTTTTCAGGTACAATGCTCAATTCAATCAGGAACATGACTTGGTTTCCATCAGAAATGAATATTGCTCGCTCAGGAGTTATAGCTTGACAGAATTGATGTACCTCGTACTTTAACTCCTATTCGATTTGAATCAGGACTCGCTCTTATTGATCTGTATACAAATCAGTTTAAAAAAAATCATTATTTTTTAAATCTTTATTTCAAATCATTTTTTTTAATTCATAATTTAAATCATTTTTCACAATCTAATAAAAGATACATCTCTTGTTATCGATAACATCTACGGTCCTAGAAATGTCATTCAATAATGACACGGGATCATAGATGAAGTTCGAACAAAAGATATACTCTTGTTTCATAATGGGTGGGTCAAATTCAATCAATGTTCATTGGTGACATTGATTGAGGGGGAGAATTTTACAAGTTATCTCGTTTTTCTCTGAACCATTGTTGGGCATGTATTGTTTTCTGATGCATGTATTGAGGTGTCTTATGTGTTGATTGCTTATTTGTTTCATGGTGGTGTCTATTTTGTTTGTCTGCTTATCTTATTATGTTATCTTATTATGTTATATGTGTTAGTTTGCAATTTGACATGTTCATGGACTGTAAGTATCTATAATACATAATATGATAAGAATAGCGACTTGCTTTTGAAACAATAGGTAGCAACTTACCTTTAACAGTGTTAGCAACTTGGCATGTAAAATAGCAAGTTGCTATGTAAAATGTGGGTTAGCGACTTGTTATGAAAAATCTTAGCGACTTGTTAATTCACTTTGCTAGCGAGTTACTAATCGCTCACAAAACTACAGGGACTTAAAGTGGCAACTTGGTATTCTTGTAAAAAATCTCTCCTTATACCCCTAGCAACTTGACGCAGTTTTCATTATTTTCAAAATCTCAAAAAGTTTTTTTTCACTCTCTCGCATTCAATTCATCCTAGCGACTTACTGTGGTATGTGTTGTATCTATCATTCTCAGCCTTGCAAACTTATGATTTAGATGTTATCCTAACTCTGTTCCCATTACAGATTCCCACCGTGCATCTGAACCTCATCACTTGATCCCCTGAATTAGGTTTCTAAATGGATTTTCGTTAATGGGATCACTTGACATGCTTGTGATAAATGTTTAGGCTTTATAGGAATGATTTGAGAGCTTATGTGTTGCGTTAATGGGTTGTCGTTGCGCGTGATAGTATATTTGTAATTGAATGTGTTGTAAAAGGGTCCGGTGTACTTATGTGAATTCGGTGCTGATCGTATCTGCTCTAGGTAGCGATTTGTGTGAGTTAGGATGTTGATTGGACTATGGTGTTAGTCGTTGATTCGAAATGTTCTTGGTAGCGACTTAACTGCGTTCTTCGTAACGAGTTGGTATGTTTGATATGAAATGTTCTTGGCAGTGACTTATTTGTGTTCTTCATAGCGAGTTGGTTTGTTAATTATATCTGTGTTCATACTAGCAACTTGCTTTATTGATGTGTAGCGACTTGGCATTGTTACTGTTGATAGCGACTTGTTTTTACAAGTTAGCAACTTAGTAATTTTTCACGTAGCGACTTGGCCTTGTTATTTTTTATAGCGACTTGTCTTTACAAGTTAGCAACTTAGTAAATTTTAATGTAGCGATTTAGCCTTGTCAGTTTTTGATAGCGACTTGTCTTTACAAGTTAGCGACTTGTTGGTTCATTTTTCAAGTGTCGATTTGTTTTATTAAATTATTTAAGGCAACTTGCTATAATAATCTCATGCTAGCGACTTGGTTCAGGACTTCCTGTAGCGATTTGTATTATCAATTTGCTCTTAGCGACTTGCTATAACACTATTGTTTAAACAATTTGTATCTGGTTGTTCTTGTAGCAACTTGATATGACAAATTGTCTTAGCATCCAGTTATAACATTTTAATAATAGCATCTTGTCTCATGAAACCACTTCATAGCAACTTTGTTCTTAACAAATTTAATTCAAAAACAAGTTGTCTCTCAAAAGCTGTCTCAAAAGGAGTTGTTACCTTGAAAATCTTACTAATGCTACTTGACCTTTTATGGGATCCTTTGTCAAACTTGCTACGTGTTGTGTCTCTGTCATGAGATTGCATTATATGTTGTTTAACTAACCACATCTAAACTAACATGCTCTCAATCATTGTTGTTGTATGTGTGTATCACTAGATCTTCTATGGCAAACACAACCTCATCTGAGAACCCTGCTTCCTCTGCTCCACCCAAAGTTCTTACAGACATCGAAATCCTTCCTGAAGATAAATGGGTAGAGATAGGAAAAAGTAAATGTTATGTAGACATGGAAAAGTTGCAGCAAAATCCAATCCTCAAGGTGTCGATTGATATCCTCAAAAACACAAATTTCTTCAGTGCCCTAACCAAGCAATGCACCATTCCCACCATTTATCTACAACAATTTTGGAACACCATTAAATGGGACAAAATCACGACTCATTATACCTGCAAACTGGATGATAAGGAATTTGTGATCAATTCTGACATTCTCAGCAAGGCCCTAGGAATCACACCATGTAACCCCACCATACGATCTGAACCTCCACCTAGTGCGGAAGAGCTTATAGTCTTTCTGATTGGTTTGGGTTATCAAGTTGGCATATCTAGGGCTTCTGACATCATCACCGGACACATGTATCAACCCTGGAGAGCAATGACAACAGTTCTCAACTTATGCTTATCAGGCAAAACATCAGGGTTCGATAAAGTGAGGATTCCCATCTTGCAAATCCTATGGGGTTTTGTCAATGGGGTGAATGTTAATGTCTCGGAACGTATTTGGGAAGAATTCTCACTGTCAATGAACACATTCATTACCGATAGAACAAATTTGCAGAAACATGCTGAGGGACGAAAGAAAGTAAACAAGCTTGTGATTCCTAGCATCAGATTTTCGAAGCTTGTTATCCAGTACTTGCAACAGACTCATAACTTCAACCCTAGGAGTGAATCAGCCCTACATAATGCTAAAGATGAATTTGTTCTTGGCAACCTCAAATACATTGCTAGCGGTGTCAATAAAGAGATCTTTGGACTGCCAATTCCTGATACTCTTCTCACTGACGATATTAAGAAGATGGATCACTTCAAACTGTTCAAGAAAAGGGCTTCCAGATCCAGTGTTGATGTTGATGTCTCTCCCACTCCACCACAACCCAAATCTGCTAAGTCTACTTCTGGCTCAAAGACTTCATTTGATGCCCTTCCAAAGAAGAGACGTGAAAGATTACAACCTACTGACTCCACAACCTTGAAGCAGAAATGTAAGAAGAAGGAGGTTGAAAAGGAGAACGTTGATGAAACTTATGTTTCGAGGGGTGATGTAAGTTTGATTGTTGATGATGATGCTGCGCTGCAACTAGGAATTAAGCAAAGCCTAGAAAGTCAGAACGTGAGAGCACCAGTAGGTAGAATTGTTCTAAGGGAACCCGAACCTGCACAACGACAAGCAACTCCTTCCACTCAAGACAAAGGAAAAGGGATTGCTGGAGTGGAAGTAGAACAAGCTGCTCACATGCTTCTGACCATCTCTTCTCCACCTTCTGGAACTACCACGCAATATGAGCTAAAGAAGAGTTGAATCGTCTTCTACTCAAGAACAAACTGGATTTGAAAAGGAGGTTTCAGAAACACATGAAGAATCCCCTACATCAAGTGATACACAATCCGATCAGCATGATGAAGAAGTGGTGTATAAGGACTCACAGGAAAACCTTGAGTCAAGATCTGCTGAAACTAAACATATGGAGGAACCAAACGTGTCTATGGATTCTCTATCTTCGTTGAAGAATCTAGATGCCGACTTCACTTTTGGAGATCAGTTTATAAAAGACAAACCTTCAGACTCTGAGACTCTTAAGCAAGATAATGAGAAAGAGGAAGTAGAGTCCATGTTCTGTTCGACATCAGACAAGACCTCAACCATCCCTCCTATGCCAGCACCATCTCATACAACCGTACCTCCACCACCCAAAAACGTTAATGATCCTGTACAGGCTATCTCTATCAGTGATACCGTCACTCCACCTAGCTCTCCACCTCATGCTTCATCTCCTCCAGACAAAATGACTGAGCAATTGCTCGAAGAGGCTATGACACGTATTGCAACTATTGAGAAGCACTTTCCTGTCGCCGTCAATAATCTTGATAGTCGTGTCAAAAAGCTGGAGAATCTTAACCTTAATGAGATTGTTACACAGGCTATTGAAGCAGATATTAAAGATGCGGTTGAATGGGCAATGAAGGCTCCATTACTTCAGCGATTCAAAGATTTGCCTATCTCTGACATGAGATCAGCTCTCTCAAAAATAATGTATGAAGCAGGAGAGCATCTAGACAAAACACATAAGAAATTATACGAAGGACTTGAGGAATCGATGAGACTTGATAATTATCAGTAGTATGTCGAGAATGTATGAGAAAGAGAAGATAAGAAGAAAAGAAAGACTGCTCCGGTGAAATCAACTGATAAGCCTGGAGGCCCCAAGCCACCACCACCTCCTCCACCTCCAACTAGAGGAGCTGGAACTTCTGGGGCAGGTGGATCTTCTAGCACAAACATGACACCTTCACCACAACCACCGGCATCTCATCCAAAACTGTCAAATCAATCTAGTCCATCTGGAGATCAGGGAACTCAAAAGAAGTCTGCAGCTTGGACCACGGTCGATTCAAGGTTCACACCCACAGTCTCTTCTATTCCTGAAGATCAAGTGTTTCATGAAGAGTCGTATGTCATGACAGAGTCAGAATCAGATAACGATGATGCATCCACCAAGCATATCCCCAAGACGTCTGAAGATGATTGGTTTGATACATACATGACAGGAGAACGCTCTAACCCATCTAGAGTTGCACCTTCAAAAGACACCATTCGAAGTTGGCTCACCGAAGAGAGACCTCATACTCCAGAACCTTCATGGTCTATTCCAGAGACTGACACGATGATCCCTGACAACAACTGGGCCTCAACAATTTCTAATAACTATGAAATCCCAGATGAAGACTCTCTCCTTCATGTCACTGGAGATATGGGCAGCTTCACTAAGTGGTTTTGTGAACAGAAGGGAATCTCGTCCATCACTCCAAAGGATCTTGAAGGACAAGCTTTTGAAATCGTCAAGGTTTTCCACTCAGATGCCAATCAGCTCCAATATCAGATGGAAGAATGCCACAAGATGCTAAGTGATCAAGTCAGTGAGCAGATTAGTCGTTTTAATGTGAACAAGCCCCTTCCTCTCAGTGGTGAACCTGGACAAATGACCATTCAGTCTGAATTCTTCTTCAACCATGACCTGGACTATCTATGTGCTCGATCTACTAAAAGAAGACCAGCTTTATCGATTTTGAAGATGGCGCTACGTACATGATCAGGTCTTGAACAGATGGTTTCTGATCAATTCTGGGCTGACAAAGAACAAAAGTATGACATTGCCGCTTCATATGGTATTTCTCATTGGTGGTACAAAAAGAAGAAATTCTACATTAAGAGACATGGAGCTGATGAAAGACGCAAAGCTGTTAGATCCAAGCTTCGCATTCTAAGTGTCATCAGCATAGAGATCTTCCCAATCTATGGCTATGATTACTTGAAGAAGATTGTTCTACAAAGAGCCAACTTGAAAGAGCATGTTATTGAAGAGAACGACTTCAAACACTTGATGCCAAATGACTTTGAAGATCTCTACCTTCTGAACCTACAAGGACACCTTAACCATCTTTCGGTTCGTGGGAAGAATGCTCTCTCGGCTGCTGTCAACCTTTGGATCAGGGACTTAGTTATTCGTAAAAGGGTTGAGGATTTTCAGCTAGGAATGGAAAGCTACCAGACTAGGGTCAACCTTACAAGGCCGCAATGGGATGCCTCAGGACATGAATTCCGTCACGAATATAGAGTTCTGGACACCCCTAGAGCAGTCCTCTTCACCGACAGATACGGGATACGCATGCTAATGAGACTGTGCGAGCTCTAAAAATTCAGTGATGGCACTCTCAAGATAGTCGAAGAAGAATTGAACTCTAGAGTGAATGAAATCAAAGTTGATCTGAAGCCGTGGAATAAAACAAAATTCTGGTCTGATGAGGATTTGAAGAGGTGTGAAGATTTCATTGCTGCGATCAGGCGAAGACTTAAGACTCGAATGATCTTCCGCAGCCTTGAAAGCTTTGTGGGTGGTAGACTTCGTGAAGGTCTACTAACTGCTTCAAAGCTGAATAAAAACATCTTCGGAAGTAGTTTATGTTTTGTATTTTTTGATGTGTAAAAGTGTGTAAGTACTATAAACAACTATAATGAATGTAATAGTGGTAGGTTATGTAATGTGGCTTCCCTTTTATATAAAAAGGGAACTTCAGTGTTGTCTACTTCAGATCTTATAAAACCAGACACATTTTTCTCCAACAAATGTTTTGTTTCATACCTATTTAAATCACTTGAGATCCAAAATCTCAAAGGATTTGAAATTTTTGATCGGGGGAGAAAATGTGATATAAATATGAAAGATGATAAAAGATGACCATTTCAAAGTGCATACTGCTCTCTAATATGTGCTAAACTTTTTTCAAATCTCGAAGCATATATAAATGGGGAGCATTTCAAAATGAAAATAAACTTTCAAGGTACAAAGATTCATATGTTTCATCATAAAGTACCTTGATTGATTTTCAATCGGTTTCTGTATGGCGGTATGATCGTAAATGGGCTTCTAAGAACTTTTTCCTCCTCATGCAAAACAATTTCAAATCTCTAGGCACATATTAAGGGTGAGAAACTTTTGAAAATCACATCCTTTCCCATAAAAATATCTTTATCAAAGTATGAAAAATGCTAATTTTGATGGGGAAAGTGATGTAGATAACTTTTAGAAATGGTTGATCAATGAAACGAAGCTTTCATTCTTAAATCTGAGATTTTTTAAGCCCACTTGCCTCCATGTGCTAAAACCATTTCAAAATATATGATGCACATGTTGAGGGGGAGCTGTTTCTAAAATTATCAAAAACAATTCAGGTACAAAATGTTTTGATAATATATCACAAGTATCTGGATTGATTTTCAAATAGTTTTCAATTGGTTCCAATGGCAGATGAACAATACCAAATAGACCAACCAAATTTACTTTATGTATGGTGATATAAGGAAGATAAGGTTAAGTATTAGTTCCCATGATCTGCCAGAACCGGAGGGATCTACCCAGGGACAATCCACTAGATAGTGTAGAAGTCCTTAGGTTTGATGAAAAAGGAGAAAAGTGAGATATGGGAAGAGTGCGGACTGAGACTGAGCTAGTACTGGAATAAACCCAACAAGGTTCGGTTATAAAGTCTTGGTAAGCACTGAAGGGGTTGAAGAATGAAAAAGAAATGAAATGAGAAAAGGGTGAAAAGAAATAGCCCTCCATTAATTCAACCTTAGGGCAGAAACCGGGTTCAATTCATATGCTACTGGTGGTTACCAAGGTAACATCGGTATTGAAGACAAGACATCATGGACCCAGTGACGTACTGCACTACAACTTCCCGAGCTACTTAAGTTCCTCTTAAAAGGACTTGTTTCATTCTCACGCGGAACCGACATAATCTATCGACTTTCTCTTAGAGTTTGTTGATATTGAAGAAGGAGACCCTCTCCCTAGTCTCCGGCATAGGAACCAAATGTGCATTATTGAGTCTAGAGCCACGAGATCATCATAGAAATCTCCTTAGGACACTGTCAATGAAGACTCTATGTTTCACACAATGTGAAAAGAGAGATTATATCTTATGAGTCCTACGCATTATCCTTGTGGTATTGCCAGAACATCCGAGTGATATGCAATCATATTCACAATGAAGATGGAAAGCCTTCTGGAGCCAACATCAAACAAGCTCCTGGTGGGTGGCATGTGAGATCTATCCAATAGATCAACCATGTGACAACTGAACAGAAACAATGGAGCGAGTCATAATTATGATTCAATCCTGGTTCAGGTTATGGATTGACGGATACCTTTGAAAAACCGGTCGTTGTGCTTACAAATTATTTTCTTTAGCACATTGACTGTGTACTAATATTTCAAAATAAAAGGTGTTTATGATTGATAATTGATTTTCATTAAAACCTTCGTTGTATTGCAAAAACAATTTCTATTGTGCGATACTCGATTGTTTTTCAAATCTCTTTTCATCAATCAGTGAATCTCAATTCGCTGGTTCACTCTCTCCGTGTTGTCTTCTTTGAGACGTTCTGGTTTGAGAACAGCTAGAGCAGTCTGCGAACCCTGCCAAGGAAATTCTTTGAAATTATACCTCACAGGCAGTACTTGTACTGATCAACGAGAACCGTGGGCCGTGTACCTCAATTCAACGAAAGTGATCAAAGACACTTCGTGCGCTTATATTGCTAACGTTTATGCAATGCGCCCGACGTTTGCAGCTGATCAGAATGATGCGGTCAATCCATAGCCGCATGCTCACACAACACATTCACTTCTAAAGAAATCATGATTAGTGCATCAATGACTCTGATATTTTCACTCCATGCTTCTGCTACGCTGCTGCCAATATCATGAATCAACGAAAGCTTCCGCTACTCTGATAAGAAGAAATCATGATCTAGAATGTGAGCATGTCGGTCCAATTGTCACAACAACATATGCTGGCAACACAACAATGGGTGATTCTGAGATTACCTGTGGCTGATGATCTCTATTAAAGCTCAAAGGTCATCGAAGTGGATCAGCTCTATAACCTCCACGAAATAGTCATTATAGTTGAACAATGATGAAATCACCACTAAAGCACAATGTTTGATTACTTTGAAGTATTAAAGTCTACGAGCTCAAGACTGAAGAATTAATAGACTGCTAGGATGCAAATTGTAATTCATGGGGTGACCTCCCTTAGGGAGAGATTGTTAGGAATTGGAAATTCTATAGTGAAGTATCGGTCACCCCTAATGTAATCTAGCTTTAGTTAGCTCGAAGACATATTGTTTTGTATGGTACTTATTAGTTAGTTATTAGCGTAGCTTAGTCTAGTGCAACACCATGGAGGAAGGACGGGTCTTTACCCATTGTATGCCTGATCCACAGCCCGTCGGAGGGCGTGTCTCATTATATAAATAGCCCTCTCCTCTCAAGGGAGAGGGTTGGATGTTCATTTGGAATCTAACCTTCCATGAGTTTCTCTTTCTAGAATATCCCACTTTCTCTCTCTAAAACCATCTTTATACGCTCATTGATCATTGGTTTAGTGTGTTTGTGAAATCCAATATCCTACAGATATTTTACATATCAAATTCCCGTGTTTATTGCATCATTTATATAAATATGGTACTTAATTATTTCATATTCGTTCATATTTACATTTCGAGATAAATGAGGCATTGTAGCAGAAAAGATGTGAGAAAAGGCCAAGATATATTTTCTGAAGAAGGTTACGGCGTAACCGACACTATTGACTACACCGTAACCCAGACTACGAGGGCCTAAGAATTATTTGTGAAGGTTACGGCGTAATGTGGTTAATTAGTTACGCCGTAGAGAGAAGTACAGAGCGGATAAGAATATGCAGATGAGGAATTATGACGTAACTCAGTAATTTAATTACGCCATAATTATTAACTTGGGCACAAAGTTTTGAAGTCCAGGGGCTAAAAGCGGTCAAAATGATATTAAGTTTATTTATCACAAGGACCAAAAGTAAAAATAACAAGAACGATCAGGGACTAAAGGCGACAATTCAAATGAAGTTTATTTTGCCACAAGGACTACATATAATTAAGTCAAGAACGATGAGGGAGTGAAAGCGCACTAGTCATACTAAGTTTCATACTTATTATGGCACAAAGGACTTGAAGTGAAACACAATGGAATCTCAGGGGCTAAACGCGGATAAGTCCATGAAAGTTTAAAAATAGGATGACAAGAAAAAGTACGAGATTGAATAAGTTACGGCGTAATTCAATTTTAGTTACGGCGTAACTTTAGTTACGACATATCTAAGAATTTAATTACGACGTAATTGTTCGAGATCCGAATTTCTTTGCGCCGTCATTGGTTACGGCGTAATTAGCCCTTAAGGTTAGGCCGTAACCATGTTGGGGCCTATAAATACAGCCCCAAATATGCATTTTTAAGTATCTCTCTTCACCTCCTCTTAGGGGTCGATTAGGGCACCACTCCAGGGAAATTTTTATCAGTTCCAAGCCATATTTCAATGAAGAATTCACTTGCAATCATCATCATTATTAGCTCTACATCATGCTCAATTCATGTTTTATTCATTTTTGTTGGTATAATTTATTGTATGTTTGTCTAAGCACCTTTGGTGCTAGCCTAGTTATGATTCCTTGATTTTTTTTGTTTATATTTTCGTACTTCTATTATTTCTTTTAGTGTATGCATGCATAATTCATTGGTAATCACTCTAGCTTTGTTAGTTTTGAGTTGCGGTCATATTTATTTGCTTCGGAGAATTGACCAAAGGACCCTAGGGAAGTAGGTAGAGAGGGTTGGTAAGAATTTGTAGGATCGATAATATTATTGTGTTGATGATTCGGGTGGTCTTGGATGATCAAAATACATGTTAGCCATATTTAGAGAGAGAAAGATAGAGAGGGTGTTCTTGCTAGAGACTTGGTTCTCAAATGTAAAAGGTTAGATTGAATGAAGCACCACCCCTTCCATGGATGGAAGGGGTATTTATAGTTACAAACATAACGACCTCCTATCGGCCTGTGGATCAGGCATACAGTGGGTAAAGACCCGTCCTTCCTCCACGGTGTTGCACTAAACTAAACTACGCTACAAACTAACTAATTAACTACTAAATAACGTAAATAACGACACGTCTACGAGCTAACATATGCTAAATCATAATTGGGGTGACCGATACTTTAACAAGGAATTTTCTAATTCCTAACAATCTCCCCCTAAGGGAGGTCACCCCATGTTTTACATTTCGAATCCTAGCATTCTATTCTTGACTTTGTTCTTGAGCTCGTAGACTTCAATTCTTCAATTCTGCAATCTTTGTGCATTAGTAGCGATTCTTCAAAGTCCGCATTGATTTGTACTTTAAGTGGAGGCCTTTAAACTGATCCACATCTTTGATGATCTTCGAGCTTTCTTTGAGATCATCAGCCACAGTAAATCTCTCTGGATCATCCATAGTTGTGTTGCCTTCATGTGATGTTGTGACTTTCGGACCGACATGCTCACACTTTTGAATCATGATATCTTTCCATCAGTAGCGAAGCCTTCTGGTTCATGATATTTGCGCAACGGCAGAAGCATAGTATGAAATATCAGAGACAGGTTATGTAGATATGCACCAGTCATGATTTCTTCAAATTAAGTGTGGATGTTGTGAGCATGCGGCTTTGGATTGACTCCTCAATTCTGATCAGCTGCAAGCGTCCAAATGTACCTGCAAACAACAGTTAGCAATAAAACACGAAAGTGTCTTTGATCACTTTCGTTGAATTGAGGTACACGCCTGTTCCCGTTGATCAGTAGTACTTTTACTGTGATCAGTAGGATTCCTAAGAATCTCCTTGACAGGGTTTCGCTTGCTGAGCCGTTCTCAAACTGGAAAGTCTCAAAGAAGACAACACGGAGTGAGTGAACCAGCGAATTGAGATTCACTGATTGATGAAAAATTGATTTGAAAACACAATCACGTATTGCTTAGAAGAAAGAGTTTTGCAATACGACGAAGGTTTTATGAGAAAGATCAATTTTCAATCAAAAATACTTTTTGTATTTGAAAAGAGTACACATTCGACGTGCTAGAAAAGAAGATTTGCACATCGAGCGGTTTTTCCAAAAGTAATTTTTCAATCAAAGATACTTTTGTGTTTGAAAACATGAATACACATTCGACGTGCTAGAGAAAAGAAGGTTTGCACATCGCGGTTTTCCAAAAGCATCCGTCAATCCATTTCCTGGACCAAGGTTGATTCACTAGTAAATCGCCCCATCGTTTCTGTCCAGTTGTCACAAGCTTAATCTTACGAGAAGATCTCACATGCCACCTACCAAGAGCTTGTTTGATGTTGGCTCTAGAAGGCTTTCCATCTTCATCGTGAATATTTTCATATCACTCGGATGTTCTGGCAATACCACAAGGATAATGCGTAGGACTCTCAATATATTCTTACTTTCCACATTGTGTGAAACAGCAAGTCTTCATTAATTTAGTGTCCTAATGAGATATTGTGGATGATCTCTTGGCTCTAGACTCAATTGTGCATTTTGGTTCCTATGCCGGAGACTAGGGAGAGGGTCTCCTTCTTCAATATCAACAATCTCTAAGAGAAAGTCGATAGATTATGTAGGTTCCCCGTGAGAATGAAACAAGCCCTTTTAAGAGAAACTTGAGTAGCTTGGGAAGGTTAGTGCAGTGCATCACTGGGTCTATGACGTCTTGTCTTTAATACTAGTGTTACCTTAGTAAACACCAGTAGCATATGTATTGAACCCGGTTTCTGCCCTAAGGTTGAATTATTGGAGGGCTATTTCTTTTCACCCTTTTTACATTCCAATTCTTTTTCATTCTTCAACCCCTTCAGTGCTTACCGAGACTTCATTACTAGAACCTTGTTGGGTTTATTCCAGTACTAGCTCTGTCTCAGTTCGCACTCTTCCCATTTCTCATTTTTCTCCTTTTTTCATCATACCTAAGGACTCTACACTATCTAATGGATTGTCCCTGGGTAGATCCCTCCGGCTCTGGCGGGATCGTGGGAACTAATACCTAACCTCACCAACCTTATAACTCCAGACATAAAGTAAAATGGTCGGTCTTTTGGTACAGCTCTTTCCTTCATGAAACCAATTGAAAAATCATTTGGAAAAACAATCAAGGTACTTGTGATACGAGATCAATGCATTTTGTACCTTAATAGTTTTGATCATTTAGAAAACCTCCCCCTCAACATGTGCATATGATTTAGAAATTGTCTAACACATGGAGGCAAGAGGACTTTGAAATATTTTATTTGATCACAATTTCATAGAAAAAGCCATTTGATTTTCTTTGGTAAATTCTCCCCCTCAATATATGCATAGGATAAGAGAAATCATTTTAACACATAGAGGCAAGAGTTCTTTTGAAGCACATCCACGAACACAAAAGCCATTTAAGAAACCATACGCTCCCCCTCAATATGTTGCTTGAGATTGGCGTTTAGCACATATGAGAGAGCAGCCAGCACAATTGAATCAAAATGATCACTTTTTATCAAATTTCATTATTAAATCACAAATTCTCCCCCGATCAAAAATATCAAACCCTTTGAGATTTTGGATCCCAAGTGATTTAATAAGGTTTAGAAAACATGGGAGAATATGTGCCTTGTTTAAATACTCATCTTGTTTTTGGATAAATCCTCCTCCTCAACATGTGCATTGTATATTTGAAATCGTTTGACACATGGAGGCAGGAGTGCCTATAAAGGACTAAAACCAATTCCATTTAAACAGATAAGAGATTTAAATCACGATCTCTCCCCCGATCAAAAATTTCAAACCAATTGAGATTTTGGATCCCGATTGATTTAAATCATTTAGAAAATTTTAGGAGAAAGACGTGGCAAGATTTAATTTTTGAAAGATGACAGATAGGACCAATTTAAGACATTAAAGATTGTTAGTGTCAGGTATGATTGTTTTAAGAGATCTTTAAGTAAGATAAAACAATTTCACAATCAAACAAGAACAGAAAAAATTTCATTTTGAAAGATCTTGATTCTAAAGAAAAATCATACCATGACATAACATTAAATCTTTAGATCACCACTTAATTATCGTACAAAACGGAACTTTTGTGAAGAAATATCATTTGAAAATATTTTATTTTAAATCACTCTCCCCCTCAATCGATGACCGTAGTCGATGATTGAGTGACTCAAGTTTTGATAAAATGAAGTTCGGTGATTTTCAAAATTAAGTCCAATTAATTTTCAAAACAATAATTTCCATTTTCAAAACAATTTAATCAAATTATTCAAAATTGTTTAAAAATGGTATCTTGCACAAAGATACGTTAGGTGGTTGAGAAGCTTCGTTGTTCTTGTAGGGCTTGGAAGAAAACGTCTGCGAGATGCAGTGAGACTTCGTCTTACATTGCATTTTGAATGCCAACTGAGGTCAAATTAAGCTCCGTTTCTTCAATCACTTAGAAGAAAACCATCTGCTGATGCAGTGAGACCTCTTACGTTGCATTTATGCCAACTCTCCATGGAAGTCCAATTAAGCTCCGTTTCTTCATTTGTCAACCCAAGATATAGTTACCTTTTCCTTTTGGCATCCAATCATTAGTTGTGGGATCCGGATCGGGAACATTCTTTTATACCAATATACCTGCATACGTTAGTGAACACACACACAAATATATGGTAGTCGACATCACCCAAACAGCAATCGACTAATAACAGTCAATTCAACATATCAATCAGATCATATAAGGTATGGGAATAATGTGTTCATCAAACTCTAATCATCTAATCCTAACAATCTTATCCTAGGCACCTAGTCCTTCAACGTAGGTTAACAGCATTTTTAATTAAACATATTAGGATAATTTAAGAAAGTCTGTTAGATGATATAGATTTGAAAACATTCTCCCCCTCAATCAATGACTCATTTTCTAAAAAGTTTAAAAGCGCTGAAGTCATTGATTGAGTTTTCAATTTTTACGAAAATTCTGAAACTGAAAGATTTTCAAGCAACTCATTTTCCACCAATTTTTGAATACAGCAAATATTTTTCTGAAGAATTTTAGACGGAAAAACATTTGTGTAGGAACAGCAGTCCTTCGACATACTTTCCTCAAATTGTTTTAGGATAAGTGCACGATATTTTTGAAAATATGTTTAGTGCAGCACTTTCCTTATTTTTGAAGAGCGGGTTGATATTAGAAATAATAGCAAGCCATGGTTTAAGCACGGGTTACAGTCTGAAGTAACTGCAAGCCATACTTAAAGCGCGGGTTATAGTCTAAAATAACTGTAAGCCATTATTTGAGACATGTTTTAGAAAGAAATATTTACACCTCCTGTTCGAACTTCATCTATGGTCCCGTGCCATTATTGAATGACATTTCTAAGACCGTAGATGTTATCGATACCAGAAGACATGTCATGAGAAAACAATATTTTTGGAATTTTTCAAATTTTCTGATTTTTATGGGTTTTTGTTGGTTTTATATTTTTCTATTTTCTTTTTCTTGGTTTTATATTTTTGTATTTGGTTTTTGATAAATATTTACAAGGATAGAATAGATGATATAGTTAAAGAAGATGATGATACGAGTACCGAGATAAGGATATCGAGCAGCACGTTGTAGAAGATAGAAGTCATCAACTCTTAAACATTCACCACCAAAGCTTCCAGGGCTCTTGAATCGAAGAAAGAAATTGAAGCATCTGAAAAATGAGACTTTGGACTCCCCCTAACCCGAAAATCCTTAGGTTGAGCAGATTCGAAGCTCTATTTCAAGCTTGCTTTAGCCAGGTGCACAAAGAAGCACACCATTATCATAAATCCCGCTGCTCCTTTCAAGAATAATCACCGTGATTCTTCGTTCGAGGCTATATCATCCAATAGAACAACAGCAACGTATCATCCCACATTTAAATAATCTTCTCAAATTTCCTTTCCACTGAAGTCTGAAACGATCCATTCCAAAAGGTGTCAAGAGAACACTTCCCCCATGTAGTTGAAATGATGCAGTCCGTCTCTTAGTATAATGCTCAAGAACTCTCCCGAATACACTTCATGAGGGGAATGAACACCTTCGTTTTGTTCCCCTGATGAACGTGTATGAAGCTCAAGAACCCGAAGTACACCAATATCCAAGAACTCTCCCAAATACACATCATGCCGGGAGAGAAAACACCTCCCAATGTTTGTGGTAAACAATGGCTTTCTTCCTTGATGATCGTGTATGAAGCTCAAGGACCGAAGTACATTCCCCAAAGAGAAAACAACCGATAACATTGAAGAAGCAGGCCGAATCACTGATTATCTCTGCGGATGACAATCTCTGCGGATGTCAACTCGGAATAAGCGATTATATCTCTGAATCGCGATTAAGCCCTCACGTGAGACGGTGGCGCCCCCATGTACACAATTCTCTCTTCCCCGATGATTGCGATAACATCGAGATCATCACACACCAGTGTACCTCTTTTATCTTTAGAAACTTTCATTTACATCACTTCCCCACGATGTTGGAATAAGAACACTAAACGCTTTGATGAGTAAAACCTTGAGTTTCTCTGCGGTCATGACATTTGTTTCCCGGGATATCTTCAATCACTTAGAGCAGTTAAGTTCATCAAGTTTACTATGCATGAAGGTCAAACCCTTGAGTTTCTACTCTGCGGTAATAACATTTGTCTTCGGGATATCTTCAATTACTTAGAAGTATTAAGTTGCATCAA
>OU343221.1:49706785-49776702 GCA_910596185.1 Chrysanthemum makinoi | reverse complement strand
TTTATTCTTGAGTCTTTGGACCACTAACTTTATTACTTTATCTTCTCGAATATACTCCAAGAGACTTGCTTTTGTCGGGAATCTTTCGTACATGCATAAATCTTCGTTTATTGATAGTTAACCCCTCTGAGCCTATCCTTTTCGCGGTTCTCTTAATTTTTCGATTTTCCGGAATATCAATGAAGAGCATTGTTTACACCTCACCCCCAAATGTACACCCAAATCGCCTTAGCCTATCTTGTATGCACTTACTTTTAGTGCATTGTTGTTATCACCCCAAACCCTTAGTTCAATTATCTAGTTGCTTGCATGAGTTGCTAAGTCGAGTCATATCCTTTGTACACAGTTTTGGGACGATTGGGACTCATGGGAAAAGTTAAAGTTTATGAAATGACTTGAAGGGAACGTTAATTCAAATTCCCTTATTTGCGTAATAATGTACTCCAAGTGTTTTGATCTTTTCAATTCGGGTCAAATTAGTGTTAGAGTAATAAAACTCAAGTGTAGGAATGTGCCTATAAATCCCTAATATTTTGATGTTACCGTAGAGGATGGTAGAGTAAAAGTGTATGAAAAAAAAAATCAAAAAAAAAATTGAAAAAGAAAAAAAATAGAGTGTTCAAAAAAAAACATACGAGCTACCATCCTACATCTATCATTTAAATTTATGTTTGTTTGTTTCAGTTATCTAGAGTTTAGAGTGTCGAGTCTTGGCTTAGCAACGCCATTCTTCGTATGCTTGTAACATAGAGATTTTTGACTTGCCACCACTAAATAACCTATCCCACCAAACCCTTTGTTTCCCTACCGTAAGCCTAACATTACAACCCTTTAAAGACCTCTTTGATAGTCTTTCCTAGGTGCTTACGCCAAAGCGATGGAGGTTTGATCTATTCTCAAGCCTATGGTAATCTAATGTACTAGGACCGGTAAATGAGTGTTTATCTTCCATTTCCAACTTGTTATATTTCATATACACCAGAGATGTGAGTATCCAAACACCCCATGTGAGGTGCTAGTATGTAATTTCGTGCTTGTTATGACTTTTCGGGCTTATATGTGTTATGAACTGTTTTAAACCAATGCTTCATGACCCCTAACTTATAAATTAATTGGTTAAAAGCACATTTGCTTGAGGACAAGCAAATACCAAGTGTAGGGATATTTGATAAGGTTTTAAAATGTACCTTTTGAGGGGTCGCTAAGCCCTTCTTTGATCACTTTTGTATCCGCTTATTACTTAATATCGCTCCTTTTCACTTTTAGGTCTCTTGAAGGCAAATTGCTCTGAATGGTACTTATTTTGGACGTAAAAGGCGAGAATATATCGAAGAAATGGCCAAAGTCAAGAATAAAGACACTCAGTCAGCTGGAATCAAGGGACGCAAGGTCCAGTTCTACAAGTGACGGCGCTGTGTTGTTTATGCACGCATTTTATCAACTTTTTAAGTGACGGACTCATTTTTCAAGAGCCAAATTGCTCATTTACAAGTGACTGGCTTTGTGTTTTAAAAAGAGGGCTCCACAACTCGTGACTTTCTAGATTTGATCCGCAGCGGTGTCGGCGATGGAAGTCGACGCGCCACAACCATAAGGTGACGCCACACAAGCCGCAACACGCGCGAAGTAGCTCTATAATCGCTTTGGCCATAACTTTTGCATATTTAACTCGATTTAGGTGATTCAAAAGCCCACGCCACCGTGTAACCGGAAGAAAATCTACAGCTTAAAATCGTCGTCGCCATTTCATCACTTTTAGGTGTGACGCCGTCGCTTTTGAAGCCGCACATTAAAAATCTTCCTATAAATATAACATTATAACTTCACTTTTTGTAGGCTCTAAACCCTAACTCCATTCCAGTGGTTTAGATAGGTGTTTTTCCAAAAACTTTGAAGGTTTCAATCACTCCAAAAACATCTTGTAATGGTTTGTTGATTATATCTTAATCCATATATTCAATTTATCATTATGTCTATCCTATGTTTGATTGATTGTGTGTATGCTTGCATGTTCTCCATGTCTGGCTAATTTATTTGTGTGTTTGCTTAGGGAATATGAAACTTGATTATTGAATATTGATTGGTTGTCTCTTATCTTAATTGTTAATGATCTAGTAATGTGATAGGTCATTCGTTGTGTAGTTAATGCTTGATTAATCTTTGTGAACCTTAGACTATGACACCTAGAGTAGTTGTAGGCTAAACCATCCAAAGAGTACCTTAGAGTTAGAGTCTATAATTCCTAGAGATTTTGTAGACGATACCCTTTGGTAGTTTCAAAGAGTTAGGGATAAACGCATACCCTGCGACTTTAGACACACAACGCGATTAAGAATAAGGACGTGACAATTCAACCATCAATAGGAAATAATTAAGGAGTAATAAAACCTAAGTAAACACATCTTTAAATCATCATACTAGCACACAACAATAGACATAGACTACCCCTTAGCTTAGTTAATTAGATAAGTAGAGTAATCAGTAGAAATACCAACCCCCAAATCCAAACCCCTAGATTCGTACCTTTCCATTTCATAAAATATAAAAATACAAAAATAATCATCCTTCACCTTTAGACTTAAATCGACATACACTTCAAATTCAATCCACACTATTCCCCTAGAGAACTATATATCAATACCCGTGGCTTACCCTAATACTACACTACAACGCATTAGGTTCATCAGCCTAGGGTGTTATAAAACTTGCTCGACGTAAAAAAGGAAGTTCCTTTGACCCCTAACGACGCTGTAGCTATCAAGTTTTTACACACGGGGAATAGTTATTGTTTAGGGCTTGATTTATATCTCGCTTAGGTCTACTCACAAGATTCCTATCAAGTGAGATTTTTTCTTTTTTTTAGCTTCCTTGTAGTCTATCCCCCTTCTTTGTGTTTGTGTTCGTAAAACCCTTTTCATTTGTCGCTATGGCAAGTGAAATTGCATTTGCATCATTAACAAATGAGGAACAATTGAATTTCGCAGATTAGATTCGTTTTTATTGTTCTAATGAATTTGTGAGTAAACTTAGAGATATCCAAAAGGAGACGAGTGTAAGGTTGGATGGGTTTGATAAATTTTGTGCTTGTGTGGCTTCTATTCAACGCTCATTGTTAGAATCAACTCCTTTTATTGAGACCCTCTCGAAATTTTTGAGAAAAGCCTCCTAAGTATAAACCGTCAATTGTCACAACTTGAGGAAATGGATAAGGAGGATTTATCTAACCTTAGGCATCATGATCAAAAAGACCTAGTTTTAAAGAACATGGAACCTAAACCCGAACAAGATTGTGAGATGGTTGAAGCCAAAATACCTAGTTGCATGTGTGGGATAGATTTCAAAACATATGACACACGTGAGGAATCCTTTAGGCAAATAGAACATAGTGGTCAAGTTTTTAAGAACAATTCTTATGAATCGGACCAAGAATTTGAAATGGCCAAAGAAGGATTTGAGATGCTTAGAGTGTATTTGGGTCAGATCATACTAAAACACATGATGAACATTTAAGAGATCTAGATATAATGGAGAATGAGGTGAAACCCAAGCCCACAAGCTCTACCATCACTTGAAGAGCACGACGCTTCTATAACTTACCCTAAGAAGTAGAAGACTATAGGAACCCCGATTTATATAGAACCTTTGAACCAAATGCCACTAGAGAATGTAGGTTTAGATGCTTGTCGTCATGGACCTCTCTCTCTTAGTCCTAGGGAAGTTCCTAATTTTGATAAAACGGAGCCTCAACCAAAAACCTTTACCCAATTTTCCGCCTTTGGATGTGAATCTTGAATTGAATTAGGCCCCAATCCACCCATCAAAATAAATAAATGATCCTGAAGTTGCTTGATAAAGGTAGTAGACTCAAAGCCATGTAGAGTGGAAGCTAATATAGGAGTAACCCATGACCTTTACTACACTTATATCACCCATTCATGGTTGATAACAAGAAACACTATAGGTTTAAATCGGGTTTATTAGGTCAAGATAGATCCTAATCTAAGAATCTTTGAAGTTGATAGAAGATGATCCATTTTAGGAGAGATTTGATTCAATTCAATACACCAATAGACTTATATAAGGTTATAATGAATGGAGCACACTCCTTTGAGCATATAAATCACCCATCACCCTCTCCTCACGTTGCAAATTTCCACCCTAAGGGTGTGTAGACATCGCTACTATCACCAAGACTTAAACTTAAGTGTAGGGAAAACCTCCCCTTTATCCGTTAAATAAGGGTAGAGTCAAGCTCGGTGACTCGAACAAAAACAAGGGTTTCTTGGGAGGCAACCCATGTATATTTGTTTTTCATTTTTAATTGTGTGTCGTATATCTTTTATTGATTGTTTATTCTGTTTGAATTTCAGAAAAAATGCTTTATTTTGTCTTTAACCTCGCTTAATTACATATAAAGGTATTTTACATAAGGGATAAGTGTAGGGAGGATTACACACGCTTTCAACTAACGTGAACATGAGAATTACAATTATTAAAAAGATATACATGTGTGTTTGTTTGAGCCAAATGCTTGTATCGATTCATAATGGATGTTTTGCAGAAATATTTCCAGATTCTAAAGATGTAAATTTTCCGTAATTTTTTCCAAAATCGCAGACCAGCTTTTGTCAGATAACCACTCAAGGCCAGATCGAAAACTGACGGTGTCAGAAGGAGCGTAAACAACTGAATTACTTTTTCTCGCTTTCTCGTGCTACTTATAAATTTTTTGGAATTTTCCATGTCTTAATTTTCTAGAAAATCTGCAAACATCCATTCCACAAGCATTATATCTTATTTAAGTCCGGAATTACATCTTGTTGTGATTTTTCTTTGTGGTTCGCTCGATGCGCTAGGGTTGTTTGTTTTCTTCAAGTGGCGCAGGTGTTTTATTTATCAAGAAGATACATAAGATTGGAAGGAGCTTTTCATGTATACATTCTTCTTGGAAAGGATTTAACCACCACTTTACACGGATCCTACCGAGCTAATCAGGGGAGTACTAGTTTCTTTTCGCTTTTTAATTACCTTCTATTATCATAACTTTGATATTTTCGGGAACATCGGGGACAATGTTCAGGTTTATGTAGGGAGGGAAAATAAAACGAGAACTTTGAAACTATGCTTATCCTTGATTATTTGCCTTATCCAATTGCATTTGTGTAATAAAACAATGAGAAAATGTCGGTTAGGGTAATTTTGCACCAAATTTTCAATTTTTCATGACATGTAGGAGGGGCAATTAGTCTTAATAAAGCGCCTCACAATGATAGGAAGTTGCATGACTAGCACAAAACCCTTTACCACTTAAATTCCACCCAAAATGTGAGGATCACCTTAGATTAGTAGGAATTAAAGCATTCATCTTTAATGCTTAGAGTGTGAACCGAGTATAATAGATTCTAGAACTTATTTTGTGATGCATCCCGAGATCGCTAGTAAGACTACACTTGTTGGATATAACTTTTCACATACACATCAAACCATAACACAAAGTAGCATATAGATGGAATTCTAGAGAGAGAAAGTTAGAGGTTTAGGGAACTTAGTGAGAGAAAGTGAAAGATATTATTATGAGCTCCAACTCTCTACCTTGGGAGGTAGAGAGTATTTATAGTCTTACATAAATCGCCACACAACGGGTCGTGGATCGTGCATACAAGGGTAAAGACCCGTCCGGCCCTCCACGGTGTTACTTAACAAAATACTACTTAACTAAATATAACTATGACTACGAACATTCTAACGATTACATATACTTGAGGTGACCGACTCTTTAATACCGGAATTTCTAATTCCTAACAATCTCCCCTAAGGGAGGTCACCTCAAACATATACTAAAATGACATTGAATACAATCGGATATTACATTAACAATTGATCTTGCATTCTTGATGTAGTACTTTGTTCAAGCTCGAGTCATTGATTCCACTCATTGCATGTTTGGTTAATCCAAGTGGAGGTCTTTATCGATCCACGGATAATAATGTTGAGCCATTTTGAGATCATCACTAATAGAAAATCTCTGAAACATCCATTGTGGTGTTGGTATTATGTGATGTTGTGACATTCGGACCGACATGCTCACATTCTCGATCATGATATCTTCTCATCGAGTAGCGAAGCTTTGTTGATTCATGATATTGGCAGCCAGAGCGTAAGCATGGAGTGAAATATCAGAGTCATTGATGCACTAATCATGATTTCTTTTGAGATGAATGTGTTAGGTGAGCATGCGGCTATGGATTGACCGCTTCATTCGATCACCGCAAACGCCGGGTGTACCGCATAAGACAGCTTAGCATAAAGCGCATCTAAAGTGTCTTTGATCACTTTCGATGAATTGAGGTACACGCCCACGGTTCCTCGCTGATCAAGCATAAGTACGCCTCGGATCGTATAATTCAAGAATTTCCTTGACAGGTTTCGCAAATGCTTCTAGCCGTTCTCAAACCGAACGCCTCAAAGAAGACAACACGGAGTGAGTGAACCAAATAATTTACGTCCACGATTGATGAAAAGAGATTAGAAAAACAATCGTGTATTGCTCAATAGAAATTGTTTTTGCAATATAACGAAGGTTTTAATGAAAATCAATTATCAATCATAAAACACCTTTTGATTTGAAAATTAGTACACGGTCGACGTGCTAATGAAAAGAGTTTTAAAGCACAAAGACCGGTTTTTCAAAGGTATCCGCCAATCCATAACCTCGAACCGTGATTGATTCAAAAGATTGAATCGCCCCATTGTTTCGCTCAGCTTGTCACATGGTTGATCTATATAATAGATCTCACATGCCACCTACCAGGAGCTTGTTAGATGTTGGCTCCGGAAGGCTTTCCATCTTCATTGTGAATATGTTTGCACATCACTCGATGTTCCGCAATACCACAAGGATAATGCGTAGGACTCAAGATATAATCTCTTTCCACATTGTGTGAAACAGAGAGTCTTCATTGAAAGTGTCCTAATGAGATTTATTGATGATCTCGTGGCTCTAGACTCAATTTGTGCATATTTGGATCCTATATCGAGACTAGGGAGAGGGCCTCATTCTTCAATATCAACAATCTCTAAGAGAAAGTCGATAGATAATGTCGGTTCCCCGTGAGAATGAAACAAGTCCTTTTAAGAGGAACTTGAGTGGTTTGGAAAGTTGAAGTGCAAGGCCACCGGGTCCATGACGCCTTGTCTTCAATACCGATGTTACCATCAAGAGCATATGAATTGAACCCGTTTCTCTCTAAGGTTGAATATATGAAGGGCTATTTGTTTTCACCCTTTTCTCATTCAATTCTTTTTAATTCTTCAACCCCTTCGGTGCTTACCGAGACTTCATAACTAGAACCTTGTTGGGTTTATTCCAATACTAGCTCAGCCTCAGTCCAAGACTCTTCCCATATCTTTTTTTTCTCCTTTTATCATCATACCTAAGAACTCTACACTAACTAGTGGATAGTCCCCGGTAGATCCCTCCTTCTCGGATCATGGGAACACGTACCTAACCTTATCATCCTTATATCACCATACATAATGTAAAGTTGGTCGGTCTTTTTGGTATTGTTCATCCGCCATAGGAACCAATTGAAAACCATTTGAAAATCAATCCAGATACTTGTGATATATTATCAAAGCATTTTGTACCTGAATTGTTTTTGATATTTTTAGAAGAAGAACTCCCCTCAACATGTGAATCAAGTATTTGAAATAGTTTTGCACACGGAGGCAAGAGAAAGAATTAACTTCTTTGATTACCATTTTCTAAAAATATCAACATCACTTCCCTAATCGAATCAAGTAGATAAAGCATTTTGGGGAAGGATGAGGTTTTCATGATTTTGCTCCCCTCAATATGTGCCTCGAGATTTGAAAAGAGTTTTGCACATACTAGAGGGAACCCGCACATTGAGATAAATGATCACGTTTCAAATCATAGGTTTAAGATAGATGCTCCCCTCAACATGTGCATGGAAAATTTGAAATCGTTTGTCACATGCGGGAAGGACAACATGTACATCCTTATAAAACCATTTACCAATTATCGCTTTAAATCCAATTTAAATCACACATTCTCCCCGATCACAATTATCAAATCATTTGAGATTTGTGATCTCTTATAGATTTAAATTGATTTTGAAAGCTTTTAAGGAGAATTGTGACTTGATTATGAAAGCGCTTTAACTGATAAGGATCGGATTTTAAGACTTTAAACTCCATTGATAAAACATGCATGTACATCTTTTGAAAACAATTTAATGCCAAATAACTTTTAATTTAATTGAAATCATTCTCCCTCAATCAATGACATAGGTTGTTGATTGAGAGATAGAGATTTTGACAAATAAGTCCCGATGATTATCAAAAATAGAGACCGAGTTATTTTTCAAAGCATTTAGTTTTCGGCAGATAAATGTTTATAGAATCAGAGCATGGAATTTGAAAACATGGTAAAACATGGCTCGTTTTTCTTTTAAAACCGGTTATTGCCCTAAAATGACAATAAACCATTGTTTTTCTCTTTCTCCCAAAAATAATTTTTGATTTTTTGATTTTTTGAATTCAACAACATCTAAAGTCCCGTGTCATTCTTTGAATGACAAAACAAAGACCGTAGATATTATCGAACCGAGAAAACGCATGACAAAAAAGACAATATTTTTGAAGATTTTTCAATTTTTCGATTTTTATGGATTTTGAAGGTTTTATAATTTTGTATTTTGATTTTCCAATAGATATATACAAGAGATAGATGAAAATAGACCTTTACTCCTCGCCTTCCTCCTCAAGACGCTTGAGAGTTTCTGGTTGAAGGCTTTTCAAACCAAGACGTGGAAGAATAAACTCAAAACGCTCTCTTGGAAGAGCTTTGGTGAAGATGTCCGCTAACCGATATTCGCACCTCACAAAATATATTTCCACCACACCTTTTTCCACTTGTTCCCTGATGAAATGATGTCGAATGTCGATATGCTTTGCTCTTGAGTGTTGAACGTTGTTGCATGAGAGAGCAATAGCACTTTTATTATCACAAAGATGTAGGGATTTTGTTGAAATCAAAGCCATAGTCAGATAATTGAGATCTCATCCATAAGATTTGAGCACAACAGATGACATGGCTATATATTTAGCCTCTGTAGAGGAAATAGAAGTACTCATTTGCTTCTTTGAAGACCACCTCACAAGCTTATCACCCAAAAACCGAAAGCACCTCCGATGTACTTCGACGAGTATCTTGACAACCCGCATGATCAAGATCTGATAGGCCGTTAGTGATATACCGGTGTCCTTCGGGTACCATAGTCCCATATTGATGGTTCCTTGGAGATACCGAAAGACCCGCTTAACCGCTTCAAGGTGCTTTTTAGTAGGCTTAGCCTGGTATCTAGCACACATGCAAACAAATAACAAGATGTCCGGTCTACTAGCCGTGAGGTACATCGTGATCCAATCATACTACGATATTTCATTTGGTCAATCATGATCCCCGAGTGGTCCTCATCTAGTTTGGTTCGATCAATCATGGGGTGTCAACAGGGTCACTTGAATCAAATCCAAATTTCTTTAAAATCTCTGATGCATATTTAGATTGATTTATGAAAATGCCTCCGGGACTTTGTGAAATTTGTAATCCCAAGAAAATGACATTTGTCCCATCATTGACATTTGAAATTTTGAACTCATTTCATTAGAAAACGATCACATTCCATTGGGTCTGTCGAGGCAAAAATAATATCATCAACATAAATTTGAACATGAGTTAAATGTTTGCCTGACTTCCGGTGAACAATGTAGGATCAATCGCTCCTTTGCTCAATCCGTTGATAGAAGAAACTTTGATAGAGTATCATACCATGCCCTTGGAGCTTGCTTTAAACCGTAAAGAGCCTTCTTCGGACGATAAACGTGAGTAGGATGCTCTTGATTCACAAATCCTTCAGTTGGCCGACGAGACGACTTCTTTAAGATCTCCGCTCGTAAATGCCGCCTTCACATCCATCCGATAGACTACCATGTTCTTACTAGCAAAGATTAGCCGTAAAGATTCGATTGCCTCGATTCGAGCAACACGAGCAAAAGATTCTTCAAAGTCTATACCCTCCTCTTGACGATATCCTTTAGCAACTAATCGAGCCTTGTTTTTCAACACATCACCATGCTCATCAAGTTTCACTTTGAAGATCCATTTAAGAGCAATAATCATAGCACACTGAGCAGTGTACTAACTCCCATATATCAAGTCGATCAAACTCATGAATCTCATCTTGCATGGCATTGAACCAGCTAGCTTCATTCATGGCGGTTTTAACATCTTTTGGTTCGATCTTAGATAGTACGGAGTTGAAGAAACACCATAAGGCATCGGTTGCAAGTTGTTTCCGTTGATACAGACGAGAGGGATTTCAAATGATGTTGTCTAATGGATGATCGTGAGTCCATTTTCTAAGGTGTTCATGTGGCAGTTGTTGAGGAACCGAGGTAGCCGAGTCGATGTCTCTCAAGAAGATGGTTCGATGATGATTCAGAGTAGCAAATATGTTTTCAAATGGAGCATCTTCAGGATTAGCAAAGGGATTAACTTCATCATTGATGCCATAAACATTTCCATGATGTACATTTGAAGAATGATGATTTGTTGATGAGATCAAGGATCGCAGCAGTGCTTCTTGACTTAAAGATATTGAGACCAAGGATTGACTTCATTCACGTGAATATGAGCATCTTCTGTCGTAGGGATCAACACCTCATTAGTAATTGAATCATACAGTTCATCAAACATAGGATCAAACAATTTCTTTAAATCATCTTCGGATGGAGGTACATATGGAGTTTCTTGAGAAGAGTTTGGAACAAGGGATGAACCAATGGGACTGCTTTTGAAGTGCGGGTCCCGAAATGGAGTGTCCAGAGCCATTTGACCGTCACCATCAAACGTAACGTGAATGGTTTCCATGATATTTCAGGTTCTTTTGTTATAGATTCGGTATCCCCTTTTGTTTGGTGCATATCCTACAAATACTCCAATGTCAGCTTTAGCCCTAAGTTTCCTTAAGTCTTGACCCTCATTAGTTGGATAACACAATGCACCAAACACACGAAGGAAAGAGAGATTAGGTTTTCTCTTGTGGACAAGTTCATATGGTGTCTTTCCATGAACAAGGTGAATCGTGGAACGATTTTGTGTGTAGCATGCAAAGGGCAATAGCTTCACCCAGAGAAACATTGGAACTTTTGAGTAAATCAGCAGTGTTCTAGCGGCTTCTACAAGAGTTCGATTGCCTTTCAACTACACCGCTCGTTGAGGAGTTCGTGGAACACTTCTTTGATGGCCGATTCCAATGCTTTCATAGAATTCACTAAGTTGTTTGTTAACAAACTCGCCCATTGTCCGTCCGATAATTCGACGGTTTTGTTAAGTCGAACCCGCAACTGCTTGATAAGTTTGATGATGATATCAGGAGTTTCATCCTTTGTCCTTAAGAACTTGACCCAAGTGAATCTAGAGTAATCATCAACTATAACTAACACATATTTCTTCCCAAAGATATTCTCAGACTCTCATTGGTCCACATAAATCCATATGAATTGTATGAAGAACTTTGTGACAGAGTTAGTAGGTTTGGGTTTATGGGCATACTTCTTGCTTTTTCCCAATTGACATGCTGAACAAAGATGATCCTTTTCATACTTTAGTCGAGGTAAACCTACAACTAAGTCCTTTCGGGAGAGATCATTGATGGTGCCGAAGTTCAAGTGATTGAGACGCCGATGCCATAACCATGACTTTGTTTTAGAAGCCTTTGACAACAAGCAAATTGGAGAAGACTTCATCATATCTTCTATAGAGATGGTGTAAAGATTTGAACCACGAAGTTCCTTTTAACAGTTCCTTGCCATTAAGATCTCTAACAAAGCAGTATGTTTTCTCAAGGCTACTTCTAGATCGAATCACGTAATTGACCAACAGAGACCAGATTATGACCCAAACCTTCCACATAGTATACTCTAGAGATAACACTATCACCAACAACATAATCACCATAACCCTTAATTGCACCAAAATGATCATTACCGAATCTAACAGTCCCGATGAATTTGCTCACGAAGTTCATGAGCCGCGACCGTCTCCAAATATATGCTTGGAACAAACCGAGTCCGTGTACCACGTAATCCATTTGAATGATCCGCAGCTTGAACACGCATAAGAATGGATAATCGATAATTGGGATCCCCATGCAAGAATGGGGTCCACTTGGTTAGTAACAGGAATTGGAACACCCACATCGTAAACGTAAACATCCATATCGTAAGTAGAAGCAATGGAATCATTGGGAATAGATGCAATGTCGGTGTCTCAGATTTGACCTATTCAAAGTATGTTTACTTCTTAAGGGAATAGTTCTACCAATAGGCATCCATTTTCTAGTGGGCATAATCTTAGCAGTTTGAGAACAAAACTGATTATTCTTATGGCCAAAAGGTATCCAATAATAACCTATCTTTATAAAAGTTCTTCCCGTGGGTTTCCACGCTTTCTAACAATCTTTCGTGTTTGCCTTTTTGCCTTATTTGCACGATTATTAGCATTAACAATTTTAATCGGGCATTTGACAAAGATTAGACAAAGCATTCACACCACATTCATGATTAGCAAATGAATTCAAGCAGATCATTACAAGGTTTGCAGATAGTATCGAATTCAATTAATTACAAGACGCCTTTAAGGCTAATACTAGAATCAACACGATTCGCTTTATTCAACTCAAGCTTAAAGTTCCTAGATTGGTCTTCTACTCTCTTCCAATGCACATTCTTAGCTTGCAAGGTCCTATCATTCCTTGTATTGTCTTGAGACTTTGACCGCCGCTTTAAAGTCACTATTTACTCCTGTAGAGGGAATGGGAACATTAGTTGGTTGATCTAATTTTTGCATTCCCGAACTTGATGTGCAAGGATCTGAAGTACTAGAAGGCACATTAGTGTATACTTTAAGACTGTGATTTGAGCTTTTGCGTGCACACTAAAGTTCACTTTCTTAGCACTAACATATCCGAATCAACTACTTGAAGGCACATTAGTGTTTCCTTTTTAAGATCGGGCATAGAACGGATTTCCGCTTGGCACTAGGCATAGAACAAGGCATCACACCTTTGCCTTTTGCACCTAAGGTTAAGGATTTGGGACATGTGGCAATTACACATTCTAGCAACTCTTGAGATCGTTTGGCCTCGAGGCAAGCAAACCTAATTTCACTATCAAGAGGTTTGTTAATGAAATCCTCTTCGACAATCTCACCGAGACATTCTAGACTATCCTTAAGGTGAGCACAGGATTCATGAAAAGCATGTTCATTATTCCTAAGATGAGGAGGAATATATTTAACTCACAGTTGTATTTGCAGCCTAAGGGTGACTTTGAGACAACATTCTTATTGAAAACAAGTGGCGCTTTCCCATTTCCCGACTTCTCGATTCTCAATTTCCTTTCGTAAAGACGTTATTTTTCGTTGTTTTGGTCACGGGTGACTTTTATTGAATCATATAACTCTTTAAAATGTCGCTTAACTTTTTCATTTTCTTCTAGAAAACTCTCGTTTTCCTTTTGTAAGGCATCAACTAAGTTTTGAAGATGAAAAGTTTGAGAATTCCGAGAATCTAAAGGAGGAGGCATTTGGGAGCCTGTCATATTGTTCGCTTGACCCTTTAATTGAGAGATTTGGGCTTTCAACTTTCTGATCGTGTTGCACCGAGCTTGAATCTGCTCATCACGCTTGTTAATTTGAAAACTGCATCAAACTCGAGCATCCGAGATGTCTTGATATTTTAAGTTTTAACATTTTCTTTAAGATGTTGATATTTTAGTTGTAAATTAAAATGCTCAACTTCCAGTTTAGAAAAATGTTTAACCAAATTGTCGTGATCATCCAGTTCAATTTTCTCGCTTAGTTTAGAATTAGTTTTTTCAAGCTCAATGACACGATCATGGGAGACTTTCGTAGGCCACGATAGTTCATGAAATTTGGAAGCATTAATAGAGCAATTTGAAGCAAAGTTGAAAAGATATCTTGAGCAACACATTCAGGAATAAGAGTCTCATTTAATGTATGCAAGTTCTTCCTCTCAATCTCATTATATTTTAGTGCACGCCCATAATCACTAACTTCAACTACCATTGCATCAAATTCCTTTTCCATTCCCTTGATATCAGCTTCTATCCCCTTTTTAAGACTCTCAAAGTGATCTTTCATAAGTTTAAAGAAAGGCATGACCTCAGTTAAATAACATTCTTTCATTTGCTCAAAACCCCTTTCTCCTTCCGCTATACCAAGGTGTGATCCTTTTCTAGCAAGTTTTCTCAAAATCAACAAATAGTTGAAATATAACATATTGGCTAATTAAGGTCTTGCTTTTAGTGGCAATTTTTCTAGGAACAAGATGCATTGGTGTATTAGGAGGATACACACGCTTCTAGGCATTTTCCATAGGGAGGGTTTGTTTCAACAATATTTTCACTTTTCGCTTATCTAAATCCTTTTCCGTAAAACTTGTTCGGGAGTCAACAATGTCCGAGGCTTAAACATGTTCAAGGAAATCCAGTTTTCCTTTTTGTAGTCATGGGGAGTGATAATTATTTTTTCTCTTTGCATTTAGGATCATCTAATTTTTGTTCATCCTTTCCCTAGTGACTTCATCTGATTTCTTATCCTTCCTCGCACTCAACGCAACTAAGTTTCTGTCTAGGTTTAAGAATCTCATTGCCATCATAGATCACACTTTGAGCCGCTTTTGCTATCTTTCCGCACTCGTGGTTGGGTTTATCTATAATGGGAACACTATGCTTATCGCATAGGACTCTATGTTTAGTGACCATGTGAGCAAATCAATGGTGTTTCCTTGTATGTACAACTTGTTCTCAAGTTTGTTTTTCAAAGTTTTCGGATTAGAAAAATCTCTCAAGAGTTTTGATTCCTTTGCATTAAATTCTTGCTTAAGCATTTTCACATTTTCTTGAAGTTCTTGTTTTTGCTTAGCTGTTTTAGAAAGTTTTTCTTGCAAGGAATTTAATTCTTGTTTCAATACTTCTTCTCTAAAATTACTTTTTCTAATGACTGTACGCACTTGGTCATCCATTTCCTCGCCACGAGTGGTCAACTCAAATTTTGCACGTTTTTCATAAATAGCAACACGCTCTTTATAGGCATTTAGTTCGAAATTACGTAATCATCGGGGCACATGCAAGGTATTCATCAAAAACATAGTCATTGTTGACCGCAGAAGATGCATCACTTGGTACACCTTCACTTTCACTTTGTTTCACGTATTGATCATATGGGATAATATCGATATTACCCATATTTTCAACATTTGATTCAATAGTTTCAGCTGAATGTACTTTGTCATGCATCTTTTGCACATCAAGATTATCGTATAGTTTTAATACCTCTGAGATGAGTTTGTCTTAGGATGGGCCAGCTAGTGGTGAAGAAGAGACCTTGGGAGAAACCATTGGAGAAATGCTAGCCATAAAATTGTGTGTGCCGTAGGTCCATCATCCACATCAGAGTCGTATGCATCACAATCACTGACTTGAAAGGCATTCTGATGATTGTGACCTATCTCCTAATAGGTCGCCATCCACATCTGCATCATAAGTCTTGGCATTGCCCTCAGCTAGAAACAACAATTCCTCTTCATCCAAAGTAGCACCATTGTCCCGAGCTTGTACCAAGCAAAGATCTTATCTCTCAAGTAATCAAGATTCTGTGGACGCTTTGGAGATGTACAGTTCCTTGCAATGTGTCCCTCACCACCACACTTATAACATTTGATTGGCTTAGCTTGACCTTGGTTACCATTCCTTCCTCGATTCTCGTTGCCAACATAACCTCTACCAGCTCCACCTCTTCCCCGATCATACCGTCTTTCCCGAATCGTTGCACCACGATCCTTCCATCTTTAACAAAGGGCTTGATTGTGTGGGTTAGATGTCGCTCGAGGTTGTTGTTGGTATGTGGGAGAGAATTCATGTTTTGACTAATCAGAAGAGCTAGTTGATTAATGAAGTTACCCACGTGGATCAAAGATCGCCTTGTTTGAACATAGTATCAGGAATGAGTTTGTGATTACCATTACCCAAGGGTATGACTTGTGATGCTTTGGTTGTGATTCCGATGTTTGAGTAGAAGGCGGTTGAGTCATTAGACGAGCTTGTCTCTCCTCGTTGGTTTTGAACCGATTGAGAATCAATTTTTCAAACATAGCATGTCTCTCATTCTCAAGGAGGAAGGCATAGAGTTGCTCATAGTTTGTATTCTTCAATCCTTTAGTGAGCTTCACAAATGTGACAAACTTGTGCCATTCGGGATTCATGTTGTTTACAAATTTTGAGTTCAAATTAATGTTAGGCATAGTTATTCTGATGTTCCTCATGTCATTCACTAACTTATGAAATCTCACATAGTACTCATAGACACTCTCATCCGGTTTCATCTTGAAGTGTTCAAATTGCCATAGAGTTGGGATTCTCTGCCTTCCATAGTTAATTCAACCTCGAGAGAAGCATCTTAACATTATCCCATAACCGCCTTTGCATCGTTGTTATGATTGATCAGCTTGTAGATGTCTTTAGGAAGACCTTGAAGAACAATGTTTGAAGCCCCGATATCCGATCGAATCTCTTTTTTTCCTTATCCTCAAGCTCATCATACATTTTAGGTCTGTCCATTCCGTAAACAGAAGTACCATCTTCATTAGTATCAAGTATGTCTCTAGTCGCCTCAACTCGATATGGTCCTTCATCAATGGATTTGAGAATGTTGACACCATTTTCCTTCCCAAGGCAAGCATAACTGATTCGCTTGAGCCCAAGAATCGTAGTCGGCTCAAAGCATGGGTGGACGAGTATCCGAGCCACCGCTTGAACATCCTCGCAATGGAGATGACAGTAGGAACGCTGGTAGACATGTTTACAGATTATACGGGATTTTATAACTCTATGATTAAACCGGGAAATAGATTCTTTCACGGATTTTACTAAATCAAGAGAAAACCGTAAACAATCACTCAAGTCGCTAGAAGATAATGCACTAAGTCGCTAGAAGATAATGCACTAAGTCGCTAACACTTAATTCGCTACACCACTAAGTCGCTAGAGTCCCAAGTCGCTAGACAAATGCAAGTCGCTAAGTAGTAACTCGCTAACCTCAAGTCGCTAGCAAAATTTTGGCAAAGAATTCGCTACTCAAGTCGCTAAAGATACAAGTCGCTAAAGAGCAACTCGCTACACACCAAGTCGCTACCACCAAGTCGCTACCCGTAGTGGAGAGTCCACTACTTGTACAGAAATCGCTAGGTAAGTCGCTAGCTCCAAACCTCAGTAACTCGCTACAAAATGTGAAGCAAGTCGCTACGAAGAAACTTTTCCGTGAGTCAAGTCGCTAGCATGAAAACACATAAACATCACTTTTCAATCCAAAACAACCCAACCAAGATGATTCAAGCTTCAAAATCAAAACCTAAACACTTGTGATGATTCTAAACACAAAAGTACAACCAAAATCCAAACTTTAACACTAGAAATCAACCAAATGATGCAAAACCACTAAACTTTTTCAAACTCAAAAACCACCTAAAACCACTAGAAATCCAAAGATGTGCAAGATATGATCTAACCATGGCTCTTGATACCAATTGTAAGATATAACTTTTCACATACACATCAAACCATAACACAAAGTAACATATAGATGGAATTCTAGAGAGAGAAAGTTAGAGGTTTAGGGAACTTAGTGAGAGAAAGTGAAAGATATTATTATGAGCTCCAACTCTCTACCTTGGGAGGTAGAGAGTATTTATAGTCTTACATAAATCGCCACACAACGGGTCGTGGATCGTGCATACAAAGGGTAAAGACCCGTCCGTCCTCCACGGTGTTACTTAACTAAATACTACTTAACTTAAAATAACTACGACTACGAGCTTTCTAATGATTACATATACTTGAGGTGACCGACTCTTTAATACCCGGAATTTCTAATTCCTAACATGTGGAAAGTAATGGAATTCAGATATGGGAAGTTTGGTCCAACAGGAGAGTTAGCTAAGTTTGTATGGACTGCTCTAAAGAACATATTTCAGCCTGATCCTAATGAAGAATTTTGGAATGACTGTGAAGTTTTTGAGTGGCTGTTGTATTCATACTGCAAGGTTCATGCTGTACAAACTACAAAGGAAAGGTTCTTCATGTTTGTTGATAGGGATTATCCTTTATCAAAGAATGTGGCAAGACAAATGTTGGAAGCTAAAATCACTTCAAGAGGAACCAAGGAAACACATCCTATTATTGATCCACTGTTTCAAAAGATTGAGAAGATTGCAGACATACAAGGGCTTTTGGCAATTAAGGCTAAACCTCTGTTAGGAATTAGAAATTCCATAGTGAAGAGTCAGTCACCCCAAATATAATCTAGCATAAGTTAGCTCGTAGACATATCGTTATTTACGTGTTTATTAGTTAGTTATTAGCTTAGTTTAGTTTAGAGTAACACCGTGGAGGAAGGACGGGTCTTTACCCACTGTATGCCTGATCCACAGTCCCAAGGAGGACGTGTAGTATGTAACTATAAATACCCTCTACCTCCCAAGGTAGAGGGTTAGACCTTTCAATCTAACCTTCTTTCTTTTGTTTACTTTCTCTCTCTAAAAAGGATCCCATTCTACTTTCTCTCTCTAAAATACTTCATATCATTCGAACAATATTGTGACTTGTTATGCGTTTATAAAAACCAATATCTTACAATTGGTATCAAGAGCCATGGTTTGATCACTCATCTTTCATGTTCTTGGATTTCTAGTGGTTTTCATAAGGTTTTTGGGTTTGAATGAGTTTAGAGTGGTTAGCATCATTTGGATCATTTCTTGTGTTAAAGTTTGGATTTTGATAGTACTTTTGTGTTTAGAATCATTATATGTGTTTAGGTTTTGAGTTGGAAGGCTTGAATCATCGTGGTTGGGTTGTTTTTGGATTGAAAAGTTGTGTTTTTTGAAGTTTTCTAGGCAGCTATTTGTGTCACGGAATAAAACTTCATCTAAGCGATTTGTCCTGGTTTGGATCATTTTTTTGTAGCGACTTGTCCTGTTCTTGAAGCGACTTGTCTTAGTCTTGTAGCGATTTGTCATTACTTTTGGTTAAGCGATTTGTCTATTGAGACAAAATGACAAAAAGGACGAAAAGGACTAGGTAGTGGATGTACTTGTGTCCTTTAAGCGATTTGTCCCTTAAGCGATTTGTCCCTTTAAGCGATTTGTCCCTTTAAGCGATTTGTCCCTTAAGCGATTTGTCCCTTTAAGCGATTTATCCCTTTAAGCGATTTGTCCCTCTAAGCGATTTGTCCCTTAAGCGATTTGTCATCAGAAGCGATTTGTCAAGGACTGAGATTTGTCAATTCCTGCGATTTGTCTCAATACCTTCGATCCGCGGAACAGGGGGTATATATATAAAGAATTAGGGAATATGACATACTCAACCATAACACAAATTTACCTTCACTTCCTTATCATCTTCTAGTTCCTTTACAACATTCTACTTCTCACTTTCTTACGGTTTGGTCTTGATTTTAGTAAAATCCCGCGAAAGATTCTATTTCTCGGTTTAAATCACAGACTTGTAAAATCCCGTGTACACATCAACATCATGTCTTACACTCCTGATTCAGTAATTTCGGAAGTACTCAAACTATATGATGTTGTTGACAACCATGAGAATATTAGCTATACTGAACGGTTAAAGATGATGGAATCAATGAATGAGGATGTGAGATCTCCATATTCAGAATCTAATGAGAGAGAATTGCACCAGTCTTGGCTACAGAATGCCATGCAAAAGAAAAGCAGCATTGAACCTTATCAACAACTTCACTCTCACCTCATGTTACTTCTACTCTTAACAATGGAACGAACATGTATTGCCCTATTCCGTCAGGACTTATCCACATTAACAAGAACTTTGCTGTTAAACCTAGAACAATTGGAGCTACAACTTGACAAAGAGAAGGTTCAAAAGGATAGTTCTAGTGCTGCACTTCAAGTGATCCACAAACAACTTCAGTCATTCATTAGTGGGGAATTCACATCAGACTATGATCAAGACATGAATGAAATGTCTTTCAAGAAACACACTGGAATGGAAATTAGCATGTTCATAGAGACACTTATCTATCTCATGGATAATGTGGAGAAGTATATTGAGGAAGTTACTCAGAAAGATGAAAATGTGGATGAGTGTCTGGTGCAGTTGAGAGAAAGTTGTGATGAGTTGAGATATGTATCAGTTGATGAATCGGGTGTTGCTGAATGCAGAATGTCAGAGACAACAAATATTGATGTAGCCAGCTGTTCAGTTACTCCTAACATACAAGAAGTAGATGCAGTAATCAGAAAGGGGAATGAATGTCGGGCACAATCAAAAGATTGTAGTGTTGAGATGGGTAAAGCACCAGATGATGGATCAGTTGGTACTGAATACATGGGCTCAGAGGCAGATAAGCTTGAAACAACCAGTAGTTCAGTGACTCTCGTTACACATGATGTGGATGCAGATATCAGACAGATAAATGAACAGGTGTCATGTGATGAGGTACCCTTAACTGTTCAACATAGTTCATCTGCTAATGTACCTAAACATACTGATCTTAATGCTGAACATGATTCTGATAAATGTTCCTTGGTTGAGGCTGAGTCTAATAATTTCAAAACAAATGATATGGTTGATAAAATGGTTTTTGAAGAACTTTCAAACAAATTCTCAAAACTTGAAAAACATTGCGTTTCACTTGAAATTGCAATACAAAGAAAGGAGGAAAGTTTTCAAACTAAGAAACCATGTACAAATCCGGAATTTCTTGAATTTCATGAATTTTTTGAAATAAACAATTTAAAATCTCAGCTTCATGCCAAAAACTCGACTATCAACAATTTGAAGAAACACATTTATGATATGCATGTGAAAAGTAATTTGGTTATAGTAATTATGATGTCGATGCTATTGATGATATTCAAATGAGAAATGATGAATTAGCGGTTAGTGTGGCCAAATTACTAAAGGAAAATGAGTCTTTGAGAAAGCATCAAATAGAACTAAGTGACTCTGTCAAAGAAACTAGAACTAAGTCAATGGAACAAACAAACTCTTTGATAGTAAAACTTGATGAACTCAAAGCTCAACTTCAGGAAAAGAGTTTCGCTATTGTTGCCTTAAAAAATGAGCTTAGAAAAACCGTAGGGAAAAGTGTGAACACTAAGTTTACAAAACCATCAACCTTGGGGAAGCCAGTTTCTAATCCTACTAGAGACCGGTCCGTTGTTAGGCAGCCTACTGCATTCATATCTGAAAGAACAAAATCTTTAAAGACAAGGCTTGCCTCCCAAGTTGATGCGATAAAAGTTTTGTCAAAACCTGTCACTTCACCTGAGTTACCTAAGAATAAGGCTTCTAGTTCAGTTAACCCTCAACAAGTAGCCACTTCTACTCCCAGCACCTCTAGGAATAGTTTGAAAACAGTGTCAAAATCAAGCATTAAAACCCAGAATTCATATGATATGAATGACTTGTGGAAGAACTATTATCTAGAACAAGCTAGGAAAAAGGCACAGATTCGAAAAGACGGAATTTTAGGTGCAAGACATGGGGTGATGCATTCCACGAGATTTCAAGGCACTACTAGTAGTTGTAAACCATTACCTAGGAACACTCAAAAGACTAGGGGTTGGCTTGCATCTAAGAGTAGTTATATGAAGAAGAATGCTAAGCATGTAGAAAATGAAACAAGAAATTCTGAGTCTTTTCCGAATAAGAAACATTTTCCTAATTCACATGCTAAGGTACAATCCACTAAGACTACTAACATGGCTAAGGTTCAACATGTTATGATGCAAAACAAATCTAAAACTTCGCCTAGATGGATCCCAACTGCTAAATCTTTGGAGTCTAGGAATAACGATAAGTCTTCCACTTTGCATAAAAATATCAACAATCCTAGACCTTCCCATAAGTGGATGCCGTCTGGTAGAATGTTTAAGGATGTTGGACTTAGGTGGATTCCTACCGGAAAGCTGTTTACCGATGGCAAAATAAAGGTTGACCGTGAAACCCCAAAGGGTTTGGATACTAATGTCACTAACCAATATATATGCAATCAAGCTTGTAATATTAGTGCAGGTAATCCCTACTCAGTTGCAGATACTTCGATCCTTCACTACATGGACTGGCTTAAAGTATGGATAACAAATGGATTGATATCTCATAACTCACGGGTTCAAGTAACTCAACCTTGGTACTCAATCTGCTATGACGTCTGTTCAATTCAGTTCAGGCCTCGTACTTCATAATTATGGCGTATGTAGTTAACACTTCAGGCCCCGTTCCTCAAAGAAATGAAAAGTGTACGCCTCATATCTTCAGAAGAAGAGAAATCTTCATTTTTTATGACCATTCTCATTGACATTCTTCATCAACAAGCTTCATGTTTTTCCATGCTCTTTCAACCCTCAAGTGGATCTACGTTCATTGGTGTATATTCTTATTCACTTGTTTAAATCAAAAATGGCAACTTCGGATGCAATTTTTGAGGGGGAGAAGAGCTCATATACTACATGTTGATGGATGCTTGAATTATGGTCATACGACTCTCCTTCAACGCCTAATGCTTCACTTACTAAGGATAACTGGGATTTACTATTTGGGATTCATTGTTTTCAAGATATGTTTGATGAGTACTTCCAACCTCCAATGAATGTTGATCATCCAGTTTCTGAAGCTCATGCTCCGGTTTGTACTGACTCAACTGGTTCACCATCTAAGAAGTACTTATTGGAATTCTCTAGATACCTTATCTCCAGTTATTTCACAAGGCTTTGATAATGACTATCATGATATTGTAGTTATACTATTGAATAATGATCCGCTCTTTGGTATTCCTTTGCCAAATCCTCACGGATTATTGTTCCTCTCATTGTGCATGCTATAAATCAACCACATGAACATTAAGGAAAATGACTACCTCATTCGCTCAAAGATATTATTGGTAAGTCTTCCAGATTAGTCTCTACATGTATACCTCTAGGAAGAATGCATTGATGTTGAGGAATCATTTGTTCCGGTTCATTCAGTGAGTCAATATACACCCGATTGTATGTTTATTCACGTGTTGGACATTTGACACAAGTTGATTACTTCGGAGTTAATCATTTATCACTTATTTGAGATTGAAGTTGACTGTCACAAAGGCGTGTTCTTATTTGATAACTTGCTCGGGCTTAAGAATTTGAGTTGAAGACTTGGTTTATCTAGTTACCAGCTGTCGGGGTGGATGGTTGAAGACCTGGTTAACTATCACTTTTAGGAGTTACGTTGTTTTACTCAGTGTAACATGCTATGATGGTGTGGATAATCGCAAGAGGTGTTAATGTCTCATACTTTGTTTGAGTAGTGAGTACTTAGAGATTTTCTTGAAGCATAAATTCTCAACACCGTTCTTCCATCATTAAGTGCAAGCTTAAGATACAAATGTGGTGAATTCGACTTCAGGTTCAAGTTTGGTATATCTGGTTTTCTTCAACAGTGGTCACTTCAAATTGTCTACATATGGGTTGATAAAGATAGTCAGAGAGAGTTTCTGTAGCAGTTGATTCTCACATGATTCATTTGAGCTAATTTTTGTTCTTCTCTATTTCAAGAATATTTGGTATATACAATGTGTTGCTGATTCTGAGGTATCAAAACCAGCAAGGGGGAAGGAGACATACATCTAAACACACAACGAGTACACGTGATGAACTTAATACTTCTTCTCTATTGAAGTAATACCGGGAAAGACAAATGTCATAACCGTAGAGAAACTCAGTGTTTAACTCGTAGCCTTTGATGTATTATTCCAACTATTTAGGGGAAGGATATATTATTCTAACTATTTGGGGGAAGGATTCATTATTCCAACCATTTGGGGGGAAGTGGTCTCTGGATACTTTTGGTATGTGGTAAATCAGCCTTCAGTAGGAAGAAATATGAGAAGAATATTTGGAACGTGAGATGATATTGCTGATCGACATCTTCTATATGATTTATGATAAAGTGCTTCCGGTTAGTGCTTCATGTACACAATGTAATGATGATTCCGATGAGATCGCAACCATCAGGGGAGAGATATGTGTACATCAGGGTCGCACAACATATTCACATGATCGAGCTTAATCAGTTATTCCGGAGTTGACATCCGCAGAGAAGATCAGTGATTCAACCAGTTACTGTGATGTCGTTGTCTCTACTCTGGTTGGGTACTTGTGTACATTATGGGCTGATTGGTTATATGGAAGATAACTGGAATGCACTTGGTAAAATGAAGATGTTGATATATTGTTCCCCTGAATAGACAACTGGTCAATCTCGAAGAGTAATGTGTACATCGGGGACGCACAACAGGTTCATGTGATCAGACTTAATCAAGTTATTCCGGATTTGATAACCACTGAGACGATCAATGTTTCAACTTGTTACTTCGGTGTTCTCGAGTTCTTCGGGGTGCTGAGCCTCATTCAATGAGACCGTTTTTATTCATTTCTACTTCTTGGGGAAATGGTCTTTATTCTTAGTTTGACGGTTTGGGGGGAAGCTACCAAAGTCTCACTTTCAGAAGGCTCAAGTTCTAACGACGATTCAAGAGCCTCGAAAGCTTTGGTGGTGAAAGTTTAAGAGATGATGACTTTCATCTTCTACAAAGTGCTGATCGATTTCCTTATCTTGGTACTTGTATCATCATCTTCTTAAACTATTACTCTATTTGTATATATTTATCAGAAAAACAAAATACAAAAATCATAAAACCAACAAAAAGAAAATAGGAAAATATAAAACCAACAAAAACCCATAAAAATCAGAAAATTTGAAAACACCAAAAATATTGTTTTTCAAGACATGTCTTCTGATATCGATAACATCTACGGTTTTAGAAATGTCATTCAATAATGGCACGGGACCATAGATGAAGTTCGAGCAGAAGGTGTAAATATTCTTTTGTTAACATGTCTCAATATATGGCTTACAGTTATTTCAGACTGTAACCCGCGCTTCAAAAAATGGCTTACAGTTATTTCAGACTGTAACCCGGGCTTCAAATGATGGCTTACAGTTATTTCATACTGTAACCCGTGCTTAAAACTATGGTTTGCTATTATTTCAGATAGCAACCCGTTCTTCAAGGAAGGAAAGTGCTGCGCTAAACCAATTTTCAAAAATTTCGTGCACTTATCCTAAAACAAAAACAAGGAAAGCATGTCGTCAAAAAGACTGTTGTTCCTACACAAATGTTTTTCCTTCTAAAATTCTTCAGAAAAATATTTGTTGTTTTCATAAAATGGTGGTAAACTGAGTTGTTTGAAAATCAATCAGAATTAGAATGTTCCTAAATTTTCAAAACTCAATCAATGACTTTCGCGCTTTTAAAACTTTTTTTGAAATGAGTCATTGATTGAGGGGGAGAATGTTTTCAAATTTACATCATCTAACGAGCTTTCTTAATTATTCTATATGCTTAACTAAAAATGATGTTAACCTACGTTGAAGGACTAGGTGCCTAGGATATGATTGTTAGGATTAGATGATTAGAGTTTGATAAACACATTATTCCCATGCTTTATATGAACTGATTGATATCTTGAATTTACTTTTATTAGTCGATTGCTGTTTGGGTGATGTCGACCACCATATATTTGTATGTGTGTTCACTAACGTATGCAGGTATATTGGTATATACGAATGTTCCTGATCCGGATCCCACAATTGAAGATGATTGGATGCCGAAAGGAAAGGGCAACTATATCTTGGGTCGACAAATGAAGAAATGGAGCTTAATTTGACTTCTATGAAGAGTTGGCATGAAATGCAACGTAAGAGGTCTCACTGCATCAGCGGATGGTTTTCTTCATCATCAAATGAAGAAACGGAGCTTAATTTGACCTCAGTTGGCATAAAAAAATGCAACGTATGAAGTCTCACTGCATCTGCAGATGGTTTTCTTCCAACCCTCAGCAACAACAACAAAAGCTTCTCAACCACCTAACGTATCTTTGTGCAGGGATAATAGTGATAATACCATTTTTCTAAAAACTTTGAAAAATATTGTTTTTGAAAATGGAAAAATGTTGTTCTGAAAATAAATCGGATTCAAAGTTTTGAAATCAACCGGACTTTATTTTGTCAAATCTTAAGTGATTTCAAATTAAATATTTTCAAACGATATTTCATCTATCAAGTCCGTTTGTACAAAATAAGTGGTGATCTAAAGATTTAATGTTATGTCATTATATGATTTTCTTTAAAACTCAAAGATCTTACAAAATGAAATTTTTTCTGTTCTTGTTTGATTGTGAAATTGTTTTATTTTACTTAAAGATCTCTTAAAACTTTCATACCTGACACTAACAATCTTTAAATGTCTTAAATTGGTCCTTATCTGTCATTTTTCAAAATCAAATCTTGCCACGTCTTTCCCCAAAATTTTCTAAATGATTTAAATCTTTTGGGATCACAAATCTCAAATGGTTTAAAAATTTTGATCGGGGGAGAGATCATGATTTAAATCTCAAATCTGTTTTAATGGAATTGGTTTTAGTCCTTAAAAGGGACTCCTGCCTCCATGTGCCAAACAATTTCAATATACATAATGCACATGTTGAGGGGGAGCATTTATACAAAAACAAGATGAGTTTTTAAATCCGGCACATTTTCTCCCATGTTTTCTAAACCTTATTAAATCACTTGGGATCCAAAATCTCAAAGGGTTTGATATTTTTGATCAAGGGAGAATTTGTGATTTAATATGAAATTTGATAAATGATGATCGATGTGATTCAAAAGTGCAGGCTGCTCTCCCATATGTGCTAAACGCCTTCGAATCTCGAAGCACATATTGAGGGGGAGGATTTCAAAAGAAAATAAACTATCAAGGTACATAGATTTCTATGTTTTAAACTAAAGTACCTTGATTGATTTTCTAAATGGTTTCTTAATGGTTTGTGTGATCGTGAATGTGCTTCAAAAGAACTCTTGCCTCTATGTGATAAAATAATTTCAAATATCCTATGCACATATTGAGGGGGAGAATTTACCAAAGAAAATCAAATGGATTTTTCCATGGAAATTGTGATCAAGAATTTATTTCAAAAGAACTCTTACCTCCACGTGCTAAACAATTTATAAAATCATGTGCACATGTTGAGGGGGAGAATTTCTAAAAGATCAAAACAATTAAGGTACAAAATGCTTTGATATTATATCACAAGTACCTTGATTGATTTTCCAAATGATTTTTCAATTGGTTTTGAGAAGGAAAGAACAATACCAAAAGACCAACCAATTTACTTTATGCATGGTGTATAAGGATGGTTAGGTTAGGTATTCGTTCCCACGATCCCGCCAGAGCCGGAGGGATCTACCCAGGGACAATTCACTAGATAGTGTAGAAGTCCTTAGGTATGATGAAAAAAGGAGAAAAGTGAGATATGGAAAGAGTGCGGACTGAGACAGAGCTAGTACTGGAATAAACCCAACAAGGTTCTAGTTATGAAGTCTCGGTAAGCACTGAAGGGGTTGAAGAATGAAAAAGAAATAAAATGAGAAAAGGGTGAAAAAAATAACCCTCCAATAATTCAACCTTAGGGCAGACACCGGGTTCAATACATATGCTACTGGTGGTTACTAATGTAACACTGGTATTGAAGACAAGACGTCATGGACCCAGTGACGCACTGCACTAAACTTTCCAAGCTACTCAAGTTCCTCTTAAAAGGGCTTGTTTCATTCTCACGGGGAACCTATATAATCTATCGACTTTCTCTTAGAGATTGTTGATATTGAAGAAGGATACCCTCTCCCTAGTCTCCGTCATAGGAACCAAATGTGCACTATTGAGTCTAGAGCCAAGAGATCATCCACAATATCTCATTAGGACACAAAATTAATGAAGACTTGCTGTTTCAAACAATGTGGAAAGTAAGAATATGATAAGAGTCCTACGCATTATCCTTGTGGTATTTCCAGAACATCCGAGTGATATGTAAAATATTCACGATGAAGATGGAAATCCTTCTAGAGCCAACATCAAACAAGCTCTTGGTGGGTGACATGTGAGATCTTTCCTAAAGATCAAGCTTGTGACAATTGGATAGAAACGATGGGGCGATTCAATCATGAATCAACCTTGGTCCAGGAAATGGTTTGACGGATACCTTTGAAAAACCGGTCGGTGTGCTCAATAACTCTTTCCTATTGCACATCGACTGTGTATTAATTTTTCAAAATTAAAAGGGTATTTATGATTGAAAATTGATTTTTCTTATAAAACCTTCATCGTATTGCAAAACTCTTTCTTCAAGCAATACGCGATTGTTTTCAAATCATTTTTAATCAATCAGTAAATCTCAATTTGCTGGTTCACTCACTCCGTGTTATCTTCTTTGAAACGTTCCGGTTTGAGAACAGCTAGTGCAGCTGCGAAACCCTGTCAAGGAGATTCTTCGGAATTATACCTGATCACAGGCAGTACTTGTACTGATCAACGGGGAACCGTGGGCCGTGTACCTCAATTCAACGAAAGTGATCAAAGACACTTTCATGTGTTTTATTGCTAACTGTTGTTTGCAGGTACATTTGGACGGTTGCAGCTGATCAGAATTGAGAAGTCAATCCAAAGCCGCATGCTCACACATCACATTCAATTCTAAAAGAAATCATGATAACTGCATATCTTCATCAACTGGCTCTGATATTTTCAATCCATGCTTCTGCTACGCTGCTGCAAATATCATGAATCAACAAAGCTTCCGCTACTCTGATGAGAAGATATCATGATCCAAAATGTGAGCATGTCGGTCCAAAAGTCACAACTTCACATAATGACGATACTACAATGGATGAGTCAGAGATTTGCTGTGGCTGATGATCTCTAAATTGGCTCAATGAATCACCCAATGTGGATCATCACAAAGACCTCCACTAAAAGAAGAAAGCAGTTGGACTTTGAAGAATCACTGCTAAAGCACAAAGATTACATAATTGAAGAATTGAAGTCTACGAGCTCAAGAATTAAGATAAAATAGAATGCTAGGATTCGAAATGTAAAACATGGGGTGACCTCCCTTAGGGGGAGATTGTTAGGAATTAGAAATTCTATAGTGAAGAGTCGGTCACCCCAAATATAATCTAGCATAAGTTAGCTCGTAGACATATCGTTATTTACGTGTTTATTAGTTAGTTATTAGCTTAGTTTAGTTTAGAGTAACACCGTGGAGGAAGGACGGGTCTTTACCCACTGTATGCCTGATCCACAGTCCGAAGGAGGACGTGTAGTATGTAACTATAAATACCCTTTACCTCCTAAGGTAGAGGGTTGGACCTTTCAATCTAACCTTCTTTCTTTTGTTTACTTTCTCTTTCTAGAAAGGCTCCCATTCTACTTTCTCTCTCTAAAATACTTCATCTCATTCGAACCATATTGTGACTTGTTATGCGTTTATGAAAACCAATATCTTACAACCTCAAGGTAGATTGAAGAGAAAGGCTGATATGTCTAAGGCTGTGGACTACACATCAGAATCAGAAACAGAAAAGAAGAATTGAGATGTGTTGTTTTCTGGTAAGTGTTTGGATACATCCTCCAATACAGATGTTTTGAGCTTAAAGGAAACTTGAGAATTCTATTTGAATATATCAAGTTTAGGGGAGGATTGTTGGGTTTTAGGTTCCTCAGATCAGGAATTATTTAAAGTATTGGAACCACTGCTAGAGTTGATGAAACCACTGCCAGAAGAATGAATCCACTGCTGAAGTTAAACCGCGTCTAGTAGTAAAGTAGAACCACTGCTATTGTATTGTAAACACTGCTAGTTGTGTATAGTCGGTTTAATATTTTGTATTAGATAAATATGGAAAAGATAATTATCTTGTAGGTTATGTATTATATTATGTAAAGGACTCCTTAGCCTATAAAAGGATGTCCTAGGTTAGATTAGATATACGTGTGTTTTAAATCTAAGGTCGATACACTTCAAGGTTGTAAAACCCTAATATTGGTTAGAGTATTCGTTATTAATATAATTGAGGTGTTTAAGAGTTATTGTTATTGTTCTTCTTCTTAAGGTTGAATATTAAATTTCGCGCAATATTTAACAAGTTATTATCAAGTCAGTTTCTATAAGGATCGTTTGCTTAATTGGGATCAACAAAAGGTAACTAGACATTTTATCAACTAGTTACATAATACATTTTACAAGTTTATTTTCATGAATATTTTAATCTAAATGAAAATGAATTTTTACATCATTCAACGCATCATCATATCTCTTTAAGATCTTGAAAAGATTTGGATAGATTTGCAAGATCTTGGAAGATATTCTAAGATATCAAATCCAATAAATTATTATTTTTTTGATTACCACTTTGGCTATAAATACCAACCTATTGTTTTCTCATTTTCTCATCCCTTCCAACACACATTCTCTCTATCTTTCTTTCATCTTTAAGATCAATAGATAACCATGTAGTAACATACATTAATCACCCTCATCATCACATAATCATAATGCTTCTAACATTCATCTTTGTTGTAAGCATACTTTACATTTTGATCAACCAAGGAAAGCTTGGAGATCTAGCCATCCTCATCCACCACAAGCATACACACATGAAGATCTATCACATCAAGCTTGGGAAACTTGTGATCTTCATCATTTGAAGGCTTCCTATCAATGGAAGTTCATTTAGAAGTAGTCATTCATATCCATTAGACATTTGTGTCATGGATCATCATTGTAAACATTATTGCATCATCACAACACCTTCACCAAACCAGATTAGATGGTTTATGTTTTTGTGCCATAAAACACAAGGTTTGTTATGTTGGGCCTTAAAACATAACGGGAGTGGTTGTACCCGGAAAGAACTTGACATCTATCTTAGTGTCGAAAATATTGTATAGGCGACGTTAGGTTGGTTCTACCTCGAACTAGAACCCGGTATTTAGCTTTGTACCGGAAAAAGTGTAAGCGACGATTGTAAGGTTTTCTCCGCAGAGAAGGGAGCTTGTTGATTTAGTGAAGTAACTCTCGAGTTGGGTACTCGGGGAGTGGAGTAGGGCGGAAAGGAGATCCGTGACCGAACCACTATAAATCTTCGTGTTCGGTTTGCACTTTCCTTTCTTTATCTCTTTACTTTTATAATTGCACTATACAATTGCTTGTGATGTGGTTTGATGTTTGTGTGACAACTTGGTTTACTATGATTTATATTAGTCATAAACGATAATTGACACTTTCATATTATAACAAACTTCATAAGCGATTGGATACAAAAGATCTAAAGTTTTTAAACGGTAACATATTCCCCCCCCCCTTCTACGTTTTCACAATTGGTATCAGAGCCTCGTAGCTCTTATTTTCAAAACAAATGGTTTTTAAAATGGAGCACGATCCATGTATCAAATACCATTGAAGCGAAATATAATATGAAAAATGTTTAGTTATTTTGTTGTTAAATGTTTAGATAAGTCAAATTAGTAAAAATGATAATAAAATATGTGTATTATATTTTTTCTATCAAATCTAGTAAGTCCTACACTTTCTTGCTATACGTAAGTACATTTTTCGTTCATTCTGTGAAGACCACAGATTCGGCGGAACCAAAAAAAGGGTTCCTCCCTTGTAAAATTTTGGTTCCTTGGTCTGCATAGTATGCAGTTTTTTGGCCTATTTTAAAAAATCATAACTAATTAACCATAAGTCCGTACGAGTCGCGCCACCCATCATTTTATAGGGAATTGAGTCTAATTTCATTTAAAAATACTCTCATGGCCTGAGTCTAATTTTAAATAAGTGAAATAGACCAAATACTACAGTATGTCCAAGATATTAAGTTTCGCTTTAACATAAAAACTCAAATTTTTTGAGTCAAGCAATTTAAGTTGGTATTCTTAGAACATGGATATAATTTCTTTTGAATCTAAATAATTTGGTAATATGTTTAAAGGAAACTAATCAAGCTTGGTATACATCGTCATATTTAAACGCAAAATGACGAAAAGTCTTTTTCTTTTTATGCTATGCTAAATGACTGCTTGTTTATATTGTTTGCATATATGTTTCTTACTTATTTTCAAATTGTTTTCTTGTATAACATAAGTGTTAATCTTGCCATGTCATTTATTTGCTTTTTTGTCGATTTCTTATTTATGCACAATAGGACATTTGCTAGATTTTGTGCACTAAATTGGAAAATTATTTTACCATCACTTATAGACTTAGATCACTTTCTTTGCATAGGTTATACTAACATCTCGCATAACTTATGAAATGTCAAAACTTACTTAGGAATGAGTACTAAGTAAATTAGTCAAGTACTTTTAAAATGTTGTTTTGCATAATCTCCCGCATATAAGTTCAAGTGCTAAAATGAAGGTTTAAGGAGTGTTTGGTACAAGAACCAAAATGATGTTGTATGATGTATTTTATGTATCTTCGCTTTCTAGGATGATAACTAAACTTAAAACAATCAGGTGAATTAACTTTGCCGTGCAGGGGGATAACATTCTGTGACAACTCGTAATTTCAGGTCATTTTACAAACTTTGAAAATTTCACTATTCATCTCGGGAATTTACTATTCATCAGTTACTATTCATCATTTTACTATTCATCATTTTCGAAGTCGATTTGATATTTTGAAAGGGTATTTCAAAATTTTACTATTCACGAAACACTATTCATTCCCGGAGAAAATCACTATTCATGAGTCACTATTCATCATTTTTCGTAAACTAGGTTTACGAGTATCAAATACGCGTAACCTGGAGGGTTAAGCTGCGTATTCATGGAATATCATCAAGGACATTTCATATAGACTAGGTTTAGTCTACATATCATTAGCATCATTATCATCATATTAGTTCATGCATGATTTTGCATTTTACATTAAACGTATAATTTCCTATTAAATAAACGCTATCGCGTAATCATTTATTTTGAACATTTGATCCAACACTTCCAAAAATTATCCCGATATATTTTTATATTCATATTAAGATTATAAAAATAATACTATGAGTTTACCCGGTGTTTTAAATTTATTTTGTATATAAATTGTTATATTTATATAATTACGACGGTTTTCGTAAATACTACTCTATAATTATTATTTCACTCAATTTTTGTAAGGAATGTATTTTTATAATTTTTATGACTTCAATATATTTTATTTTGATCCGTTAAAATTTATTTTTAGCTAACGCTACCCTAAAAGCTTAAATATGTACACAAGTTACTAATTATCCTTAATTAACTACACATTCACTCTACACTTATACATTTAATTTATACAAAATACATCTAGTCTTTTTGTTTCATGTGTGTGTCGACATACAAGGTGACTCACACACATTTTGGTACTAAATATCCTATGTATACATATTATATTATTTACAAGTTACACATACATACATAATATCAAAGTGTAAAAAAAAGATCTACTCTCTCATTTCTTCTACCTTAGAACCGGCAAAGGGAAGATAACAAGCAAGGAGATCATTTTTTTTTCAAGACAAGTAATTTACACAACCCTAGCGTACTCTTAAGCAAGGTTTTTAAATAAAAACCTAGGGTATTAGGATAAACCCTTGTTCATTAAACCTCATCAATTAACTAGTAAGCATTTCATGATCATTTTCATCTTTCATATTCATATTATGGTCATTTTATCATGCTTGAGAAAAACATGCAAGTTATATGGTTACCTATACCACTTTAATTGTTTTTAAGTACTATAAATGTTTAAATATCATCCTATAATTATCCCTTGAAACATATCACTTTTGATGATGTCTAGGAACCCATGACACCCTAAGAAGGTGTATGGTAGGTTTAGAATAGCTTTTGCGTTGGTTTGAAGTGGTTAGAATAAGTTTTACGCGAGAAAAACCCATTTCGACAACTATATAAAAGGGTCTGATCATTTCTGTGAATTCTGGAAATTTCGACAGTTGGTAAAAATTTTTGGGCTAGATATTTAGAAAATATACTTTAAAACGAAAACGTGGCCGCTTGAATGGGTTAAAACGGAGTTATAACGAAGAAGTTATGTTATTTTCAAGTTTAACGACGAAAACTATAATTTTCAGAAAATTCAGCATGTTGTCTCAACTTTTTACGAGTCAAACATGAGTCTTAAGCGTTATTAAATGAGTCGATTTATCAAAAATATATTAGTATACTTTAACACGAAGCTAAGGACATATAAAACGTATAAAACGGACTTGTAACGATTAAATTACACGCGGTTGAACAAGGTTGCCGTAACTATTTTATATAAGCATAATTAATATATTTTCTAATAGCCAAACATATCGGCCGCGAATGACCATGTTGAGGGTCGTTTTTAACATTGATGGAGTACTTTTTATAAAATGATGTTTTCTAGTAAAAGTAAGTTCACCTATTTTCCAAAATGTCCAGCTGTTCGTCAAACGGAGTTGTAACGAGTAAAATACGGTCACTCAAACTTTGCCGAAATTTACCCTTAAACAATATTTTGGGTACAAGTACCCTACTTCACCTATGTTTTTCTCCATGATCGAGACCTCTATGATGAAAATTTAAAAGCTAAGACTTTTAGATAATGCTACAAGCTTTCCAAAACCATTGAGTTCGTTTCCTAACACTCGATATTCATAATTTTACGACTAGCTTTTCGAGGTCATTTAGTCACTTTCACAAATTATCAAAGTATATTGTTTTGCGATGAAAAGCTATAAATTCTTGATAAATCACTAAACGACTATCGTAGGAGGTTGTTTGAACGTAAATACTTGTAAAGTATTTTATAATATGACGAGATGTCATAAACATATATTTTGACGATAAACATTATTTTCAAATGTACAAGTGGTATGGATATCATATGATTTTGCATGCACGACATTGTTTCATGATTTACATTAGAACATATCATTCATAATAGGTCACGGTTAGAGGTTGCGCCTCATTTCAGTATTGCCATTATATCATCATGATCATTGCAACAGGTGAGTTTTCATAGCCCCGATTTATTCAAGTTTATACATTATTTCAAACCTACGGGGGAGAATACATTGCACATCATTTTTATACGAGCATAAGTATGTTCAAATTCATTTACATTGCTTAAGTTTCCTCATTGCCAATTGAATGTCCCCATTTCATAATCATGAACCGTTAATTTCGGAAGAAGCGAGGGTGAGTGGATAGATCTATTGAGGGTGACTCCTCCATCCGTGTTGGTGGTCCCAACTGGTCAACGGATGCATTTCATTTTTATCATCATTGAGTTGTTTGGCAAAACACTCTGTTGGGGCAAACATCAGGAACAGTCTAGCTTCGGTGTCATGTGCTTAAGCAATTGTACCATTTTTGTGACATATTTGTCATACATAACTTATACTTGCGTTGGTCGTATAAAACATTTACATAAACTCTATGAACTCACTCAACCTTTGTGTTGACACTTTTAGCAATGTATTTTCAGGTAACTAAGGCATTCACTTCATGGCATGCATGAGGACTTATCATAGAGTCGCGGTGACGACGCGTCTCACATGGATTTATACATTTTTAAAACATTGTTTGACTTGTACCAAACTTATTTCCGCACATGTTGATTTTCATTTGGGACCTATCTTTGTAACTCTGAATGTTTTTAATATATCAAACGATGTTCTTTTCAAACGACACTTTAGGTCGTTCAATATAACTGTGATTGTGGTGCTATGACAGTCATCCCCCAGGAATTCTATTCCGCTGCAAAACAGGTAATTTGGGGGTGTGACAGATTGGCATCAGAGCTTCGGTTATAGGGAACTAGGTTGCATCATTGACCGTAGACTATAACTACATCATCATAGCATCTCATCATTTCATCATAAGTGCATAGTCACTATACATGCGGTTTCATACGCACATTTTGCGAGTTATTTACTTTCATTTCAAATCGATTGTCACATTAATGCCTTCAGATACCCATCCCATCATACTCACATCAGACTTTGACATGGAGAATGCCCTGTCATTCCCTATCACAATTTTAACATCAGTTGACTTTACACCAGACTTACCACACATATTATCCGATGTGGAGACTGAACCCTTTGAGAAGGGCGAAGTGGCACCTACATCATCACAATCACCATTGATTCACTGTAGGATCAGGACAATTTTTATCATTCTGTTGGGACAGATCATACCATTTGGTAGGACTTATAGGCTTAGTCCTAATGGACCTATTAGTCATACATTTGATTTGCCGCTTGGGAAGCGTGCATGATTTGACGCACCACCACCATCTACCACTGAGACTACAGAAACTACACTATCTTATAGATTTAAGGACTGTGAGAGTTTCAAAGCTGTTGTTATTAGACAGCCTACTGCTCCTACACTTGAGACATGATTAGACTACCAACAGGAACAGATAATAAGTACCTTTCTAGCTAATGTAATCTTTATCATTTATTATCTCCACTATAATCACAACCTTTGTTTATTTCATTCCTTATTCCAATTGCCCAATTTTCAATCATTTCGCGACAATACCTCACTATCTTACTAGGGGTTAGGCCAACTTTATTCTTGACTAATTAGGAGAATATTACCATTCTATGAGGTTCTCCCATGTATCCTACAAACCATTCAACAAATTATATTTCAAGTTACTTTGCTACTACTTCATAACATTATTTCACTTAATTTTATTTCAAGCTATTCTACACCATCTTAGAAATATTGTTTCATAAAGTTTTAAAACAAGTTGTTTCGTTACCACCCTATCAATTGGCTTTCAGTCATTTTATCAAATATTTAATACCATCATGCGTAACGATTTTCATGTTACTCTGAAAAATTATTGAGCCATTATCTTACAAAACAAAACGTTGAATACCATCTAAAACTTCGGAGGAACATAATACCATTTCAACAAAACCAAGCATCACATCATTTGTCCTCGATTATACATAGCCTGATCACCTATGTATAATTCAGGAAGAATTATGTCATGAAAGTAACAAGCATCATTTCAAATCTCTTAAAACAATCTTCACTCAAAAGCAAGGATTTGTAAACAGATAAATTGCTCATAAACACCTCTTTTGTCAACACTCTATAGATACTTACACCATTCATCCCTCACTCAACCGATAAGATAGAATTTGACGAGTTATTTGTTTTCTTAGGAAAGGCTTCCTATACCATCTATGAGGAGGATTCCTCGATACAAGAAAACAATGAAAGGCTTTCAGATTTCCCCACAAGGACTAGAAGTATGTAGTAAGATGATTCAAAACTCAATAAAAATCTTAAGACATCACGAGACATTCCGAACCACTATTTTGGACTAGAAGCCAAATTATATCATTTCGAAAGTACTAGCTAGACCGAGTTACAAGATTTAGTACGAAGCGAATACACACTAAGCAACACTATAGGGAGAAACCAAGTCTTCTAACTGAGACTACAGAACATTTCACTAAACATGGTCTCAACAATATGTGAACTTCCCTACGATGAGTTTCCCATAAAGGAAAATTTGGTTAAATTAAGGTTATCGATATAAAACTTCCCCTAAGGCATTGTGTTCTCTATAAATTACAAGTAACGTCACTTCTATATCAAGAGATGCAACAGATCTGAACATATCGGACAATCAATGAACCTCCATCTATAAGTGAAATCAGAACAAACATTCTTCGACATAGTATGAGCTGGTATCTATTTTCTTGCTAGCATGATAACAATATAAGTGATGACATATTTTAGAAGCACTCAATATTGAAACAAGTCTTGAAAATTAATCACTACACCACATCACTTGAATATTTGAGGTTTTGTGACTTGACAACATAGAGTGTGGAAATATTTCGATAAGAGAAATTAGGAGAGACACCATCAAACAATAAACATTTTTGGTGATGGAGACTAAGCACCTTAGGCAAGTAAGATTCAAGTAATGACATTCGCTAGAACGAGAAACGCGAGGAATCACAACTGTTACCTATAATCTATTCTTTTCAATAAGGTCCTTTTCGACAGATTTAACATTTTGAAATTTGGCACGAGACACGTGGTATCAATTCCAGTTGTACCTATTATAAGCTATTCGATTCACCTTAGGCTTCTGACAATCATTTCAAGATTCCCGTGGAACCTACTAGGATATGAGTACCACCTATTACCCTGAGCTCAATGGTCAGAGCGAGAGAACAATTCAAACATTACAAGGTATACTCAAGGCATGTGTGATTTTCTAGAAATGATTAGGCATATCATTCTTCATCGAACAAGTTTCTTTACAACAATAGTTATTACATGAACATATTGACTACACCATTTGAGTCACTATATGGTTGAGGTGTCAATCACTTATTTACGGGCCAAAATCAGGAAAGTCCAACTCACTAGCCCATGACTTATTCATGAAAAAACAAAGAAATCGTACAAATCAAGAATCAGTTACAAGTAACAACATATAGCTAGATAAGCTACGTCGATATACGACGCAAAATATTGGAAGTATGTTCCATAAGTCGCAAACCATTAGAATTTCAAGTTGGAAACAGATTTATGTTCAAAGTCCCGTCTTGGAAGGGCGTGGTACGATTCAGAAAAACATTGGACGACCCGATGCGACTCAAATATCCTCACCTTTTCACAAGTAACATCGTAGAACCTAACATGGACTGAATTCAAGGACTGAATTTCTTTTTGGATGGGCGAATGTGACAACTCGTAATTTCATGTCATTTTACAAACTTTGAAAATTTCACTATTCATCTCGGGAATTTACTATTCATCGGTTACTATTCATCATTTTACTATTCATCATTTTCGAATTCGATTTGATATTTTGAAAGGGTATTTCAAAATTTTACTATTCACGAAACACTATTCATTCCCTTAGAAAATCATTATTCATGAGTCACTATTTATCATTTTTCGTAAACTAGGTTTACGAGTATCAAATACGCGTAACCTGGAGGGTTAAGCTGCGTATTCATGGAATATCATCAAGGACATTTCATATAGACTAGGTTTAGTCTACATATCATTAGCATCATTATCATCATATTAGTTCATGCATGATTTTGCATTTTACATTAAACGTATAATTTCCTATTAAATAAACGCTATCGCGTAATCATTTATTTTGAACATTTGATCCAACACTTCCAAAAATTATCCCGATATATTTTTATATTCATATTAAGATTATAAAAATAATATTATGAGTTTACCCGATGTTTTAAATTTATTTTGTATATAAATTGTTATATTTATATAATTACGACGGTTTTCGTAAATACTACTCTATAATTATTATTTCACTCAATTTTTGTAAGGAATGTATTTTTATAATTTTTATGACTTCAATATATTTTATTTTGATCCGTTAAAATTTATTTTTAGCTAACGCTACCATAAAAGCTTAAATATGTACACAAGTTACTAATTATCCTTAATTAACTACACATTCACTCTACACTTATACATTTAATTTATACAAAATACATCTAGTCTTTTTGTTTCATGTGTGTGTCGACATACAAGGTGACTCACACACATTTTGGTACTAAATATCCTATGTATACATATTATATTATTTACAAGTTACACATACATACATAATATCAAAGTGTAAAAAAAAAGATCTACTCACTCATTTCTTCTACCTTAGAACCGGCCAAGGGAAGATAACAAGCAAGGAGATCATTTTTTTTTCAAGACAAGTAATTTACACAACCCTAGCATACTCTTAAGCAAGATTTTGAAATAAAAACCTAAGGTATTAGGATAAACCCTTGTTCATTAAATCTCATCAATTAACTAGTAAGCATTTCATGATCATTTTCATCTTTCATATTCATAGTATGGTCATTTTATCCTGCTTGTGAAAAACATGCAAGTTATATGGTTACCTATACCACTTTAATTGTTTTTAAGTACTATAAATGTTCAAATATCATCCTATAATTATCCCTTGAAACATATCACTTTTGATGATGTCTAGGAACCCATGACACCCTAAGAAGGTGTATGGTAGGTTTAGAATAGCTTTGGCGTTGGTTTGAAGTGGTTAGAATAAGTTTTACGCGAGAAAAACCCATTTCGACAACTATATAAAAGGGTCTGATCATTTCTGTGAATTCTGGAAATTTCGACAGTTGGTAAAAAATTTTGGGCTAGATATTGAGAAAATATACTTTAAAACGAAAACGTGGCCGCTTGAATGGGTTAAAACGGAGTTATAACGAAGAAGTTATGCTATTTTCAAGTTTAACGACGAAAACTATAATTTTCAGAAAATTCAGCATGTTGTCTCAACTTTTTACGAGTCAAAAATGAGTCTTAAGCGTTATTAAATGAGTCGATTTATCAAAAATATATTAGTATACTTTAACATGAAGCTAAGGACATATAAAACGTATAAAACGGACTTGTAACGATTAAATTACACGCGGTTGAACAAGGTTGCCGTAACTATTTTATATAAGCATAATTAATATATTTTCTAATAGCCAAACATATTGGCCGCGAATGACCATGTTGAGGGTCGTTTTTAACATTGATGGAGTACTTTTTATAAAATGATGTTTTCTAGTAAAAGTAAGTTCACCTAGCCTATTTTCCAAAATGTCCAACTGTTCGTCAAACGGAGTTGTAACGAGTAAAATACGGTCACTCAAACTTTGCCGAAATTTACCCTTAAACAATATTTTGGGTACAAGTACCCTACTTCACCTATGTTTTTCTCCATGATCGAGACCTCTATGATGAAAATTTAAAATATAAGACTTTTAGATAATGCTACAAGCTTTCCAAAACCATTGAGTTCGTTTCCTAACACTCGATATTCACTATTTTACGACCAGCTTTTCGAGGTCATTTAGTCACTTTCACAAATTATCAAAGTATATTGTTTTGTGACGAAAAGCTATAAATTCTTGATAACTCACTAAACGACTATCGTAGGAGGTTGTTTGAACGTAAATACTTGTAAAGTATTTTATAATATGACGAGATGTCATAAACATATATTTTGACGATAAACATTATTTTCAAATGTACAAGTGGTATGGATATCATATGAGTTTGCATGCACGAAATTTTTTCATGATTTACATTAAAACATATCACTCATAATAGGTCACGGTTAGAGGTTGCGTCTCATTTTAGTATTGCCATTATATCATCATGATCATTGCAACAGGTGAGTTTTCATAGCCCCGATTTATTCAAGTTTATACATTATTTCAAACCTACGGGGGAGAATACATTGCACATCATTTTTATACGAACCCAAGTATGTTCAAATTCATTTACATTGCTTAAGTTACCTCATTGCCAATTGAATGTCCCCATTTCATAATCATGAACCGTTAATTTCGGAAGAAGCGAGGGTGAGTGGATAGATCTATTGAGGGTGACTCCTCCATCCGTGTTGGTGGTCCCAACTGGTCAACAGATGCATTTCATTTTTATCATCATTGAGTTGTTTGGCAAAACACTCTGTTGGGGCGAACATTAGAAACAGTCTAGCTTCGGTGTCATGTGCTTAAGCAATTGTACCATTTTTGTGACATATTTGTCATACATAACTTATACTTGCGTTGGTCGTATAAAACATTTACATAAACTCTATGAACTCACTCAACCTTTGTGTTGACACTTTTAGCAATGTATTTTCAGGTAACTAAGGCATTCACTTCATGGCATGCATGAGGACTTATCATAGAGTCGCGGTGACGACGCGTCTCACATGGATTTATACATTTTTAAAACATTGTTTGACTTGTACCAAACTTATTTCCGCACATTTTGATTTTCATTTGGGACCTATCTTTGTAACTCTGAATGTTTTTAATATATCAAACGATGTTATTTTCAAACGACACTTTAGGTAGTTCAATATAACTGTGATTGTGGTGCTATGACAGTCATCCCCCAGGAATTCCATTCCGCTGCAAAACAGGTAATTTGGGGGTGTGACACATTCGAATGTTATTAGATTTTCACCGTTTTCACTTTTTAGTGAAAATCACTAGCCCCTATTGGAAATACATGCTCCCGTGAATTTATATGTGTGTTATTGCTTGTTCCTAACCAGATTTAATTATCTCCATATGTTTTAAGAAAAATTTCAGGATTCGGAAAAGTTTCCGATGGTTAAAAAAAACGCCTCTGTGAACAATTCTGCACCACACGGATTTGACGGACCAAAAAATTTGGTTCCATCCGTTATACAATTTGGTGCCACCATATTCATATTGCCGGACCAGACGGAACCAAAAACTGGGTTCAGTCCGTATAAATTTTTGGTGTCGTGGCCACTACAGGTAAGTTGCTGAATTTTACTAAATCCCGCACTCTAATTTACCAAATTTTGTTTCTAGAATAGTCCTTACTGCTTTTAATTTATATTAGGACTAGTTTAACTTACTTAGACCTTTAGGATATGCATTTCTCACCAAAATTTGAAAATTCTCAAAATCCACCCAAAGAACCTTTTCCTATAAAGGAAGGAACCCTAAATTTGGTTCCTTGCAATCCGTAGGTGTCTGACTTCTAAGATTTTGCATTGATTGAAGTTCATTTACTGCATATCTTTCATATCTCACTCAACACATCCTCAATGGATTGACTTAGGATGTTTGACATGCTCTTAAACACTTCCATCTCATTAGAAGCCATCATCTTTATATGGATTAACATCAAATCAAACACATTTCTCCATGAATCCTTAGTTCCATAAATTAACACATTCAGGATGGTCATTTCACACCTTCACTATTACTTCTCCTTAAACTTAGCATTTCTTAAAGCAAAGTCAAAATGACTAAATCATCAACCTCAAACAAGCCACTTAAGAAAACCACTAGGATTAGCGTTTGATCTTGTTGCTTCGTTAACTTGAACTCTTCATCCTCAGACTCGTCACCTCTCAACATCTCATCACCCATTCAAGATGAGGACTTGGTAAACTTAAGTACTCCAACTCCACCATCAAAATCACCCACCATTATGACTTTGTGCAACACCACCAACTTCTCCTCACCCGTTTGCGGATGACTTAGATGACTTGCCACCGAGACTAACAAATCTGGACTCATTATTTGCAAAGATATCATACACAAGTCTAACATGTGACTATAGATATTGTTTTGTATCCACATGTATTACCTTACTTGGTTAGCATGAAAATAATGTGTCATCCTCCAAGACGATAAGTATTTACATCGATTCATAACTCACACGTATGTTAAAGACGTATTATCAAGTCTTACTATCCTTGAGTATAATATAAGCTTTATAATCTCAACAAGGTAGGATTTACAACTTAAGTATTTCATTCGAAATATTCAAGTATATATGACTTACAATTGTAGTCATTAAAATTTATATCAAAAAAATCAACACCCAAGTATTTTAACGACACGTGTTAAAACACTAATCCTAAAATGACTCAAACACTTATCCTATCTCAACTCGAACACTTATCCAAAACAAACAACCCACTGTGGCACTTATCCCTATTTGACACCTGCTATCCCTCTTCCATGTTTTGGCACCATTGAGCGTATTGCTCATGAACCTCCAAGAGCATCCTTTGAACCAAACACGCCTTTTCAAGATGAACCTATACCTCATCCCCTAAGCTTCATAAACATGACCAAAACTTCAAGCACTTCACCCACTAGTTGTACCAACCAGTGAACCATAAGAATTAGTATCCGTACTTGTTGTGTTCAACATCTATGGACAAATAATCAACCTAAGTACTCGAATAGCACAACAAACCTCTACATCACCACATCCTTATTTAGACACACTGGAAGACCTACCACCTAGATCAACAAATCCACCATCCTTACCATCATTTGAATTTATTGAGTGTATTGCTCAAAAAGCCCTTGTGTCCAACACTCATACTGAGTTAAATGCACGTTTGAACAAACTCAACCATACTTTCCCATCTAGGAGGACTTAGATGATTCATTATGGCTAGAACCTTAACTGTCAAATGAGCACGATGCTCCTGGTAATTTTTGTCAATTTCCACTAGGTATAAGTAGTACTACCTTCATAAATTATCAAAGTATTAGTAATACTTTGTCGTTAAACTTTTGCATAAATTTCGTTAAACCTTAAATCAACATTTCAACAACAAATGTTAAAATGCAATCTCAAAGCCAACATCATACACCCTGAGCAACAATGACTCTTGAGGAGTATACATAAGAGACTCGAGTGAATTCCTCTTGTCATCATCTAGTGAATATAATCTTGAGACCAAATATATTTAGGATAGGACTATCCGATTCAAACACTTTGGCTTCAAATCTTCATTTACGAAAACATGATGTTTTGAAAAACATTATGCCTAAGAAATCATGCGTTAAGTTTTCATCTTGTTAAAAGGATATTTTATATCCTATGCATCATTCTCTCCTTGTGACATAATTGGTTGTGTTACAATAGATTTCATTACACCTCATTGGCTAAATGATCTTGAAACAAACATCTACAAGTTCTATGAACTAGCGTATCCAATTCATCTTGTCATACTTATTTTCATAAGCATGATAACTTTATCCCATGGGATAATCTCATTTAATTTGTTGAAAGATACTATTTGTATCAATTTCCTTTCAAGCATACATCATAACCTAACCTTGCTCAAACCTTGTGCACATCCAAGGTTAAAACTACACATCTCTAGAGCATACACAAGAACTATTGAAGTTGGTAACCTTACTTAGATTCTTGTTGAACAAAAATCCAAAGAGTTTTCTTGAGAACGTTCTTAATTTAACATATTCCATTCCCTGGTCTTAGATGATCAAATCACATTTAGAATACACACTTCAACTCATCATAAAAGATGTCATCCATTAGATCATACAATTAGCTATGTAATTTGAACAACCTTAGATTGTAAACACAAGATTAAAAACATATTGTTTGTTTTCTAAAAGTCAACACACCATAGTTAATTTTTTTTTGTATATTATGACATCTTCATCACCTTAGTTATATTTCATAATTAGTTTAGTCACATTAAGCCAAGTATTGGTAAACTATCATCTTTTATACACTTTAATAGGCAAAAGTAGGAGTTCCCATCTTTCTAACATGAGAATGACTACTGGAGAACCTATTGCACTAGAAACTCAATTTGACCTAACGATTGAATTGCTGCCAGGAGAGAAGTTGAGTATGTGGAATCACCCGTAAAAATGGTCGTGTTTAGCCTTAATTGAGCACCGCTAGTAATAGTCTCATATTCATTCTCCAACTTGAAAATTTTGTTTTCCTATACTTGCCTAAAGTAAGTGTTAAAACAGTGATAGTTTGCCTCGCCTTAGGAATACTAATCAAACAAGTAGTATATATTACTTTTCCTTTAAAACCACTTGCATTGCACTTACATGTGTTGATTACATGTTCTTTTTTGATACGATAAATTGTTTTGACGTTATCTTAGTGTTTGATAACTATTTGATTGATAGACAAATGTGTAAACCTTAGTACTATTTTATATTTATAATGCTTGTATTCTTGTTTCATGCTACTAAACGTTTAAACCTAAACTTGATCTGCATGATACTTACATTTGAATTATTTATATCCCTTTTTATGATGTTTAGCATGATTAACATGTTACTTATGAACTTATAATATGCCATTTTGATACGTGATAATTTTGATATGATATATTTGTGTTTGAAAGCTATTAGTTGGCATTCATTATATCTATGTGTAGTACGATCCAAATGATACATGCTCCAAATTGTTTTGTTTTAAACATGGCTTGCATGAATCTCTCATCTTGTTTCTTTTTCTTCTTTGTCACACTATTTGTTTGCTACGTGTGCACATATAATCTGTCAAAGTGCTTTTGGTATGACAAACTTTTAGAAGTCTTTTTATCTTTAAAATTAATCACATAGATTGTTGTGTTTATTTATAGCCAAGTATGCTTAAGTGTCTAAGTCTAACGACAAAACAATTTCAAAATTAAATGTCTTGAATAAAGTCGTATTCTTGCATAATATGATTGTTTTGATGCTATCTTGTGTGGTGATTCCTTGTCAACTAATGCAATGTGTTGTTTTTGCTTATAATGTTATCGTTTGATTTCTATAATGTTGATGTATTTTGTCACTAACAAAACTATTTTGTAGATTGATAACAAATTATTTGTTATCTAACTTCGTTTTAACTTTTATATGCTTATTATGCATAATTTCAATCTCATGATTACTATTCATTGCTTAGTAATATGTCTTACGGGACCCCTACACTTGCATATAGTTTAAAAGCATATAGAACTAAGTTCTAGAGGGTTGGCTTTGCATTTTTGTCTTTCAACCGACCTCTTTCCAAATCTCATTTTTGCTTCCGCTTTCCAAAAATCACCTCCATCACTATTTAGTTATAACAATACTCTAGTCCTCTTCACTTCTTATTAGGAAACCACATGCCTCGTTATGCGATGATCTCGCATTGATAGAAAAGAGCAATGTGACTTCAAGGATGAAGTTCTTTGTATGCTAACTATCATCTATAAAAACATTACTAAGCTCCTCACTTTTGTTAACCATACAAACCTTCTAAAACACTTTATTGACATTATTTATTTGATGCATTACACATTATGTTGAATGTCCACCAATTAAAGGGGAGAGAAATCCATTCACACAATTGTCTTTTGTCAAATTTTATGTCTCTTACATCCTAAAAATACCACCACTTAGCTAAAACCGGTTCACGAAACCACAACTAGTTCAACCTTTTTAAACCTTATATCACAAGTTTGCACCAATACCTCATCAAGTGAAAAACGTATCATGTGTTTTACAAACTTCTTCATCTCCACAATCAACAAATCTTGGATTTTCCTTAAACTAGCACCTTACAACTTCACTATCTAGAACACCATCATAAGATCTTATCCTTTTTCTCGCTTGACATATATCATGCATGTCATTGTCAGTTCAAACGATATATTAATCAAAACCGCCATTCCCAACACTTTCTCAATACGTTGGTCTATCCAACTCTCTCTCTCATATGATTTCATTCTCATCCTTATATAGGTACTTATTATTATTATTACTTTTTGGTACATATTGTCTTTACTTTTATTCAATGTCAAAGTCATCCATGTCGGTCAAAAACATGTTAATACTATCTCTCCCATTGTCACCTAGAATAGGTCATTTTTATAATTCGTGTCAATCAATGAACGAATTTTTCTTCATGTTATCACTTTTATATTTATGCATTTTCTTTGGTATCTTCGTTATAACATTCTTAGATAGAACACATTATTGATTACTCTTGGCTTGAAGCATACAAGAACTTGTTCAAAATAATAGGTTGTTAGCATTAATAAATCATTTAAATCATTACCCTTATGCATCATTGAATTGCAATGTCTATTCATATTTTTTTTCCTTCTTCCTCTTAGTCTTGGTCACTTGACATTACGAAAGGATTGCATGAGTCCATATTTTTATATTATTTGCTTTACATACGAGTTTCTAACTCCTTAATAGTTTTCTACGTTATCACCACTACCTTCCATCACCACTTTGACTAATCATCACCACCATGGATTAGCAAAAACTTACTTTTATAAATCTTGAGTCATGCACCGAGTTATCACCACATGAAACCTACTAGTAAACCGACACAAACACTAGCACCACTCACTTTAATTATTCCAACTTCACTTCATATCTTCCTTCTAGGCATTATTTTGTAAGCTCTATTCATATTATATTCTCGTAATTCTTATTAGAATAAAACACTTCATGAGATCTTTGATTATATCATTTATATATCACATATATACATATTATTTTTCTTTGTCAAAAAGATGAAATATATTGCACTAATTTTTTTATTATAGGTTCATCATCATATACACTCGATTGTATATTACTTACTCATCTAAGGATGAAGTTTGCATCAATTATATTTCTTATTTTAGGTACTTCTTGACACCCTCGAACAAGGGGGAATATCCTTTAAGCACTCATATTGCATCGTCTATACACTTGGTTGTATATGACATATTTGTTTAAAGACAAAGGTTCTATTACACTAATATTTATTTTTTAGGCTCATCTTGACGCCCTAGAGCAAGGGGGAGCTTCTGTCAAGCATTTATTAAATGCATCCTATACACACTTTGTTGTATATTACTTACTCGTCCAATGACGAATATAGTTTTGCACTAATATTTGTTTTGTAGGATTTTAATCATACCTTGACGCCTGAAACAAGGGAAAGCAACCGTCAAGGGGCAGCATGCACGCATTCATAATAATTCTCACTTTTCGACAAGCCTTTGTGCTTCGACAAAAAAGTGGAGAAGATAGGCTAACATTGCTAGGCATTTTCTTTATCTTATATTTCTCATAACTTTTTGTTGCATAAAACTAACCTTGATGTAGGTTAAGCCTCTTAATTTGATCCATGGATCCGATACCAAACAAGGGACGGATTGGAGAAGAAGATTTAACTTCACTAGGGATGATGCAAGCTCGCCTTTTTGGGGAGAAATAAAGTTAAACTCCAAGGACACGCCCTTTTTGTTTTGACAAAAGGGGGAAAAGAGTATAAACGGAGAAGGTAATGTAAAGGTAGTAAGGATACAAGTAACTTTTTACATTTTACCATCTATTACGTTTACATATTTTTTTCATCATCAAAAAGGGGGAAATTGTTAGTGCAAATATTACGATATTTAATCTATACAGTCTCGCTTGTTTTGATTGAAGACAAACATGTAACTTGTAATACATAACGTAAAATGTACAAGTTACTCGTAATCACATTTTATCTCAACATACATTCAACACCTCTCGATGTCTCAAGTCTTAGTATGTTACAACACATGTTTGTACATGTTTGTTATGTGGTATTATGATCAAAACTCGTAACAAATCATTTAGAATGCTTAAAATACGTTTAGAGTCACTAAATATTTTAATAGGTTAACCATTCTATTTCGAACCTCATTTTACATTTTGCATTCACAAGTATTTTATACAAATACATCTTTTGTAAAATGTATAACAAATATATACTTTTATTTGTACAAGTAAACTAACTATATTATTCATACAAGTATTAAAGTTTACTTACACTTGAAAAAATACAATTTATTTTGACAAGCACTAAACTAGATATTTTATTTTATAAAAGGTAACTAGACATTTTATCAACTAGTTACATAATGCATTTTACAAGTTTATTTTCATGAACATTTTAATCTAAATGAAAATGAATTTTTACATCATTCCATGCATCATCATATCCCTTTAAGATCTTTAAAAGATTTGGTTAAATTTGCAAAATCTTGAAAGATATTCTAAGATATCAAATCTAATAAAATATTATTTTTTTGATTACCACTTTGGCTATAAATACCAACCTATTGTTTTCTCATTTTCTCACTTCCAACACACATTCTTTCTATCTTTCTTTCATCTTTTAGATCTATAGATAACCATGTAGTAACATACATTAATCACCCTCACCATCACATGATCATAATGCTTCTAACATTCATCTTTGTTGTAAGCATACTTTACATTTTGATCAACCAAGGAAAGCTTGGAGACATAGCCATCCTCATCCACCACAAGCATACACACATGAAGATCTATCACATCAAGCTTGGGGAACTTGTGATCTTCATCATTTGAAGGCATCCTATCAATGGAAGTTCATTTAGAAGTAGTCATTCATATCCATTAGACATTTGTGTCATGGATCATCATTGTAAACATTATTGCATCATCACAACACCTTCACCAAACTAGATTAGATGGTTTATGTGTTTGTGCCATAAAACACAAGTTTTGTTATGTTGGGCCTTAAAACATAACGGGAGTGGTCGTACCCGGAAAGAACTCGACATCTATCTTAGTGTCGGACATATTGTATAAGCGAAGTTAGGTTGGTTCTACCTCGAACTAGAACCCAGTATTTAGCTTTGTACCGGAAAAAGTGTAAGCGACGATTGTAAGGTTTTCTCCGCCTAGAAGGGAGCTTGTTGATTTAGTGAAGTAACTCTCGAGTTAGGTACTCGGGGAGTGGAGTAGGGCGGAAAGGAGATCCATGACCGAACCACTATAAATCCTCGTGTTCGGTTTGCACTTTCCTTTCTTTATCTCTTTACTTTTATAATTGCACTATACAATTGCTTGTGATGTGGTTTGATGTCTGTGTGACAACTTGGTTTACTATGCTTTATATTAGTCACAGACGATAATTGACACTTTCATATTATATCAAACTTCATTAGCGATTAGATACAAAAGATCTAAAGTTTTAAAACAGTAACGTATTCACCCCCCCCCCCCTTCTACGTCTTCACTATCTATGTCAATATTTTCCATTTGAAACTTTTCATATCATGATAAAATAGAATTTTAAAATGATTCTTAGTTTCTCGACGTATGGCTTACTCGTAAAAAGGAACCTCGTCAAAAGTGTTTTGTAAACACGAAGACTCGTCAAAACCTTGTACCATAGAAAAACCCTAAGATATAGAGCAAAACTATTGACGAAAATCCAAATCAAAAACTCCCGTGTCAAAATTATCAAACCCACTCAAATTGTTTCTCTGTTGAACTGCCGGATCCCTAAATTTTAACTAGCCGGATCCCTTTTGCAAGGGATCCGTGGGAACCGGCACATCAGTAAAATAGAATAAGTGTTTGCTGATCACTGTGCACTTCTACTCTTCACTTTACTCTTTCACATACGACCAAAAACTCAGAATTACTGTTCCTAGGAGATCTTTCATCATCATTCCAAGAAATTCAATCACTTGTATAAGTATTATCTTCACGACATTGTAATTTCCATTCTCTAGTTCCTAGTAGTACAATTTTTACATCTTAAGAACTTTGATTCAAGTGGGTTTGTCACAATTTGCTATCACATTGTTTTCTAAGATAACTAATCAAAGAATAAACATAGTTAATACAAATTAGAACTCATAATGAATTCAAAAGAGATTTGTTGAACAAAAATTGTGATGAACCTCAAAAAGGAACTATTCACTTAATTAACACCACATTGTGGTTTTGGTGTTTAAGATCAATCATGCCAAGTTCTAAACAACAAGATTACCAAGATACGGCTCATTACATACCAGTGTACCACCGAAAGGAAGGTCTTGACCCTTAAGATCGAAAATCTTTCAAAATGCTACAAAAGCGGTTGTTTCATGAAGGCCGTGTGGTTGATCACTCCTTTCTCAATAATACCGACATTCCCGAGGTCTTTTCGAGAATCAATTTTCAGTGTCTCCTCAACATCCACGAACAAATATGCCCCATATTTGTTCTTGAGTTCTACAAAAGCATTCGGATCGTAAGGAATGATGACGGAACCATCTCAATTGCCTTCATCATCAATGAGCACAACTACACCTTAACCCTTGTTCAGTTTGCCCAGATTCTTCGAATTCCTCACCATGGAGTGTGTATGTATTCCAAAGATTGATCATTACCCAAGCTTCATGACATGGTTGATGATCATGAGGTTTACTTCACACCCCTCCATGAACCGACCACCGTGAGAGATGTCGTTTTTATTCAAAGAGCTTCCCAAACTCAAGTAACTAGGAACTCAAAAGTCATTCACCGGGATCCCTTCCAAATGGAACTTTTTGATATGTTCCCTCTCTATAAGAAATGGGAACAAGTTCTTAGGGCGAATGTCCTTTGCTTGGTTGGAAATAAGGAACATCCTAATGCATGTCTAGTTTACATGATTTATTGCCTTGTCAACTCAACTCCTTTCAACCTCGCATACTACATGGTCAATCGGATGGGTAGCATTTCTAGGACGGATAAGATGGTTCTACCATATGCTATGCTTCTTACTTGCCTAGCTAACTTTGTATTTTTTCCTTAGAACCCTCTCCCTATACGGATGACCACTTCTTCTGCAACAAAGTTATGGTACCTCTATCCGAAGAGAAAATTTCGAGGTTCATGGTTGAAGGCAAAAGACCTCATCCACCAACAGACTTATCCGAGGAGACGGAGGGAGAAGGAAGCAACTCCATGAACAACTATCATCTCGACCCCATGTCTTACATTGACCAATTACCGGACATTCCAAGCCCGTCCCAAGAGTTCTAACAAACAAAGGGGATGTTCAAATGCGTTGCCAATTTTCTAATGGGGAAGAAGAAATGAGATGGAAGCTTGAGGGGATTGAAGGTAAATCTAGATGGGATTGAAGGTAATGCTTGAGGGTGATGGGAGGTGAGGTCAAGGACCTTAATTTGAACAATGTGATGTAACATATTAAACAATATTTCTCTTATTTAGAACTCTATAGTATGTGATGGTATGGTGATAAACATGAACATCTTAACCTAGTATAACATAATAGGAATTTTACGACTCTTTGATATTGATGCAGGTTTTACTGACCAGGTTTTAATATTTATAAGTGTCTCGTTTACCTATGGTCCACCATATGCACTAACGGGCAGTGTACCCGGTCGTGTGTAGTGTAGTAATCGGTAAAACCGAGGTCGTCCCAAGAGCTATGTGAGCGGATTCTAATTAAGTCTAGGTGTCACTGGTTTTAATTGTTTTAAGGTTTGAAATGATTATTAAACTAATAAAACAAGAAATGAAAGAAAGCAAATAAAAGGTAGAGTTGTGATCAATAGGGGTAAAGTATGCTAACCTAGTTATTCATCCTATCATCTTATGTTCACGCATTACTACTTCCAATTGATTCAAGTGGGGGTTTAAGTCGCTAGGACAACATTTGGTCAGTTCGTGCTAACCTATCAGCAAAGGCTTCCACCGGAGATAAAGCTACTACCCTTGAAAGTCCAGTTGTTTTTAGTCCCCTAAGCCAATTCATTAAGTTCCGCTACATGGAAGATTCGTAAAAATGAGTGCCTGATGCAGGTTTTACTGACCAGGTCTTAATATTTATAGTGTCTCGCTATACCTATGGTCTACCCTAGTGCACTAACGGGCAGTGTACCCGGTCGCGTGTAGTGTAGTAAATGGTAAAGCCGAGGTCGTCCCAAGAGCTATGTGTGTTGGATTATTACTAAGTCTAATTGTCACAGAATAATAATGGTTTCGATAGGGATTTAATTAATTAAACTACTAATGCAAAATAAAAGCAGATAAATGGATAAAGGGAAATCAATATAGGAATAGTGGTGCTAACCTAGTCAATCCTCCTAGCTAGTTATGTCTACGTCTACCTACTTCCAATTACTTCAGGTGGGGTCAAATTCGAGAGGACAACATTTGGTCAATTCACCCTAACCTATCAGCAAAGATGCCACCACAGGAGAAATCAGACGCACCGTCATCAGTCCTGTTGTTCCTGGTCCCCTAAGCCAAGTCATTAAGTACCGCTACATGCTAGATTCAAAATAGTGAGTGCCCGGCCGTTAGGAACTTAGACACTACACCCCCAATTCTTAAGTTCATCCAAACGATAGGTGATCAGTTGGTTAAATCGCACAAGTTGAAAGGGTCGTCAGTTGGTCATATCTTACCCTTCCCGTCTCAGTCCGCTCACCTAAGGTCAGTTGGTCATATCTCCTAGGCAATTGGCCTCTACCGCCATTCAAAACTACCGAATCAAGTATGACTACTAAAGAACTATGCATGCATACACTTAGAAATAATTGTACGGAAGTAAAGGTAAACGCAAACAAAATAATTAATGAATCATAACTAGGCTAGCACCAAAGGGTGCTTAGCCGCTCATATTAATCATGCAAATCAATTCAATACTCAAAGGTACGAAATACATGAATTGAAAGTAAAAGAAATATAAAATGCTAAAGCTTATCGTAATGGAGTGACTTCTCCCTCGGAAACAGCTCCGTATGCTGCCCTAGACCTGCCTTGAGCTTTTTCCCACGTTCTCAGAGTGTTGTGTGTGGAATGGGATACTTTGAAATGCTGGAATTCGTGGGGTATTTATAGGCCAGGTCTGGGTTACGGCGTAACCAATAAAGGAGTTACGCTGTAACCTTCTATTTCTTCGTAAATGCACTAGATCTGCTAGTTACGGCGTAACCTTATTAGTGGTTACGCCGTAGTCTTCAATAAAGTTGGTTACGTCGTAAGTGATGCAGTAGTTACGAAGTAAGTATCAGCGGCGTGGAACCTCTTTTGACCTAATGGAGTTACGTCGTAACCTTTGGGAAGAGTTATGCCGTAACCTCTTGATAAGTTGGTATTCAGGGTCACGCAATAGTTACGGCGTAATGTGAGAGAGGAGTTACGCCAGAACTTCTTCAAAATAGGCATACTGTGATAAATCTTTAATAATGTTTCCAATTACGCGTCTCTTTAGCTTCAATGCTCGTAATTTACCTGAAAGTGGAAAACAATGGAAAGCAAGCGTAAATCCATATAAATGATATAAATAACGAGCATTATCGGGGGAAATTGACACTTAATATTCTGGACTATTTGATGTTATCAAATATCCCCCCACTTAAACTCTACTTGCCCTAAAGTAGACCATGTTAGATAGATTCCTAAAAAGATATCTCCCAAAACCTGGAAATTATGAGTTTAAAAATCTCTTATGCTAGAATAAAACAAAGCCGAATACCTCACGAAAGGGGAACAAACACTCAAATATCTCAACTATTCTAAATGTCAATTTTGGGGTGATCACTAAATCGCACAGTCATAACATGTATTATATCATAAGCTTGGCGGTTACACAAATCTCCACCACTAGAGTTAAGGGCTAAACAATTCTCGATGGCAATATGGGTAGACACGACAAAGGTTAAGGGGTGACTCGTCATTATTAAAATGTCACGGCGAAGTGGACAAAATCAATGATACATGACCAAATCCATGGCCAAGACACCAAAGATTGCTCGCTGCATCACCTAGACACGCTTCATGACTAAAGGGTAGGATAAGACATGGATATATAATTGGTGTAAAATGAAAAACAAGCAGGTAGTTTAAATCTATAACCAAGTCATCACCACTTACCGTCTGCCCAAAGTTCAAGCTTGGAAGTCTAGAGACCGGATCATGAAATGCAAGGTAGATGTGTCATTAGAGGACGTCGTGATGGGCACACTAGCTTTTCTTCTTCTGTCGGCAAAACTACCAACTCCAATCTTCAAATGTGACCGACGTGGCCTCCTTGATACTAATCAATAAAGCTTATACTACAGTGCTTATAACATCGCACTTTACAATATCATAACTCAATCAACTATTTTTTTTTTTCGAATCAACATTTTTTTTTTCAACATAACATCCCCCCACTTGAGATGATCAATGGGAATTCGGGGGGTCTTCAATGATCTTCATAAATGTCGTCGATGAAAGCGTGATTTCCAAACCTTTCCACTCGAACCTTGAACTTAGGCAAATGATGACTTCCCAATCACAAATAAAGACTACAGGGTAGGCTAAGGTGTATAGGTGTAACGAAACAATATATTGGGTTGAAAAAATGAAAGGAATGGCTTATAAGGGTGTATCTAGGGGTATCTTGTACTAAAGGGGAGTGAAACAAAAGGGTTTCACATGGGGGTCGAAAAGTTGAGGTGACTAATCGATAGACTCACAATGCTAGGCTGTTTGGGTGATAATCCTATAATATTGCCTTCTAAAACTGAAAAGTCCAAATACATCGAGCTAACTCAACATACCTCATCTATGGTCTCGAAATGAAGCAAAGGCCAAGTTCTAAAGTTTACAAGCTACCGGCACACTTATAATTTGGTGGATTTGGGGTAAAATATTGGAAACGGATAAGGCTAATCTCACCATGTAATGTCAAGGGTTGTATGTGCTCAGCTAAGGTCTAATCTAGTTAGGTTCGGAAAAACATGTCAAAATTTTAAAAATGGCATAATTTTTCAAAATAAACTAGAAAAATGAGGGCGAAATAAAGTTCAAGAGATAATTCTACTCCCGTCCCCCCACTTGAATTGTACAAAGTCCCTTTTGTACTATGCATTAAAATAAAGGTGAAGAGAAAGGTAGAATTAGAGCGAGAACTTCCCTGAAATTTACTCCAAAAAGAAGAAGGTCCACGAGAAAGAACCGTGCCTTCATTTAAGCGTCATGAAGAAACTTCAATCCCTGAAATCACAATACCGACAAGCATAATTATAAAAAAGAAAAAATGAAAGAAAAGAAAGACAAACCTAACTCACTTTCGTAGGAATCACGGTTACATTTAGCGAATGCAACAAGCCTTTTAAACCACTTGGTGTCCCAAGTGGACGAGTGAAGTCTCGTGAGGGTTTGCAGGGAACACACCCACAACGTTCAATTAAAAACTAATACAAGGTCACTGTGTTTTAAAATGAAAGAATTAAAGCAGAGGAAAGTTACGTCGTAACTACTATGAGAGAGTTACGCCGTAACTGGCAAAACCTGGTATGAGCTGTCAAGCAAGTAGTTACGGCGTAACCACTGAGATGGTATTACGCCGTAATTGGTAATGCGTCAAGAATTTTGCTGCTAAAATGTTGGTTACGGCGTAATCACCAAGATGAGTTACGCCATAACTCTGTTTAGATCAGCAACTGCAGCAGTAATTACTTCCTCGTTTCCTGCAAAAATGGTTAGAAAACACAAAACCCAACATAAAGGAAATACAAACAAAAGAAAGGGATAATTCGAGTTGTCTCCCGAAAGAGCACTTTTCTTTATTAACGAGTCTTTAAGTTAGACTCAGAGCCGCGGGGCTCCTATGGGGGCCTTTGGACTTGCCCCACTTATTCAATATCATTCATCAAATTATGTCTCATCCATGCAACATTCGAGGCAGTTCGGAGGTATTCAATGGTTTTGATTTTTCAGACTTTTCAAAATTTCTCTTCCGGTCCCATGTGGTAGCGAGTAAATTCGTATTTTTCGACAATAATTGGAGGTGGTATTTTGTAGGGAATCCCCAGGAGTTTGCACCTCCTTTGTTCGTAAGATTCGTCATCGGGATCAGTGAACTCCTCATTTCCTTGAAATTCAAGGTAATCTAAGATCCCTTCAATATCATCGTCATCAGAAGCTGTGTCCTTGAACCATTCTTCATCGAGCAGATTCTCCACTAGAACGCGCTTGCATTCTTCTTTATCATTACAAACCAATTTTTTGTCATTGTAAACTGTTATTTCACTCGTGTTGTTGAGATTTTTGTCGTTTGAGTTTTTTCGATCCATGTATTCCTTCCAAATTTTCTCTTTGGTTAATGTGTCCACATGTCCATACTTAATTTTCACCCAACTATCGAATCCTAGGTTGTCCAGCCAAGGCAAACTCGTTCTTTCCTCATCGTTGGTCGAGGACCAAAAGAATTCATCTTTTCCTATTCTTCCAGAGCTGCTTCCCCCGTTACACATGTCATCATGCGGGTTGCATGACGCCCAGAAAATTTTCCCAGGAGATTTTACTCTTTCACACCAGTGACTGCGTAATTCCTTGTTGTCAGTTTCACTTGAATGCTTATCATTAGCCTCTTCCTTTTTCTGAATGTGCTCTTCGTAATCAATTTTTAGCTTCTTAAGAAGATTTGGATCGATCTTGGCATCCCCAAATTGAATTGCGTACCAATCTTTAAAGGCTAAATCACCGAATTTAATACAATGTCTTTCACATTCATGAGGGCATGTCCATTCTTTCTTTCTTTCATTGTCTCCGCCATTGCAATACTCGTGGAAGGGGCTGCATGTAGGCCATGCCCTTGTGGTCTCCTCATCGGTAATGATGACAGGAGCACACCAGTGAGCTATAAGTGGCTCTTCTTCATCTTCAAGGGAGAGTTTTTCGAGTTTTTCATCATCAGTGTAAGCAGTGCATAAAAACTTGTTATTCTTGATTCTCTCCTTGTCAGTACCTCCATCACAAGTTTTGTTTCTAGGATCACATGAAGCCCATAGGTCAAATGAGTCCCCCTTAGTTACTGGTATGGCCTTGCACCAGTGATATCTTTTTTTTGATTGTGATAAAGGAAATAGGTTAATATCGTGGGACCAATCACCAGTATTCTGAGTCTCTGATTCACCAATATCAAGGAAGCTGTCTTCCCATGTATCCCAGTTACGTCGTAACTGAGATTCTTGGTTACGGCGTAATTTGTTAGAGTGGATTTCCTCAGTATTCTTCACAACCCCGTTGTCGCTGTCAAACACAAAGTTACGCTGTAACTCATTAGGCATGTTACGGCTTAACTCAGATCTGTCGACGAAATCATCCCCTAAATCCGTATCATTGACCTGAACCTTTGAGTTATCATCAGAAAAAATTACCTTACTTTCCATAGCTGGTTTAGATCCTTCAGGTTTATCGTTATTTCTCTTTACTTTTTCACTGAGCTTCATCACCATGGATTCTAGGTTTTTCAGAGTTGAGTCGTGCTTGGAAAGGTTTATGTCAGTGTTTTCCTGGAATTCCTTCAACCACTCATCTTGCTCCTTTTGTCTTTGGGCTGAATTTTCCAGAAACTTATTAATTGTTTCTTCAAGACTGGGCTTTTTTTCTCCATAAGGCCCACGGTTGTAATTTCCACGATAACCATTACTATTTCGATTATCACCGTAAAATGGTCGATTTTCTCCATACTTAGCTTCTTCAATATCCTCTTCGTCTACATGAGGACAATTTTTCATAAGATGTCCTCCTCCACAGCTTTCACAACCTACTTGGATGGCATGAACAGTTTCTCTGACTTTCAGCATATCTCAACTGAGATTTTCAATTTTACTAGCTATTGCTGCAATTCCATCAAAACTTCCGCCTTGGTTTCTTTTGCTTCCACCGTCGTGCCATTTTTGAGAGTGGTCTGCCATTTTTTGAATGGCCTTAATTGCAGCGGTAGGAGTCATGTTTGGGATAGGTCCTTGATTGTCCAGCATTTGCCTTGTAGTTACGTTTATTCCTTTGTAGAAAATATTGACCTTCTGCTGGTTATTCAGATCATTGGTAGGACACTTATAAAGAAGATTGTTGTATCTGTCCCAAGCTTGATACAGAGTTTCGTCGTCTTCTTGTTTGAAATTATGGATCTCCAAAAGCAGGTTAGAAATCTTCGATGGCGGGCAATATCTTTGAATAAAGTGTTTCTTTAGTAGGGCCCAAGTATTAACTGCTCCGGCGGGCAACCTTTCGACCCATCTTCTGGCTGCTCTAGTAAGAGTCATTGGGAATACCGTAAGCATAACAGCATCATGAGACACGCCCGGAATGTTGAAAAGGCTAGCGATGTATAGGACATTTTCAACGTGCTCATAATGCGTCTTCGTCCTGTTCCGAGAAAAAGGGTTAGCGCGAAGCTCCCTCATAAATTGGTCTTTAATTTCGAAACGAACATCCACTCCGATTGCCGGTCTTACGAGACCCGGCCCTTGTTCCGCTCTTGTCAACGCCAAGTATTCCTCAAGAGTGAGGTCATCGATGTTAAAAACTTCCATGGTAGCTGAAAACTTGAAATACTTAATATTAATCCTAATATAACTCCCCGGCAACGGCGCCAAAAAGTTGATGCAGGTTTTACTGACCAGGTCTTAATATTTATAGTGTCTCGCTATACCTATGGTCTACCCTAGTGCACTAACGGGCAGTGTACCGGTCACGATGTAGTGTAGTAAATTGGTAAAGCCGAGGTCGTCCCAAGAGCTATGTGTGTTGGATTATTACTAAGTCTAATTGTCACAGAATAATAATGGTTTCGATAGGGATTTAATTAATTAAACTACTAATGCAGAATAAAAGCAGATAAAAGGATAAAGGGAAATCAATATAGGAAGAGTGGTGCTAACCTAGTCAATCCTCCTAGCTAGTTATGTCTACGTCTACCTACTTCCAATTTCTTCAATTGGGGTCAAATTAGAGAGGACAGCATTTGGTCAATTCGCCCTAACCTATCAGCAAAGATGCCACCACAGGAGAAATCAAGCGCACCGTCATAAGTCTTGTTGTTCCTGGTCCCCTAAGCCAAGTCATTAAGTACCGCTACATGCTAGATTCAAAAAATTTGGTCAAATCGCACAAGTAAAAAGGGTCGTCAGTTGGTCATATCTTACCCTTCCCGTCTCAGTCCGCTCACCTAGGGTCAGTTGGTCATATCTCCTAGGCAATTGGCCTCTACCACCATTCAAAACTACCGAATCAAGGGTGACTACCAAAGAACTATGCATTCATACACTTAGAAATAATTGTACGGATGTAAAGGTAAATGCAAACAAAACAATTAAGGAATCATAACTAGGCTAGCACCAAAGGGTGCTTAGCTGCTCATATTAATCATGCAAATCAATTCAATATTCAAAGGTACGAAATACATGAATTGAAAGTAAAAGAAATATAAAATGCTAAAGCTTATCGTAATGGAGTGACTTCTCCCTTGGAAACAGCTCCGTATGCTCCCCTATACCTGCCTTGAGCTTTTTCCCACGTTCTCAGAGTGTTGTGTGTGGAATGGAATGCTTTGAAATGCTGGAATTCGTGGGGTATTTATAGGCCACGTCTGGGTTACGGCGTAACCAATAAAGGAGTTACGCCGTAACCTTCTATTTCTTCGTAAATGCACTAGATCTGCTAGTTATGGCGTAACCTTATTAGTGGTTACACGGTAGTCTTCAATAAACTCGGTTACGTCACAAGTGATGCAATAGTTACGGCGTAAGTATCAGCGGCGTAGAACCTCTTTTGACCTAATGGAGTTACGTCGTAACCTTTGGGAAGAGTTACGTCGTAACCTCTTGATAAGTTAGTATTCAGGGTCACGCAATAGTTACGGCGTAATGTGAGAGAGGAGTTACGCCGGAACTTCTTCAAAATAGGCATACTGTGATAAATCTCTAATAATGTTTCCAATTCCGCGTCTCTTTAGCTCCAAATTTACCTGAAAGTGGAAAACAATGGAAAACAAGCGTAAATACATATAAATGATATAACTAACAAAGCATTATCGGGGGAAATTGACACTTAATATTCAGGACTATTTGATGTTATCAGTGCCCGGGCGCTAGCATCTTAGACACTCATCCCTAACTTCTTAAGTTCATCCAAACGGCAGGTAATCATTTGGTCAATTCGCACAAGCGAAGAAGGGTCGTCAGTTGGTCAATTCTTACCCTTCCCACTAAGTCTACCTATTTAGGGTCAGTTGGTCAATTCTCCTAAGAAACTAGACACTACTGCCATTCAAAATTACCAAAATAAGGGTAGCTACCAACGAACTATGCATGCATACACTAGAAACAATTATACGGAAACTTGTAAATGTAAACACAACAATTAAGGAATCATAACTAGGCTAGCACCAAAGGTGCTTAGCCGATCATATTAAAAGAAACAACCAATTCAATGTTTGACATATTGAAATACATTAATTGAAAGTAAAAGAAAAGATAATCGCTAATGCTTATCGTTAGGGAGTGATTTCTCCCTTGGAGATGGCTCCGTATGCTCTTCAAGATCTGCCTTTGGACCCCTACTCATGTTCTCTGCTTTTTGGTGTGGAGTGAATGATGTGAAATGCAGAAATTAGGGCTTGTATTTATAGGCGAGATCTAGTTACGACATAACTTAAGTTGAGAGTTACGCCGTAACCTATATAATTCCATAATAATGATTCTCGTAAAGTTGGTTACGGCGTAACACATGGGATGAGTTACGCCGTATCTTCAATACAGGTTACAAATGACATGATTATGCCGTAATCATAGGAAGGAGTTACGGCGTAGCTGATAACGGCGTGGAACATCTTTTGACCTAATTGGTTACGGCGTAATCCTAGGTGGGAGTTACGTCTTAATATGTTGCTGAGTTGGCCTTCTGAGTCACGCACTAGCTACGGCGTAATGTGAGAGTGGAGTTACGTCGTAGCTTCTTCACAGTGGGCATACTATCATAAATCTCTTATAAAATCTCCAAATCCGCGTCTCTTTAGCTCCAATGCTCGTAATTTACCATAAAGTCAAATATAAAGGAAAACAAGCGTAAATCCATATAAATTATATAAAATACGAGCATTATCGGAGGAAATTGACATTTAATATTCACGACTATTTGATGTTATCAAATATCCCCCCACTTGAACTCTACTTGCTCTCAAGTAGACCTTATTAGATACATTTATAAAAAGATATCTCCCATTACCTGAAAAAAATAAGTTTAAAAATCCCTTATGCTAGAATAAAACAAAGCCGAACACCTCACGAAATGGGAACAAAACACTCAAAATCTCTCAACTAGTCTAAGTGTCAATTTCTAGGTGATCACTCAAAGCACAGTCATAGCATGTATTCTATCATAAGCTTGGCGGTTACACAAATCTCCACCACTTGAGTTAAGGACTAAACAATTCTTGAAGGCAATATGGGTAGACACGACATGGGCTAAGGGTGAATTGTCATTACTAACATGTCACGGCGAAGTGGACAAAATCAACGATACATGATCAAATCCATGGCCAAGACAACAAAGATTGCTCGCTTCATCACCTAGACACGCTTCATGACTAAAAGGGTAGGATAAGACATGGTATTTATTTGGTGTAAAGTAAAAATAACAAGAAAATAGTCTAAACCTATAACCAAGTCATCACCACTTACCGTTCATCCAAAGTTCAAGTTTCAAGGCTAAGAAACCGGATCATGATATACCAAGTAGATGTGCCATTAGCGGACATCATGATGGGCACATTACTTGTTCTTCAACTGTTGGAATTACCAACTTCATTCTTCAAATGTGACCAAGGTGGCCTCCTCGATACTAATTCTTTGATGAGCTTCAAACATAGTGCTTATAACATTACACTTTACAATAAATAATAAACTACAACCTTTTTTTTACATCATAACTAATCAAATATCCCCCCACTTGAGATGAACATAACATGAGAATGTGGGGGGTCTTCAATGATCTTCAAATATATTTCTTTGACGAAAGCGTGATTTCCGAACCTCTCTACTTGAACCTTGAACTTAGGCAAACAATGACTTCTCGATCACAAGTTAAGACTACACGGTAGGATAAGGTGAATGGGTGTAACGAAACAATATATATTGGGTGAACAAAATGAAAGGAATGGCTCAGATGGGTGTATCTAGGGGTATCTTGCACTAAAGGTGAGTGCAACAAAAGGGTTTAACATGGGGGTCGAGAAGTCGAGGTGACTAATCGATAGACACACAAGGATAGGCTGTTTGGGTGAAAATCCTATAATATTGCCTTCTTAAACTGAATATTCCAAATACATTAAGCGAACTCAACATACCTCGTATATGGTCTCGAAATGATGCAAAGGCCAAGTTCGAAAGTTTACAAGCTACCGGCACACTCATAATTTGGTGGATTTGGGTAAATATTTGGAAACGGATAAGACTAATCTCACCATATAATATCAAGGGTTATAATGTGCTCGGCTAAGGTCTACTCTAGTTAGGTTAAGAAAAACATGTCAAAATTTTAAAAATGGCATAATTTTCAAATAAACTAGAAAAACGAGGGCAAACAAAGTTCAAGAGATAATTCTACTCCCGTCCCCCCACTTGAAATGTACAAAGTCCCTTTTGTACTAAACGTTAGATAAAGGTGAAGAGAAAGTAGAATTAGAGCGAGAACTTCCCTGAAATTCGCTCCAAAAATAAAGAAAGCTCACGATAGAGAATCGTGCCTTCGCTTAAGCATCCACGAGCAAACTTCATTCCCTTAAATCACAATACCAACAAGCATAATTCTAAAAAGAAAAACAAAAAGAAATCTAACTCACTTTCGTAGGAATCACGGTTGCGTTTAGCGCATGCAACAAGCCTTTTAAACCACTTGGTTTCCCAAGTGGACGAGTGTAGTCTCGTGAGGGCTTACAGGGAACATCCCCACAAAGTTCATTTAAAAACTAATACAATGTTATTGTGTTATTATAGAAAGAATTTGAACTGGAGGATAATTACGTCGTAACTCATTGAAGGAGTTACGCCGTAATTATGGCAAAACCTGGCAGTCGCTACTGGAGGGTAGCTACGGCGTAACCATAGCATGGAATTTACGCCGTAATTGATAATGTTCTGGAGATAATTGCTACTGGATATGTGTTACGGCGTAACCATTGTGGTGAGTTACGCCGTAATTGATGGATAGGTCAGGTCCCCGTTTAAGTTACTGATGCAATCTTCTCCGATTCGTGCAAAAATGGTTAAAAACACAAAATCCAACAAAAATATAAATAAAAGAAATAAAAAGGATAATTCGGGTTGTCTCCCGAAAGAGCACTTTTCTTTATTATCGAGTCTTTAAGTTAGACTCAAAGCCCTTGGGCTAAAAATGTTTGTTTGTCATTTCGTGGATATGGCAATCTCCACGCTGAATCCAACTGATGAGATTCTCGTCCCGTTTATAATCCGCGCCTAGCTCTAAGCACCCAAAATAGAAATTCTTGATCTTTTGGTACGGGTGGTTAATCCCGTTGGCTTTATTCGTCACTTACGTCAAGTAATGGCCGAGCATGGCTTAATTGCTTCTTTGTCCAACTCTTAAAATTCTTAACAATTCTTGGCATTCTGAAAACTGTTTTATCGTCGCCAATCTTCAACCACACTAGCCCTTCTTTTTCATTCCCATCAAGCCTAACTAATTCCTTAAAGGGTTTTCCTAAAATTATACCCGAGAGTCCGTCCTCCACGAACTCGCTTGTATCATCCAATACCACAAAATCGCCCAAGAAAGTATGTGTTCCAACAAAGACATGAACATTCGTAGCAATCCCTAGAAAATTGTTTCCTTTATACTCCAATTCTTTCACCATTACTTTGTTGTAACATTCTTTTGATATAATGTTTACCGGGGATTTTGTGTCAATGAAGGGATGGAAGTCGATGAACCCTATCCTTACATGAAATTTGCAGGTTATAAGGGTTCCTATTATGAATCTGAGTCCCCATTCCATAAAACTTAGGTTGGTCAGATTGTGAAAAGTTCTCCTCAGAATTGTTGTGCCAATGGACCATGTCAATATCACTAGAAAAATCGTCGGCACTGATTCCCAAACTATCCTCTTCTTCAAAGTTAACAAACACTTCAAAATCTTTTCCCGAAGCGACATCGTTAGTGTTTGAAGGAGTCCTCGGGGCTTCACTTAGAAAATCTTCCAACGCATCACCAAAATCGCCGTTAGGGTCAATTGCGCAAACCTTTTGAGGGATGCACAGAAGCTCATTTGATCTGAATGTATCAATTTCCCCATTAGCTTCAAGTGTCATCTTCCGAGCAAAGACATCAACTTTTGTATGGGCAGTAGCGAGCATGGGTCTACCTAGAATGATAGGTATCCTGTTTTCTTCGGGAATATCTAGGATAACGAAGTCCACCGGGAAGAGGAACTTGTTAATTTTTACAAATATGTTTTCTACAACCCCCAAAGGTGATTGCATGGATCGATCCACTATTTATATTTTCATTTTTGCCGGTTTAAGACTTCCGATTCCCATGCGTAAGAACATTGAATGAGGCATTATGCTGATGCTTGCTCCAAGATCAGCTAAAGCGTTGCAAATGTTAAGATTCCCAATCAGGCAATGGAGAGTGAAGCAACCTGGATCTTTTTCTTTTTGTGGCAGTTCATTTCTTAGAATTGCTGAACACCTTTCGTTTAGTTGAACTGACACCGTCTCATCAAGAACATTCTTCTCATTGCTCAATTCCTGCAAAACATTGTTAGGATTAGTTCCAAGGGAATTAATTAAAGGGATGTTTACCGGAAGGGTTCCAATGTCCTAAAGAAGGAGTTTCTCCTTGTTGATCCTTCTTTTGACCTTCTCGGAGAAGGTAGTTGGCTCTTCAAAAATTGTGTGAACTGAATTGACAATTTCTTAATCCCGCTTAACAATATAATCCGTAATGGCTTTTGAGCATAAGTTCGCATTCTTTTCCAAGCCTTTGATCTGGTCTTCATGAATCTTAAGGGAAGATACCGTGCTCTCTACGAATTTTCTCATCATCTTTTCTATTCCCTCGTCACGTTCCTTTGATTCTTCAATGTGATCAAGAATCATCTTTTCCAAGTTATTTTCAACCTTGGTCCCAAATAAACTTTTTACTTCTTCAACCCTACAAGCCTCATTTTCACTAGCCCTTTCCAGCCTCTCTTTCAAACATTTCTACATTGTCATTTTCCTTCTTGGTCAAAGTTTTCATTACCTTGTGCTCGAAATTATCTTTTGGTCCATAGCCGGTTTCCACATGCCATTTGTAGCAATGATCAGATATCCGTCGAATAGACTCCAAAGCCTGGTCGGGTGTCATGCCTGGAATAGGTCTATGTGATTCAAGAAGTTGACGGGTCTCGGCATTAATGCCTCTATAGAAAACATAGAGAATCTGGTGCTTATTCAGGTCATGAGTAGGGCAACGATAGACAAGCTCATTGTATCTTTCCCATGCTTGATACAATGTTTCTTCTCTTCCTTGAACGAACTGATGGATTTTACCTAGAAGCTTAGTAATCTTCGAAGAAGGGAAAAATTGTTGAACAAACTCTTTTCTTAATCGATCCCACGTTCCCGTGCACTCGGCAGGGAGTCTATTAAACCACCTTTTAGCTGTCTCCATAAGAGTCATAGGAAAATTGTTTACCGTAACAGAATAACTAGGGACATTCCGGATGCTAAAAAGAGAAGATAAGTAAAGCACTTCTTCCACATGATCTTGCGCATCTTCATTTTTATCTCCTAAAAACTGTAACTTATGTAATTCCTGGATAAACTGGTCTGGAATGGAGAATTCCCCCATCTCAGAATTTTGCGTGAAAGCTCTTGGACAGTTTTCGTTGGGTTGCTCCAGATACTGTTCCATAGTTATTTCTTCAATATTAACTTCTTCAATCACTTCGGGCTCCGCATCAGATTGATCAGACTCATAAAATGAGAAAATATTATGGATAGGAATAGGTGAGTAGTTCTTTTTTGTTCGAAATTGTCTTTCCGGATCGTCAAATGGGGTAGCCAAAAATGGCTTGGAGCTTCTGGTCTTGAATCCTGACATTACAAAAGAGAAAGAAAATTTAAAATAGACTTAATAAAAACCCTAATATAACTCTCCGGCAGCGGCGCCAAAAACTTTATGCAGGTTTTACTAACCAGGTTTTAATATTTATAAGTGTCTCGTTTACCTATGGTCCAACCTATGCACTAACAGGCAGTGTACCCGGTCGTGTGTAATGTAGTAATCGGGAAAACCGAGGTCATCCTAAGAGCTATGTGAGCGGATTCTAAGAAGTCTAGGTGTCACTGGTTTTAATTTTTTTAAGGTTTGAAATGATTATTAAACTAATAAAACAAGAAATGAAAGAAAGCAAATAAAGGGTAGAGTTGTGATCAATAGGGGTAAAGTGTGCTAACCTAGTTATTCATCCTATCATGTTATGTTCACGCATTACTACTTCTAATTGATTCAAGTGGGGGTTTAAGTCGTTAGGACAACATTTGGTCAGTTCGTCCTAACCTATCAGTAAAGGCTTCCACCGGAGATCAAGCTACTACCCTTGAAAGTCCAGTTGTTTTTAGTCCTCTAAGCCAAGTCATTAAGTTCCGCTAAATGCAAGATTCGTAACAATGAGTGCCCGGGTGCTAGCATCTTAGACACTCATCCCTAACTTCTTAAGTTCATCCAAACGGCGGTGATCATTTGGTCAATTCAAGCAGAAGAAAGAAGGGTCGCCATTTGGTCAATTCTTACCCTTCCCACTCAGTCTACCTACTTAGGGTCAGTTGGTCAATTCTCCAAAGCAACTAGACACTACCGCCATTAAAAACTACCGAAATAAGGGTAGCTACCAACGAACTATGCATGCATACACTAGAAACAATTATACGGAAACATGTAAACGTAAACACAACAATTAAGGAATCATAACTAGGCTAGCACCAAAGGTGCTTATCCGATCATATTAAAAGAAACAACCAATTCAATGTTTGACATATTAAAATACATGAATTGAAAGTAAAAGAAAAAATAATCGCTAATGCTTATCGTTAGGGAGTGATTTCTCCCTTGGGATGGCTAAGTTGTTCTTCAAGATCGCCTTTGGACCCCCCTACTACGTTCCTGCTTTTTGGTGTGGAGTGAATGATGGGAAATTAAGAAATTAGGGCTTGTGGCTTGTTTTGTTTGTGTTGTGTTTGTAGTCGATTCCAGTTGTTTACTTGTAGTTGGTGTTTTTGTTGTTTTTTTTTATAATTTTTTTTTTTGTTGTGGTGTTGAGTTGCTGTGTTGAATTGTGTGTTGCAGAGTGCGAGACTTGCTTTTTTTTTTCTGTGTGTAATGTTGTGTGTTTGATGAAGTGAAAGTCATATGAGAATGTTCTACATGGAGATGCATACAACTAATATTTCCATAAAATGCATCTTCAAGCACTACTGGTGGTTAGCGATCTTAATACACTATGACATGATTACGTCGTATCATAGGAAAGTTAATATGATAGCGGAATAGAACAGTCTTTTGACCTACTTGGTTACGGCGCATCCTAGTGGGGTTAATCGTATATGTGCGAGTTGGATTCTGAGGCACGCTAGATACGCATACTGAGAGTGTTACCGCGAGCTTGGGCATACTATCATAAATTTCTTTTAAAATCTCTAAATCTGCATCTCTTTAGCTCCAATGCTCGTAATTTACTTGAAAGTGAAATATAAAGGAAAACAAGCGTAAATCCATATAAATGATATAAAATACGAGCATTATCGGGGGAAATTGACACTTAATAGTTAGGACTATTTGATGTTATCAGATATCATATCAAAAAGTCAGTCTTTCTCCTAATTGCATGCTTATATATCACTTTTACATGCGATGCTTGCTATGCTTTACTTACATACATGAATGCTTGATGTAGAAATCACTAGGTTTGAAATTCGATGCTTGGTGCAAAATCTTGCACGCATTCGATGAAGGAAATGGTCCCAGAAGCCGGATCCCTTGGCTATAACTAGCCGGATCCCTCACATGAAGGATCTGTGGGATCCGGGTGGACATAAATGGATTTTTTGCATCTTTACATCAATCTAACCTTCCAGACCTTATTAGACTAGTTAAAAATGATACATTGTGATCACTTAAGTCCCTCCTTAGGCTCAGATAATCCCACATCCACCCAAGGATGACTTAAGACCACATTCAAGGTGTTTTTGATTTATCACTTCTTCAAAACTCACCATTGTTCCGCTCCAATGCTTACACATTGTTCTCTCATCTCAAACACCCTAGTTAGATATTTCTCTCAATTTTAGCAAGATTTTGAGTCATCTTTATCTCAAAATAGGCTAAAAACTAGTTTTTCATTTCTTGTGATTTTAAAGGAATTTTCCAAATTTTATTTAAGTCACCATCGATCTCTAGGATCTTGACACTCTCAAAATCTTAGTATCATGCTTATCCACTTATGAGCATACATAAAACTCCATACCTTATAAAAACCATCAGTAGATATCCTCACTCATTATGTTTGAAATTTAAGTACATATACATTTAAGACCACATTAGGGAACTTAACACTCAAGATATATAGGTACAAACCTTGGTAGAAAAACATCATACTCCATTTCCTTTCTCTGTGAAGATGGATCCCGGATTTCAACTAGACGGATCCCCAATGAGACAGGGACCGTGGGAACGGCTAACAGAGCAGTTGAATTTCACTCAACTCATTAATTTCAAACTCTCTTTGGTAATCTAAACACTTCAATTTGCCTTAAAGACTCCCTAGGAAAGACCAACCTATAGTTGACCTT